>CM023487.1:64397236-64662236 GCA_013339685.2 Hyalomma asiaticum | reverse complement strand
TCTCGAGCATAACAGACCTCTCTTCAGCAACGTGAGTGGCAAACTTACGTCGTGCCATGATCTACTATTCAGTCGCCATAGTGCTGTCAACTTTCCTTGGTTAGCCCACGTTAAGCGTGCTCATGCACTTCGCAAAAAAGACATTCGTTCTATTCCGAACCCTTGGCTGAATACCAAACAATTAGTCGTAGGCTTTAGTTCCTCTAGCAATGAGTTGCTTGCTGAGTGGGTCACATGATGTCGATTCCTAGAATGCACGTGATCTGCGAAATTTTCCTATTATTATTATTATTATTATTATTATTATTATTATTATTATCCTTTGTTGTACGCTCTGTAGAAGTTCTGACCATATTATGCAGTGCAGAAATGTTCGTTCGTATAAGGTCCTTGACAACATTCTGTGTTTTCTTAACCCACAAATATGCAGTTTTAACTGGTTTTAATGGCTGCATTTTGTAGTGTAGTGTTCCGTGTGAGTGTACGTTAAGAAACCTGAGGTGGTCGAAATTTTCGAAGCCCTTCGCTTGGATTTCTGATGTAAAACAGCAGAACTTATAAATATCATTGTTTTCATCCAGGCATTCTGACATTGAATGGGGAGTCATGGTCAGCGAACAGAAACTTCTGCATAAGTATGCTGCGTGACGTGGGGTTTGCCAAGACACCAGCAGAGGACCGCGTGATGGTGAGACCGCTGCAACGTCGTTCAACTGTGCAAGGACACGCGCGCAAGGATTTATTGGCGTGAATACTGTTGTCGACTGAATTAAATGAGACAATTAGCCGGATCATCATGATTATCACCATCATCACCGGCCTATTTTAAGTCCACTGCAGGACGAAGACCTCTCCCAGCAAATTCCAGTTTGTCCTATCCTGAACTAGTTTGTTACACTTTATGTCCACGAATTTCATGGCTCCATCTAACCTTTTGCCGGCCTCTGTTGCATTTTTCTTTTATCCGCGACCCTTCCGTCGCTCTTACTGTCCTTCTCTCATCTCTCCTCCGCATGATATGCCCAGTCCAGGTCTATATATTTCTTTTAGTTGATATAAGAATATCCGCCACTCCTGTCTGTTCTCTGATCTACGCCGCTCATTTTTTTTTTTTAAATCTTAGCGTTACACCTATGATTTTTCTTTCCATTACACACTGCGTGCTCCTTAATTTGAACTAGAGATTTGTAGTTAACCTCCATGTTTATGCACGGTACGTTAGTACTAGGAGAGTGCGGTCACTAAATACTTTTTGCTTTAGTGAAAGTGGCAAGTCTGCAGTCATAATTTGGCAATGTCTCCCCAACATTCTGCATCCGATTCTTATTCTACGGAGGATTTCCTTTTCATGGGTTGGCGTCCTTGTTAAGAACTTCCCCAGATACACTTATTCGTTCACACATTCTAAGGATTCATTTTTAATTTTATGTTCCTCTTTATTAGCTAGACTCTACACCCTAATTTTAATCTTTTGCCTATTCAATTATAGTCTTATTTGATGACTTTTCCAGTTTCGGTCGTTAATCATTTCTTGTAGTTCGTCACCGCCATTGCTAGAGCACAATGTCGTCTACAAACCTTAAATTCCTGAGATATTCGACCTAATTCTCTTTTCTCCCTTGTCTAGACGTTTGAACACTTCCACTAGACATGCTGTGATAACATCGGGGAGATCGTATCTCCTTGTCTCATTCCTCTCTTAATGGGGTATTTTTTAGCTCTTTTCATGTACGAGTAGTGTGGCCGTGCAATCTTATCGTTACCGTGCAATCTTATGATACTTATCGTTTCCACTTATAGGTCAGGTGCACCTTGCTATCAACCTAATAATTCAGATGTTTGCTGAATATATCAAACCTATTTATATGACCTTTATATACTACGAGAAAACATTTAATTTTATAGAAATACAAGCAGTTCTATAAGCCTTACATCGACAGTAAGCTCCCTGAGGTTTTAACAATTATTCATACATTCGAGACGTTCATACCACGATATGTTTTTTTAAGCTAGCCGTAAATACAAGTACACGTATGCGGATTCCTGTATGTTTAAAGCAACGAAATCGCATATGTATCGGGAAGACTTGGCCCTCTCATTAAAATGCGCAAATGACACGTCTCTTCTAGAATTGGTGTCAAGCCTAATAGGGCTAGCTGTAATACAATCCCGTCGTGACGTACAAATGTAACGAATCATCAAGAATTGTCATATTTTAGATAGATAGATAGATAGATAGATAGATAGATAGATAGATAGATAGATAGATAGATAGATAGATAGATAGATAGATAGATAGATAGATAGATAGATAGATAGATAGATAGATAGATAAAGTTGAGTTCTTCAAAGATGAAGTCGCATGTTTTCGCAAAAATTCGCAAAAATGAATTCGCTCACGTCCAGATTGTTGGCGGTTGCGTTAAACTCCAACTCAAGCAGGACAAGAAAAAGGAGGGTGAGTTGGATTGGCATCAAAATGGGGATCCTGGGTAGCGCTGAACAAGAAAGACACTAGGAAAATGGGCCGCACTGTGAATGGGCCGTACATTGGCCGTACTCTGAATTGAAGATTTCTCGATTGAAAACGTCCCTTTCTCGAGTGAAAACGTCCCTTAAACGTCCTTTGTCCTTTCACAAAAATTGTCACAAATGCGAGGTAGAACCCTTAAAAACGTCATATACAAAACAGGGTACAAAGAAAAGGGAAGCACAGAAAGAAGGCCACGCTAGGCTACGCATGTGTTGATGAGGTGCAGGCGTTGTTTGGGCGTTAAAGAAACATGGATTTTTCCGAGTTCTGCATTTGTCTTTTAATCTGACGATGTGAAAGTTGTTTCTGATTTCCATTATTAGCGTGTCCTTATGGCAGGAAATATCGTGATATTCTTATCATGACGGCAGTGTTGTACACATTCCTCCAAAACAGGAACTGAAACTCGTTCCTCGTTCCTTCACAATTTTGTAACGAGTTACCGTTACAAGTTCCTTTAATCGGAAAGGAACGCGTTCCAGTTACATTTTGTAAATTGGAACGTGTCGTTACATTTACGTGACATTCCATTTCTAAAGCTGAAAATTAACCCAGAGGCAAAATTAAGTGAACATCCTAAATCTCACGTCGACCTAGGTATATTTCACGAATTTGAACGTCACCGGCAGCATAATAGCTGTAGACAAAGAAATATCCAAAGAGACTTCCTAGGCGAATATTTTCAAGCAGCAGCGAACATATTACGGACAACTCCAGTGCAACTTTGCCGCTAGTCTATTACAAGTGCGACACATATGGCACTTTGCACTTTGCATGCGCCAATGCATGTAACAGCGATGCATCTGACACCAAAAGCTAGTAACAGATCTTTTGATTTAGGGTAGTATATAAAGGTTTGTGCCTTACCCATGCCACTGCGCGCAAATACTGGAACAACATTCCCCAATGTTGTTAGCATTACCGATCCTAAACGATTTTACTCAAATTTGGTAGCTCTACAGCATTTTCATAAAGCAATTGGCAGTTCCGGATGTATTGCTTTTACTTAGTTCTCACCACTTTAGAGAATGCGATGTAGTGCACTTTTTTTGGTAATTATGGCTGCTCTGAACGTATGTCGGTGTGAGGAATTTTAATATTGCTTTTTGTGCGTTTACCGCAGAATCCAACAACGCGGGACTGTTTTCTTCTTTTCTTCGTGGCATTAGGAATTAGCATTAATTGCCTGTTAAATTCGTAGTCAGACCGACGTCCATGCAAGGGCGAAATTATGTTGTGGTGCAGGAAATAAAGAAGAAAACAAATAGCCCCACATGCATAATTTGACGGAACGCCAACTAAAAAAAGGACCAACACCAGGCAAGCATGGTTGACAGGACATTTTTGTACAGCAAATGGGGCTGTCTAGTAAAGTGGATGGTATGCGGTGCGTTAAAATGTTTGGTTATTCCTGTGTAGCTAGCCCTTTGGTCACGTGGCAATGAAACTAGTTTCCGTTCGGAACAATTAAACTGGGCATCAAGGAGCACAATTAACCAGATTCGGGTTAGAACGATGTTCGCTCAGTATTACAAACACGCACGTACATAAGCATATTCAGCACACGTTCGCGTGAGCGCGTGTATGACAAGCATTTCGTTCATTTCAACTAAAATAGCTTAACGAGGTTCAAGCACAAAATTACTTACAAGTATGGGCATCCATGAGCAAAACCATGTTCTCGGAACCAATGCGAGGAGAGGCGATATAGTAAAGCACGCGTTGACATTGTTTTCGTTCGGAGGGAGCCCTGGCGGCGGAATCGCAAGGGACGAAACGAACTACGCTGCTGCATGCACTTCCTCCCGCGCTGCCGTACATTCATACAGGACAGGCTCACAGCCGGAAAGTACTAGTCCAGCGGCCATAGTAAGCGGCGACCGCGAAGGTGTAGCGGGATACCCTGACGTCGTGCAGGCGCAGTGAAGAAGGGGAAGCGTCACCCTCGTCGAATCATCGAAAGCGCAATAGAATGGCGTTTTCGCGCGTGGTTTCCTATGAGAGAGTGATAATGGCGGCAGGAAAACGGGGAATCTAGGCACGGCTTGTCATAGCCCTGCCTGTCCACCCTGCATATATACGTGCCGCGTACGTGCGATGGCCGTGGAGTGGAACGTGTATAGAAGGAACGCCGTTCCGTTTGCCGTTCCTTCGTAAATGTAACGCGTTACCGTTACAGTTCCACCAACCCTAAAAGGAACGATGGCGTTCCTTCGTTCCTCCCAAGAGGAACTCGTTCCAGCAGCGTCGTTCCTTGGAACGACGTTCCGTACAACACTGCATGAGGGTTACATCTGCACGATAGGCAATTGGAAGGGATGTGTAAGGAAGTGGAGGCAGAGGAAGTAAGCGAGCGTATGGGCTCTTGCGCACTCACGTTAATAATCCGCTCTGTCAAACATAAACGTTTGCGCATGAGAACGGTATTATCTATAGAATTCCTAGCCTGCATGGTGCAAATGCATAAGTACGACAATTTCACGTTTCACTGACGTCAAAAGAACTTCAGTACATCAACAATGGCGTACCGTAGTGTGACATTAATTCGGTGTTTCCATTTGCCTTGCTCCCTGTTTTGCTTATCGTATTCTTTATGGCTTTGCCTTGAACTTCTGACAATTTTTTATGAAATATGAAGGCTGCTTACTAGAGAGGAGTTGAATAAAGAAAACCTTCAGTTGAGATTGCAGCGTATGTGTTCTCGTCCTCGTGTCTTCCTGGCGTAGTCATTGTTCGGTTTTTCAAAAATTATCTAACTCAAGCACAAATCGCGTTAAAATCGGGGACGGGCTCGCGTACGCAATAGCCCTGCTGCGGTCTGGTCATGTGAACATGCCTGTGGAGCAGAGCGCAAGCAGAAATTATGTACTGAAGTTCCTGCAGTCTTCCCATCAGTGCTGCAACTCAAAGAACTCAGCATCAGCCTCACGGTGGCCAACGTCATCGCTGCGTATTTGCGATTCCATCTAAATGCTCGTCACCTAGCGGACGCTCCTGGAACTAGCCGATCCAAGGTCGACCTCGAAACGCGGCATGATATTGCATTACCGCGGGCTGTAAAACAGCTCTATACTTCCCTAATCGACGCAATGTCGCCTCGAAGCAGCCCGTAAAAGTAAGAATCCTCATCAAAGACTTTTGTTGCGTGCCTCAGTGCGTGTCATCGCGATGCAAAGACAGAAACACGTCGTTTCATCGGTTCCCCAAAGAAGCAGACGACGCTTCGCGCAGTGCAACTTGCATGAGGAACTTGCGCATCGGCAAGAAGGTGACGGGAACTATGCTAGTTTGGTCAAGGTACTTCACTCGCAACGATTTCTTCGTCCCCGGTGAGTACACAGATTGTGTGTTCGCGCGTTTATCATCATGCGCGCTTTTCGAAGAGCCGAAATGTAGTTTAATTTAGGCAAGCACGTGAACAAAATAGCGACGTCGTTCATACGTGTATATCTGGTAACGTTTTCTGAACGTGTCAATGCTCAACTTGAACCGCGGTAATCTTATTGCTGACATACTTTTGCCCGCATGCATTTTAGTAAGTAGATATGAAGCGAGCGCTTGCCTTCGTTACCCACCTTCGCCCCATGCGCGCGCGGCGCCTCGTAATTTGTTTGGTGGTTATGGAGGTAATGTGTGATCGTTTAATGTAGCGCGTTTGCATTTAGAGTTCACCTGGTGACAATTCAGGATTTATTGCGCTCGTTCCAACTTTCAGCCCTCGACCTGTTCACCGCGCCTCTGTTTGTCTTTCGGCACCGCGCATAGAAATGCACTCTTTTAACACGTTTATAAGTGCCGCATTTGTACTCAATGGAGCAACACCGCGCACAAGTCCTTGCATCTTTCGGAGAGGCCTGCTACGCATGAAGACGCACCTGCCGTCTTCAACTTCAGGCTTGCTGGAAAAGCTCTTTATTCTTAAGAAAATCTGATACGGGTCTCCGAACAAGTGCAACGTTTGAACGCACAGCGCAATTATTTCCGCTGTTTCGCCGCTCAAATCATTTAGGCCGATTAATATCAGATGTTCGGCAGCAAGAACCCTTTCGCATTCGACGAAGAATCGTGATTCGAACCCGCAATCACGAAACTTTAGCACAGCGCTAAGCGGAAGCGCGGCCGTGACCCTGGATATAGAGGCCATCTTTGTTTTTCTCAACAATGTTGCCAGATGAACCACTTTTTCTGGAGTTGCGAATATTCAGGATGAAGGAGAAAGTGCAATGGAACATCGGGTGCAGAGACCCACCCAACCGAGGTCTACTTTGTACTAGATGGCGCCTCCAGCTCACTCGGCATTCCTCTTGCTTCCCCATGGCCTGCTGCATGCCTCTCACGCGGGGCTACAGTGTAACGCAAACAGGAATGTCGGGCGGATGCCGCCAACCGGGAAACCGAGCAGAGTCCCGGCGTTGAACGAGACCTAGTACTAAGCACTGTCATAACGCGCTATTCAGTAGTATGACTTGCTCATTGCACTCCTTCATGGTGGTGGTCATACAGAGCACTTTGTGCGAGAAGGTATATACAGAATTTGATAAAGCGAATCCAAACGCGTGTGGAATTTTTTAAAACTGAGACGGAACCAACAAGTCGTCAAGACTTTACTGAAGTGTCTTCGTAAGTACAACAGCACGAAAAACGGAACACACGTACCAGGAAAGACACGGGAAAGGGGGACGTCTCTTCCCGGTCCGTGTGTTCCGTTTTTTTTTCTTTTTTTTGTGCTCTTGTATTTACGAGTATATGCGTCACCAACTAGCCTGCCAGCCGTCCTTACTGCAGTGTCACAATCAACCATGTGCTAGACAGAAGGACCACACGCTTCAGTTCGCCTGGTTGCAAGCATCAAGCATTTTCGATTTCTTGGGTGGAAATTGTGCGCGCACACTATACAAACTTTGTGGAACCATTTAGATATCTGTATAGAGTGCATGGATGGTATATAATTCTTAAATTTCTCATTTCGAATATTCATGATTAAAGTTTTACTTTCGACACGCAGGAACGTTCTGAGTTGCTCGAACATAAAAAATGCGCCCTCCCAATACCTGTTGAAGTGATATATTTTATCGATTCGCCAATTTTGCTGAGGTATTCAGACTTCTTAATTTTCCTTGCTGGTTTGCCGTTAAAAACAGGAAGAGGCCGAGCGCCTGGTGGAGCAGTTTCGAAATACCCATGGAAAACCAGTGGACGCGCTCCAATACTTGAATTTGTACGCTTTTAATGAAATCGCCTCGTTCTTCTACGGAACCCGGCTACCGCATGATCACCCGAGCCGTCCTCAGCTGTACCAGGCTTTGCAGCGAGCAAACGCAGCGCTCAAAGACGGCTTCAAGTACACCTGTCATCCACGCCTGCTGCAGAAGCTGTTGGCTTTGATTCCATTCACCGCAAACGGTCGCCTCAACAAGGCACTGCAAGAAATGGACGCCATTACACAGTACGCTATCTTTCATAAACTTCTTTATTCTCTTGTTTATATAGAGCTAATTTTCTGCAATGTTCAGTTATTCCCAGTGCAAGCTTCAACAACTCCGGTAAATGAGCTCGTTCGAATCGAGAAATACCATACCAAGGCAAATATATGGCCTGTAACCTGCTTATGTCTCCGATGCTCGCACGACATTTACTTATTGGGGGAGAGAAACCGGACCAGCAGCCCACCGACAAAGTTACGTTGAAATCCTAGTCAGTGTGCGTGGCCATGTGTAGTGCATATGGCAGTGTACATCACCTGAGATTTCCTCATTTACGTTGATATTCCTGCTATAATTCACATCGGTATTGCAGCAGCTATCTTATTGACTACATTCTGTTCATAAGCACTGCCCCAGTCAGATCTTGGGGCATCGTTGGAATAAGCGCATCAGTGGAATGCTCCACACGGGTCCCTTGAAAGCCCGAATGCGGCGGCTGCATTTCGATGGACGCGGAAGGCTGAAGCCAGTGTGCTATGCAATGTCAGCGCCTAGGTGGACAAAATTTCCGGAGCTCTCCACTACGGCATCTCTCATAATTATATTGTAGTTTTTGGGCACGTAAAACATCAGAGTTGAATCAATTAATCGGGGATCCTTTGAATGACATCTGCGAATACTTGCTGGCAGCCAGCACTGCTCTTTTTATATAGCTTACGTTTTGGAAGAAAGCAAATTGACGCTCAGCACTCGTGTTCTGCGCACCGCTTACGACTACGAAATTTACCCGAGACATTTTCTGCTACCTGTCGTATTTTTATAAACTACTATTGCGTCGAGCATAAAAGACAGTTGGGGCGCTTCTACCAATCCCCTCTTAAGGGGTAAATAGCTGAGAGCCAATTGACGCATGGACATTGCAAAGGCGCAGCTTAAATTTTTGCTATGACGTACCACACGCGGGATCCCAATGGCAGAATTACTTGGGGTAAATATGACATGAATGTTTCGTAATTACGCATGCACGGTTGCACGTGGAACCTGATAGGTTGATTCTCGTAATGACGTTGCAATCTAGCTGTACTCCAGAATTCCCAGAAATGCGTCCGGAACGCGTATTTTTATCCCTACGAGAAACTCTATAGCCCGTATGTTCAACTGTGTGCAATTGTAACCATTTTAAGCCACGAACCAGCTTTCGATACAAAAATGCCAATTTCAGACTTTTGTTCTCTAGGCGTTTAAACTGTTAACCTGGTACAGCCTCTGTTCCTTTAGGTAGGTATTGTGCAGCGTCATATTTTTTATCAAGCAGCACATATTTCTTACCGATTATGTCTTGTTGCGAGTAAATTATGTGCCTTTTAATAACCAACTCTTTCAAATACCTTTTCGCATAAAGAAAACCAAATTTTTCCCTACGGCTAATCGACTAATGATGCCGACCGCAACTTCATCGTAAATCAGCCAATATTGTGTACACGAAAAGCACCAGCTCGTTTTAAAGAAGCAGAGACATTATGGACAGGAAATCAATCCTGGTGGAACCCACCAAGGTGACTAATGCTTAGGAACGGTATCGCTGACATCCACTTGTTCGGATCATAACGATATTACTAATCATATTAACCAATTAACGAGGCAAAATTAGCTGAAATTTCAGACAACACCCACAGTCGACTGCTTCTAAGTAGATTGGGTTATGTGGGGCTACTTAGCGAGCACCTGAATTTGAATAAGTAGCATTCTCTGCATTTTCCCGCATCGAAATGCTGAAGCCTTCGCCCAAACTCAGTGCGGTGACGTCGAGTTTCGCGAGGCAACACCTAACCTCTGAGCTACAACGCAAGTAAGTTTATTGCGCAAAGCTCCATAGAATACTGGTAGAACATGCTATAAATGAAGCCATATTCAAGATAACTGCCAATTTTCCATATTCCGTTCGTTTGACCTTCGTATAGTCTATAATACCCCCCCGGTGCACGTGCTAGCTTCGAAGTTAACTCGGGTATCACGGCGAGAACGTCGCACGGCTCTTCGCACTGTCTTCGTTCCTTGGACAAGGACGACTTACACTTCAACCTTAATGGTTTCTTTTCTTGGAAACCCGTGCTGATGTCCTTGTAGCAGTGTAGTGTACACGAGTGGACAGAGCTACCGTTTCATAGGGAACATGAACGCGTCTTATATTTTATGTAAAATGATCTCCAAAAGCCCTTACCTCTTTCGCTTTCGATCTAGGCAGCAAGTGGAATTATACAAGACGGTAAAAAGTGGGGACAAGAGGAACGACTTCATCAGTGAGTACGTGAAGGAAATAGAACACTGCAAATGCAAGGAAACGGCTTGTTTACTCGTGAGTATTGCAGCGCATACAATAATTAAAACCGCGAGATTACTGCAAACGTGCAAAATGGAAAACAGAAGCACTGACTTATGACTGAAACTTAATCTGGAAAAAAGAGGATCTCTGTGCGCACGACAAACACAGGTGGCGCATGGTAAAGAATAAGTGTCAATCAGGAGTGCGTGCTATGTATGAATTCATGTTATGGACATAAAACTAAATGGTATGAGTTATTGAAAGAATGGTTGAAATAATGAAAAACTTTACTTCCCACTGATAGAATGAAGGGGCAATAGTATAAAGAGAAGTAGAGAAAATACCATAAAAACACTCCTACCTTCTTAGCGAAGGTCATAGGGGCCACCTGCATTAGTTCTTCACAACTGTAGCAGCTTCCTTCTTGGTTTAAAAATGTTCACGGTATTTAAGGCGAGAAGTGCTCCCGTCCACCTCGCCTAATATGGAAATTATCCTAATACTAGTGGTTCAGGAAGCGTTGAGTAACTTGAAATATATTCGCGTCGCAATTTGGTAGATGCCGCGTTTATGAAATTATACGCCGCAGGACACTTACTAGCTTACTCTTTGCGCAGACCACTACCTCCTTGGCAACATCAATCACTTCTTCCTTGTCGGCACGTTCAACATTGCCATGGTCATCCACATGCACTTGATTAATTTCGCGATGCATCACGATACTCTGCAAGTCCGTGCACATTGTGAAATAGACGACTCCGTGGGAAGAGACCGCCGACCCACGTGGGAGGACCGCAAGCGAATGCCCTTCATTCAGGCCTGTGTGTGGGAAGGCTTCCGAGTGCACCAGTTCACAGCCTTCGAGGCAACTAGAGAGTAAGTTTTCGTTTTTATTTTCAAGCGAGAGCTTACCTCTATCATAAAGCGGTAAAGCTGAAGCAAAAAGGTTGTAGATTCTCCTATGATGCAGACACTGCAAATGCATGGCGAAAGCATATATCACGCCAGCTGGTTCGCTGTATCGACATATAACTTCATGTATGCATCAGCTAGGAGATAGAATCTATGTTCTCTGATGCGTTTGTGCTCGAGCATGCTGTCGGATGAACTTGCATAGACAATGATGATCGTCAGGCACATGTGTGACAAAAAAGCAACACACCACGCGAGTTCTTCTGATTTGATGAAAGACACAATGACATTTTTATGAGTGCCCTGTATGTGCGGTACGTAAACCGGTTTGTTTCAGGAGGGTATGCGTATCGTACGCACGATACCGAAGCAGCTGTTCCACGATATGCACTGTAAACTTTGTCCGCGGACACTCATAATAACCCTAGGCGCGCACTCAGCAGCACGACCACAGCCGCAGGGAGAGAGATGAGCAGGAACTTGCAGTGGTGAAGCCCGCAACTTGTTTCGGTGTGGACACTTCCTTGAGATGAAATGGAGTTTGGGCAGAGTGTTTCTCGGATGCTTCGTATGTCAAGCAGGGGTGGCTACGGGCGCGGTGTGCCAAGCTACGCTTCTGTTAAGAACACTGAGAATAGCGGCTTAAGTTGTAGCCCTTTACTGCCCTTTCCTGTCGTCCTTTCCTATCAGCACGTAACGTAGTCAAAGCAAAGTATGCGTGGCCGTTCATGGATGATCTAAGAACAGGGTCCAGGAAGTTGGCGCTCTCTTTAGGCAAGGTGCGCTTTGAGGCGGCACCAGCCGCGCGATACCAACTCGAGCAGGAAATGAAGCCTCGTGGGCTAGCAGTGCGTGCAGCTGGCAACACGCACCTCAAGAGACAGTTGCCTTCAGTGCCAAGAGCAGAGTTCCTTTGTACGATAACGACCTTCCGAGATCGTTCCTTTGTACTATGAACGACAGCGAGAGCATGTCTCTTGAAAATACCAGAAGCAGAGACGACCGCGAGTTGTTTGAGATTTAAGAAATATTAAGAAACTGCTCTCCAAGCGGCCGTAGAAACGACCGGTATTAAAGCCTATGTTGTAAAAATGCAGTACTCCGGTAGAGGCATCAAACGATATATTTTGCTTTTACGCCATAATAACACTGTTGCAGGATGCATGCCTCGCGATTGACTACTATGCGCAAGTCCCAAAGCAAGATTGTCATTGTGAACTATGGGATCCGTGCAACCACTTCTCCGTCGCTCGAGCTCGGAGTGAGTTACTTTAGGCTGTTTGACTAGGATCGGGATGCTCCTCGCCGAATTGCGTCATTCGTTTCTGCAATAGGCATACCGCTCAAGAAGAAGCAGTGGAGGTCTCCAAAGGCCCGACTTCATATACTTCCCCCTCCTGTCCCCGCCGAATAGAAATTCTGGGTTACTTTATTGCACATATAAGGCTGTGTTTCCAAGCGGTTTTCATGCACTTGCCTTTGGAGCTGGTGTTGATACGGACGCTCGCGTTCCAAAAAACCTGGTGGGCCTATCGCGGGGGCCATGCGGCCTTTAAGATAGAGAAAATTTCAGAAACCGCCAAGAGCAAGCGCGAGCTTGGGTTTCACCTCGAAGTGGCGAGTCCGTGTTGCAGGCTCGCTGTTTCTCCATCTTCAATATCGTCCATGTCCAGAAATGTGACGATAGAGATACAGCGAGAAAAAAGAAGTATTCAAGAGGCTTTCTCCAGAGAAAAAGTTATGGGACCCTTAAAGGGGCGCTGACACCAAAATTTCGCTGCTAAGATAGCCTGAGAGATCGATTTTCGTGGATATACAGATGTCATCTACCAAATCTCAATGGGGAACACAGCTCCGAAGGTAATTTAAATGAATATTGAAGTTCGCATGCGCAATCGAGCGCTAGACGCCGTACATCGCGACATCGACAGCAGCAAAGGTGACCTGAAGGGGACCCCCAGCTTCCGCGACGTCACCACGGCAGCCGAGCTCCGACAGTGCAGCTAGCAATGATGACGTCAAAGCCGCCATTGCTTATTCGCTGCGGCTGCGTTAGTAGACAGCCGGCGACGCCAGACCTCATGAAAATAGTTGCCACCCAACAACGATGACAGCAAGAGCGACAAAAACGCGCAGGACGTGCGGCAGGCGAAAGAAAACGCACGCGGCGGTTGTCGTGCGGAAGTGCGTCACAGTTATGTGTGCTCATGTGTCCGAACTCGTCTACTCCATCGCGAGCGCTAGATCGCGCCAGTTTCACCGGGCGCCTCGTCGTTTTTTGAGCTCTCCCAAACCATAACTGAAACTAATGGGTAATAAACAGGCCGTAAATAATTATCTGACGCGCGCTGGAGCAAATGATGTGCCGTGTTGTGGCTAACAGGTCACCAGCTACGTATTGCAGCGAAAAGCAGCAGAGGAAAATTTTCGTCTCAGTGCCCCTTTAAGCTTCAGCTTAGTCTTTCAATGTGATGGCGAATCGTGGCCCCATTCTAATCGCGCTCTTTGGCTAGACATGCTCTTTAGTCTCCTAGCCACGTAATTGTCATGACAACACACTTGTTATTGTACGTCTTCAATCGTGCAGTTGAGATTGCGAATGACTGCAATGCAGGTACAGCGTGGCAATGCGCCATCAAACTTGCCGATGAACGAGGCACCACAGATCGCCAGAAGCCTGTACACAGTACAGAATCCATCATCAACATGTCAACATGACGTTAATGAACGTCTACACGTTCGCGAGCACAGGAACAAGCGCACGCAACCACGCCCTTAAGCCAAACTGCGAGCGTCCTCCTGCGTGCTCCATGCATCCGAGGCTGCGAGTCACGACGCCGTTGGTGTCTCTGTATATGCTCCCTACTAGATCCCATCGGGGTGCCGGATAGACGCGCTATGTACAGCGTGGGGACAACCCCCGACCATATTCAAGCACACGATCCCTGGGAATCAGCTGCGCTGGTGTTCACAAACAGTTTGCGCATTACATCTCGGTCTCGAACGGAGCACGGGCACCAAATAGACGCGCAACCGCTGAGTTTGGTTCAAAATGGCGTTGCAGCGGCCACTGTTTGTCACCGCCCTGTACAGAGCAGCGTGTATCGAGGCGCGTGGGATCTCCGCCATCTCACGGGTGACAGTCGAGCCTCTGCCACGCTGAGGCACCTCCGAGAACTACTGCAGAGATGTGCATTTCACTAATGGGAAATGTGTTCAAACTCGTGCAATCGTCGCACCATGGCCGAGCGCGTAGCGCGTCGCAGTTTGGAGCGAGGGGTCGCACGTTCGATTGCCACTGGGTGCGAAGGTTTCTTTTTTCTTTCTTGGCATCTATCTCGAATTTTCGCTCACGGACAACGGTGATTTTCTGCTCACAACCAACGACGTCGGCGCCGACACCAGGATTTCTGCGAAACGAGCTCTTTAACGCTATCACATTACAAATAGGAGGTCTCTCTCACTGATTGATTTCTCGGCTTCTACGTGCCAAGGAGGCCTTTTTCAAAGAAGGTTTATGTGAAACCGCCCGCGATACCAAGAAAAAAGTGGAAGAGAGATTGACTGAGAAAGGGGGAGTGGGGCAGTGAGAGAAAAAGAAGTTAAGGCCGAGTGAGGCCCCACCACGGTGGTCTAGTGGTTTTGGCACTCGGCTGCTGATCCGAGGGTCGCGCGATTGAATCCCGGCTGCTGCGGCTGCATTTCGATGGAAGCGAAATGTTGAGGCCCGTGTGCTGTGCAATGTCAGTGCACGTTAAAGGACCTCAGGTGGTCGAAATTTCGGGAGACCTCCACTACGGCGTCTCTCATAACCAAAGCTGGTTTTGGGACGTTAAACCCCTCAAATCAATCTAAGATAGAGTGAGAGAGAGATTGACTGAAAGAGGAACGAACATGCCAAGCATTGCTGGCCCATTTCTCCGGATGTGGAAGGACACCACTTCTTATATAAAGCGCCCCTACTTCCCTTGATCATCATTAGCAATTAATTTTAATGGAGCACTAACTTTTGCTACATTGTGCCACGTATTTCGTCCTTCTATGAGACATCGCACTTGGTTCTTCTTTTTTGTTCCTAGCTTTGTGTGACTAGGCTCTTTCTTGCTTCCCGCAGGTGCGTAGAGGACGTGGTAGTTGGTGAATACTTCATACCGAAGGGTACAGTTGTTTATCCTAATAAATGGGCTTCGAACCACGACCCCAAACGTTGGAGGAAACCAGCAAAGTTTGATCCCAGCCGCTACATGAGCGAGGACGGAAGTATCATAGCGCCGAAGGCGGAACAGTTGGCGACCTTTTCACTGGGTAAGTGGTTTATAATGCACAGTGCATCAAAATGACACCACAAGCCATCGTGGTTATTTACTGCTCCACTGTGGAGCATTTCCATATGATCGACCTGCTTCATCATCAGCCTGTCTACGCCTACTGAAGAGCAAAGGCCTCTCCCATGGATCTCCAATTATCCCTGTCCTGTGCTAACTGGGCCCAATTTGTCCCCGCAAACTTCCTGAACTCATGTGCCCACCTAACTTCCTGCCGCCCCCTGCTACGCTTGCCTTCTCTGGAACACTCTGTTACCCTTAATGACCAACGATTGCCTTGTCTTCGCATTACATGGCCCGCTTCTTCTTAATTTCTATTAACATGCCCTAACACGCGTTTGTTCCCTAACCCACACAGCCCTCTTGTCCCTTAAGGTTACACCTACCGCTTTCCGTTCCATAGCTTGCTGCGTCGTCCTCAATTTAGGCTGAACCCTCTTAGTTAGCCTCCAAGTTTCTGCCCCGTAGGTGAGTACCGGTAAGATGCAGCTGTTATACACTTTCCTTTTCAGAGACAATGGTAAGCTACCATTCATTATCTGAGAATGCTTGCCGAACGCACTCCACCCCATTATAATCCTCCTAATTACCTCAGCCTCATGAATCGGATCAGGGGTCACTACGTGGCCTAAGTAAACATATTCACTTACCACTTCCAATGCCTTGCCAGCTATCTGAAATCGCTGTACTCGCCCTAAGGCTATTGAACATTACTTTAGTTTTCCGCGTATTAATTTTCAGGCCCACTGTTAAACTTTGCCTGTTAAGGTCAGTAATCATGCTTTGTAATTCATCTCCCGAGTTACTTAGCAAGGCAATGTCATCAGCAAATCGGAGGTTACTGAGGTATTCCCCATTAACCATTACACCCACCTGTTCCCAATCGAGCGTTCTAAATACTTCTTGTAAACATGCTGTGAATAACATTGGAGAGATTGTGTCCCCTTGCCTTACGCCCTTGCTTATAGGTATTTTGCTGCTTTCCTTATGGAGGACTATGGTGGCTGTGGAGCCATTGTAGATGTCTTGCAGTAGTCTTACGTAGTGCTCTTCTACGCCGTGATTCCGCAATGCCTGCATGACTGTTGAGGTATCGACCGAGTCAAATGCTTTCTCGTAATCTATGAAGGCTATATATAGGGGTTGATTATACTCCGCGCATTTCTCTATCACCTGAATGATAGTGTGAATATGGTCTACTGTTTAGTAGCCCTCACGAAACCCTGCTTTTCCTTAGGTTGACTGAAATCTAAGGTGGCAGAAATTCTGTTAGCGATTACCTTGGCAAGTACCTTGTAGACAACTGACAGTAAGCTAATCGGCCTGTAATTTTTCAAGTCCTTTGTGTCGCCTTTCTTATGGATTAGGATGATGTTCCCATTCTTCCAAGATTCCGGTATGCTTGCAGTCATTAGGCATTGTGTATGCAGGCTTGGCAGTTTTTCCAGTGTAATCTGCCCGCCATCCTTTCACAGTTCTGTTGTTATCTGATGCTCACGGGGTGTCTTTCCCGGTTTCATCTCTTTCAAAGCTTTCATTACTTCCTCTGTCAGTACTGGTGGAATGTCAGCCTCTTCTAAACTGCTTCCCCGTTCACTATTCTGGTTATCGCGACTACTGTAGAGATCTCTGTACAACTCCTCGGCTATTATCACTATCTCATTCATATTCGTGAACAAATTGCCTTGCCTGTCTCGTAATGCATACATCTTATTTTTGCCTATGCCTAGACGTCTTTTCGCCGCTTTCAGGCTCCTTCCGTTCTTTAGAGCATGCTCAATCCGTTCCATATAACACTTTCGTATGTCGGCTGTCTCACGCTTATTAACTTCGAAAGCTCCGCTAGTTCTATTCTGTCAGTTGCATTTGATACTCTCATGCCTTGCCGTTGTCTAATAGTCTTTCGTCTCCTGGGAAAGTTTGCTAGTAATCTCTCTACCGATCTTCCCTCCTACTTCTATTGCAAATTCTGTGACAATCCGTGTGAGATTATCGCTGACTTCCTGAACTTCCCTGGCTAAAGTAAAGATGCAGTACACTATTGTGATGGGAGACTTCAATGCTAAGGTAGGCAAGAGGCAGGCTGGATACAAGGCAGTCGGGAACTATGGCGTGGGTTGTGGGAATGACAGAGGGGACTTATTAGTAGAGTTCGTAGAGCGGAATAATATGCGCATCATGAACACGTTCTTCCGTAAACGGGAGAATCGGAAGTGGACGTGGAAAAGCCCGAATGGCGAGCATAAAAATGAAATAGACTTCATACTATGCGAGAACCCTGGCATCGTACAGGGCAGAGTTAGGTTCAGTGACCACAGGATGGTGAGATTCTAATTGGGATAGACTTGAGGAGGGACTGCAATAAGCTAGTACGAAAGACGACGATCAATGAGCTAACTGTAAGATGGAAAGTCGAAGAATTCAAGATAGCGCTGCAGAACAGATATTCAGCTCTAACAGACCAACCAGATCGACCTGCTTACCCTACACCAAACATAACACATTGTGAATGTTCCGCTTTTATACGATTTCGACACAGTGTCATGCGTGGCATCTGACTGGTTATGCCGCATAAAGGACACAGATGGGGGAATCAGACATGAGACACGGCGTCCCATCGAGGATAGGCTGAACTATGGTAATCTGGTATAATATATTTCTGCCTGTGGTTTCCACCTAATTATCTGCGATGCATAGAATATGACATTGTTTGGAATTCCAGGATGAGTCAACTGAACTCTTTTGTAGATTTGTTGGTTTATAAGCATTAGTAGCAGAACGCGCATCAGTTAGGATACAGTGCAAGACAACATTCGTCCTGTGTTTATGTGTATTTTTTACCACTCATCTTGTGCAGTGCGTGTTCTTCATAGCGCTTGTATGGGGCTCTGTGTGTTATTGGCTGCCGCGTAAGTGATGTGCCTTCTGCATTCTCACAATTTCATCGGTAGCTGTCTGCACTTCTCTGTACTTTCTCTACTAATCAGCTTGCTGCGTTTACAAATCAATTTACGCATACCTCTTGGCTTATATGCAGCAATATTACCGCAGCACGCAGTGCATAGTTGCAATAGTGCAACGAGTTGAACTCAGAATCAGTTTCTACTTTCCGAGATTGGTGCTATGGATTGTTGGTGTGATCCGCGGCAGGACCATATCACAGTGGGTGGCTGACTTCAAGTGTATTGTTTTTTCGTAAAGCGGCGGATATGGGCAACCTGAAAATTTAGGCCAGCCGGAGCAGTGGTAGCTAAAGCGTAGGGATAAGCAGCTGCACCTTCTGTGATACCATCTAAAGCATGACTTGCTGAGAAGCAATCTGTGATCTAACAATCACTATTATTACGAGCGTTGTTTCAGTTGATTCACTAATGCTATACAGTAAAAGTGGGGCTCGCTACTATTTTGAGGGATACTCAGAGTTTATATGCCGGCAGTTGGGCGATGCCTCATACTGTGCGTATTTTGCACGCTGATAATTTCACTTACAGTGCTCGGTCATTGAATCGCGATACTCGGAGTGTTCTTCCTTTTTCTTGCGCCACAGGTGAGCTGGATGTACAAGCGAGCTGATACACTCTGGTGGACAGTGTGCCTGAGAGCGTTCGTGGCACATACTGACTACCTCTGTTAGACAGCCCTTAGTAAGTGGTTCTTGGTGGGCACAACGATACACTCCATACCACGCCTTCAAAATTCCATGTGTTAGCAGAGCGCAGAAAAACGAGGACATCAGAAGACTCGTACAACACAGGCGCTGCTTGCTGCGCGCAAAATTGCAGCGCCTGTGTTGTACGAGTCTTCTGATGTCCTCGTTTTAAATGCGAAGCATTTCTTAGCGAAATTCGGCGAGTTTGAGCGTATCTATCTATCTATCTATCTATCTATCTATCTATCTATCTATCTATCTATCTATCTATCTATCTATCTATCTATCTAGCCGCCTACGATTTTGTGCTCTCCTGGCCGTTTCGCCAATCGGATGTTTGCGAAAATTGGTATGCCACATCACGACTACATTACGAACATAAATGACAGGTCATAACATGAAAATCATCATATGCATGTCATGAGTGGCATGATTTACATGCCACGGCCTTAGTGCTCTCCTAGCCGTTTCGCTAATGGGATGTATGCGAAAATTGGTATGGCACAACTTGACTGCCTGACGAACATAAATGGCAGGTCATAACATGAAAATCATGACATGCGTGTCATGAGCGGCATGATTTACATGTCACAGTCTTGGTGCTCTCCTGGTCGTCTCGTTAATGGGATGTGTACAAAAATTGGTATGCTACAATATGACTGCATGGAAAACACAAATGACAGGTTATAACATGAAAATCGTGACATGCATGTCATGAGTGACATGATTTACATGCCACACGTTTCGTTAATGGGCCGTATACGCAAATTGGCATGCCACAACATGACTGCATCACAAACATAAATGACAGGTCATAACACCAAAATCATGACATGCATGTCTGAGTGACATGATTTACATGCGACGGTCTTGGTGCTCTCCTGGCCGTTTCGTTAATGGGATGTGTACGAAAATTGGTATGCCACGACATGACTGCATGGCGAACATGACTGACAGGTCACAACATGAAAATCAAGATATGCGTGTCATGGGCGACATGATTTACATGCCACGCGTTTCGTTAACGGGATGTTTACGAAAATTGGAATGCCACAAGATGACTGCACCATGAACGTACATGACAGGCCATAACATAAAAATCATGACATGCATATCATGAGCGACATGATTTACATGCTACGGTCTTGGTGCTCTCTTGGCCGTTTCGTTAGTGGGATGTGTAGGAAAATTGGTATGCAACAATATGACTACATGACGAACATAAATTAGAGGCCATAACATGAAAAGCATAACATGCATGTCATGGGCGGCATGATTTACATGCCAGGCGTTTCGTTAATGGGATGTATACCAAAATTGCTATGGCACAAGACGACAGCATGACGAACGTGAATGACAGGTCATAACATTAGAATCATGACACGCGTGTCATGACCGGCATGATTTACATACCATGGTCCTGGCGCTATACTGCCTTTTCGTTAATGGGATGTATGGGCTCCGTCTACTGACCAGAGGGCGCTACGTAGCTCTCGTCGGACGGCTCAGTCGCGCACGGTGGAAACCGAGGCGACAGCGACGCGCGCGTTCCTTCGCTGCTTTCCGGGCGTGCTGCGAACCACACGAACGCTCGCGGCATCGCCCTTTGGAACAGTTTGCCGCAGGTTTGGAGCGCGCGTCTCAAAGGAAATAAAACGAAAGAAGGTGGGACGGGCGGTCGCTGCTGCTATAGAGTTGGAGACGCGCATCGCGTTCTCGTATTTCCCTGTCACAGTCTGCCCAATTTCGCTTTTTATTTTGCGCTCTGCTAAGATGTCGATTCCAAATCACCAACTAGAGCAGGCATCCGCTTTATAAAGACGATAGTCTTTCTTGGGATACTTGAACGCAGAAATTTTGGTCTGTCGTTCGGTTTGTCTGTCACACAATACAGCCACCCGGCCTTAGTTTAAGCACTGCATAACGCCCAACCATTTTGAACTCGCAGCTGTGTTCATACTTGTGAACATTGTCGATCAACAAGCAAATATTACACATATCTGAGGCGCCAGATCAATACGTAAATATTGGGTGGTGTGTTCCCTTACTAGAACATACATCGATAGGTAATTCTAAAGACCCTAGTGTTTAAATGCCCTAGTGTTTCTTAGGCTGCGCTAAAAATGCAACGCTATGCACGAAAAAGGCCTCTGCTGATGATTTGGGGCTGCCACCTGGCAGCGGCCCATAGAATCTGCACAAGCTCATGTTTCCCGACGGCGCTGCCAGATAGCTAAGTGTGCCCCACAGGTGCTAAAAGACCCCAAAAGGAATGGGGGAAGCCCGCGCCACCAGAAGGTATATCGGGCGTAAACCAATTTGAAATAAAAGAACAGAGGCACAGCCCAAAAGGACATTTCAAGAAAAAAGCCAGATGGCGTCCACACCTCACGCAGCGTAAAAGGGCGGCAGAAGACTATCATCTTTCGACGACGTTTGTAGCGAAGCACGCAGATACTCGGCCAATTTTTTTTTCATAGCTGTGCTCGCGAGCCGCGTGCGCAATATTACCAGACCACCAGGAACAAGTATTGAAATTCCGCAGTGGAGTTCACCAGCTTCACACATTTTGCACATCTATGCATGAGCGAAGAGTTCTTGAAGCCACATCATGCTGAACTCTGTCGGCACCACCTTAAAGCAAAGAAATAAAGGCTGTGTAGCTTACACAGTCACAGTGTGTCACAAAGTCTCTCGCCCCCACCAAAGTCTCTCGCCCCCATGAACTTGCTTTCGCAAGCGCAAGCTTCTTGCGTTTCCCGATATCATGGCCAGATGGCGTCCATATCTCACGCAGCGCTGCCTCCATTTCGTCAATGCCAGCCACATGCGACCGATTCAACATAGACGGGGCGCTGTCTGAGGCAAGGCAAAACATAAATGGCCGTTTGATGATATAGAACACACTCTACAAGACATGCCCAGACAACGCAGGGAAAAGACCGACGAGCAGATTGCAGCTGAGAAGCGCCGGCGTGCCGATGCCCGTCATCTCAAGCGTGCCCAGGAAACGTCAGAGCAACGAGCCCAGCAGCTAGCGAAAGACCGTGAACCGAGGCGCGCCCGGAGGCAACAGGAAACAGACGAGGTGTGCGATGTGCGAATTGTCGCTGATCGAGAGGCTAAGCGAGCGTACCCGGCGGCTGAACAGACGCCCGAAACTCGTGCCGAACCGCAGATGAACCGGGACTCATGTAGTACGGCCGGTAGGAGACTATCGTCTTTCGACGACATTTGCAGCGAAGCACGGAGATACGCGGCCAATTTATTTTTGTAGGAAACTCTATGGGCAATAAGTGTCGCCTGTCATTGACGGATACTATGCAAGCGAGCATGGTCCGTTCGCGAAATCAATAAGTTAATGTGTCAACAGGAAGCAAATCGCGCATGAAGCACACACGCACAGCCTGGGCCTAGTTTACTGTACGACACGTGTTCGAGTAACTGTACCGACGGCAGTGCGTGGGGTGTAGTCATGATATTGTTTATGATTTCTCTCCTGTAACCAAGGTATGAATATTTACAGGCCGCAGATCATGCCCGGGAGAGATGTTCGCCACGGTGGAGATTTTCCTCGCCATAACGTTCCTCCTACAGAAGTATCGCATCCTACTGGACGAGGCACTGGACGAAGACCTGGATTTACGAGACATAGATCGTCTACGCCCCAATGACCTTAAGCTGCACTTTTTGCCTCGACAAGCTGGCTCTTCTTCATAGCTGTTCAAAATAGCTTTGCTAAGGGAATAGGTAACTTTGCATCTGTAAGCGCACACAAGTGCTCCATATATGCTTTTATGGTTTGTTAAAATAGGAAACAAAGGAACCTGACAGGCTTCAACCGATGGCCTGCATTCGCCGACGAACCCCTTGCCGTTTCATCCTGTTAGTTATATAGGACTCAGTCTTATGGTCTTTTCATAAATGAACAGAGAATTAAAGGAACGGTGTTTTGGATTTTTTGTATAAGCGCATGAGCGTAAGTAACACTAAGCTGTAAAATACTGTGGACTTCTCAACAACATGGCCGACGTGTTAAACGAATTTTAGTAATAATTTATAGCTGTGCTAAATTCAGCGCATAGACAGTATAGAAATATAGAAAAAACGAAAGCTGAACGAATAGTACGCACCGGTTTTTGCATAAACACAAAATTAGTAAATAAATGTGCGAGAAATTCTACACTTCGGAAGAATCTCGAAGCCGTTTGGAAGCATTTGAGTAACAAACTTACGGTGATGCTTAATTCAACACGTTGACAGTACAGAAGCATAGGAAAATTTTAGAAAAAACTGAAAAAGTAGATTGGCTTTGTGCGAACACACCAGCATTAGTAAAACTAAACTGTAAAACCTCTGAACTTTTTCGAAACCTGTAAGGCCTTTCAAACCATTTCTATAAAACTGGTCGAGGCACTCTGTTCGACACGCGGAGAGTTCACCGAGCATGCAAATACCGGCGTTCTGCCAGTCGCTTTGTAGCATTGTTCATGCAAATATGGTAGAAAAGAGCCCGGTAGTCAGAGGGCACCAGTAAGCCTCCTGTGATGTCCGCGTATATTAACCGGTTCAACTGTATAGCACCATCATCACCATCATCATCCTATTTAGGTGCACTGCTGGACGAAGACCTCTCCCAACGATTTCCAATCGACGCTATACTGAGCGAGTTGGTGCCACTTTATGCCCGCAAACTTTATTGCGATAGCAATTATATGGACAGTCTCGGCTGGTTTTTGCCGTCCCCGTCGCCGCCGTCATGAACCGTATATGTATAAGTATGTATATATATGTATAAAAGTCCCAAAGAAAAATAATTCAGGTAAATGTTTCCGAAGCGCGGAATCGAACCAGGAATCCCTCGCTCCGCAGCGCGTGGCGCTAACCACTACGCCACAGAAGATGAGCGCGAACTATGAAGTGTCAGCTCGACATTTGAAGCACGCTAGTTTCCTTCACTGCTTCGGCCGCCTTTGCAACAGGAGCGCTGTTTAAACTGGGAGTATTCATTGTGACAGCTTATTTGCGCTCGTTAGGTGTATATCTGTGCGTTCGTTTCGTGCGTGCTTCACTTGATAGTTCGCGCTCATCTTCTGTCTGTTCATTTAGCGGCCTCCCCTAGCTTTGTATGTGTAGCTTTGTGACACACTACGTATAAAGCCCTTCGTACCAGCACGCCCTGGCCACGGGAGGCGCTCACTTAGCAAGTGCATGTTTGCTACAATTAATATTGCTCCTGAAGCTGCGAGCCTCAATTCGTATAGCATTACAGTTTCTTGCTATCGCATTCATTGCTTCGCCCTTGCGGCGAAACTGTGACTTTTTTAATTTTATCGCTCCATGTAACCTTTTGCCTGCCTCTGTTGCGTTTTCCCTCTCTTGGTATCCATTCCGTCGCTCCTACTGTCCATCTGTTATCTTGCCTGCTCATGACATATAGCACAGGCAGGCATAAAAAGGGGATCCAGAAAACACGTTACCAGCATGGCAATTTGTCAAATTCTTACGCACTTACCTCAGAAGAACCACGTCTTGAGAAAAAATTTATGAACGTTTTCTTTTGCACAAACCTGCAGCGCATGAACGCATAAGGGAAGGGTCATTCGTTGCAAGCACAGAAAAACAACAAAATAATACAGCCGAGAATCGAAATGTATGAGATATGAATTATCGACCACAAGAGATATATTTAAGGATTTTGCACTTACTAAATGTAATTAATGCCTTATCGGCTTCACTTCAATTTGTGCGAGCTGCTAAAGGGGCCCCGCGAAAATATTTAACATTATCAGAAAGTGATACCAATCGATCTTGATGATCCTATGCATATATAAGCCAAGTGCTAATGCGGTGCATGGATCGGGATAATTGCGCAATGTTTCTGAATGCAGCTTGAAATCCCTGCTGTCATTCTAACAAATGACGCCACAAAGTGCACTAACTAGGACTGAAACGTTGGGCTTTTTGTGTTCTTTGTACAAACTAGTTCATGACTTTGCTTCATTAGTTCAACACAAGACGTTGAAATTTAAAATAAAGCATCAATGCGGATACTTATCAAATGGCCGATGCTAGTTCTTTCTTAAGCGAAGTAGCGGATGCTCCTTGTCATGTCGTTTGTGCAAAGAGCACGGGATTGCTACCTGTACGTGAGCACACGTTTTAAGTTGCCTGGTACCTGCTCTGAAATAAAACTTTGCTAGCACGTAGTTATCTTGGCTGCCATCAGCCGGTGAGGTCTCCAGTATCGCCACGATATGGCGCTTTTATCGCTGTTACTGAAATACACTTACAGGAATACAGTGACTGAAATAAACGTGCTGCTACCAGTGTTACGCAGTCAGCATTTGGACCGAGCCTAGTGCGTGTGATATCTCGATAGAACATGAAAACTGGCGACGAGAGATAAAATCCGCGAGTTGGGCGCGGCAGAAAAAGCCCGTGCCACTGGAGTGGGGAAGACAGTCCTCCGTGGGCAGACGCGAGCACAAGTGAGTGGGCGGAATATAACAAGCGTGTTTTGCTTTACTTCGCGGCGAACGATGCGGCCGAGGTTAAAAGAAGGCGGCATTGCTGACAAGCTGCGGAGCAGCGACGGGCTCGTTGCTACGGGACCTGTCGCCTACAAAACACGGTGATGCAACAGTCGCAGCTATCTTCGCGGCCCGCAGGGCACACTTCAAACCCAAAATTTCTGAAGTGGCCGCAAGCTTCAAATACTTTTCAAGGGTAAGGCACGAAGGCCGTTAGTGACTACGTACCTGCACCTAACAAGCTAGTGGATGATTTCAACTTCAGCGCAGTGCGTGAAAGATGATGTGCGACCAGATTGTCTGTGGGATTAACGACTCTGGAATGCAGATCCGCCTTTTGCAATGCGCAGAACTGAACCTGGAAGCGGCAAAAATTTTGTCGATAGAAGGCGCAACAAGAGACTCGCATATGCCATGCACTCCATCCATTTCTACGGATCCGGTACAGTTGACAAACTTCGTAGAACGGCCAACAAGAGAGATGAGGGAACAAAAGTGTGCCGGTGCTGTGGGGAGCAGTAGACGTCGCACTGCCGACACTGTACAAGCACCTACTTCTGGTGCGGTCAGCAGGGCTACCGACGCAGGTGTTTTCAGGACATCTGCGCCTAATAGAAGGAATGGGAGGGGATCCCGCTCCAAGAACACCATGAATAAACTTCCAGAAAGACTGCCGGAACAGGGTGAGTAATACACCTCATGAACTCTTCGTACTAACGAACCCGAAGCCATGGAAACCTAAGCTCTCGTCAATCACGTGCCGCTAGTGATAGAACTGGACACCAAGTGCAGTGATCCGATAATAAGCGACGCGAAATTTCTCGCCCCTTCTCCAGTGAAGCCGCTGGAACATACTGACGTGCGTGCGGCTCAAAAGCTATTCTGGGGAGCTGTCGGCCGTGTTAGGTGAAATGCCAGCCACAGTAAAGGTGGGCACGCGGGGGCCAACGTTACCGTTATTAATTTCGAGTGGAGAGTGCCCGACACTGGATGGAAGACTTCGGTATTACCACCTCGAAGCCGTTAGACGTGAAAACAATTAGCACGGCTGATGGCTTGGTCGAACAGTTGAGTGATGTATTTTCCGAGAGCCTTGGTACGATGAAGGTGGTCGTGGCAAAGATAACGCTGCCGGAAGGAGCAAAGATCACAATTCTTCAAGGCGTGACCGGTGTCAATTTCACTGCTTCGCAGGTATTCCGAAGAATTTCAGCGGTTACAGCGCGAAGGTATTAGCCGCTCCAGTAGCCCCCGTGGTGAAGCAAGATCGTAGACTACGCGTGTGTGGTATTTTAAAGTCACTATCGGCCCACTTCCCACAATAGTTACCTTATTCCCAGAATCGCAGAGCTGTTCGCCAAACTGTGTGGCGGGAGCAAGTTTACAAAAGTTGATTGAAGGATGCCTACGAGCAGATAAAGCTGGATGCCTAGTCGCGGGAGCCAGTTACCGTCAACACGGGGAAAGGATCGTTTCAATTCAGAAGGCTTCCGTTCGTTTCGGCACCTTTTGTTGGAGCGGGAAATGGAGAAATTGCTGGACGACCTTCTCCACGTCGTTGTCTACTTCGACGATATCTTGTAACTGGAAGAAACGACGAGGACCACTGAACGAACGTAAGCCAGGTTCTCAAGCGCCTACAAGATGCCAGCTTGTGTCCTAAATTAGCGAAATGCGAAGTGGTGAGTGACCGCGTCGAGTAGTTAGGACACGTCATCACCGCCGAAAGTCTGCATCCCATGCCAAGGAACTCTGAAGCCATCTTTTCGGCGTCAAAGCCACGAGATATGAAGACCCTGGAGAGCTACATGGCGCTGATCAACTTCCTATGAATAGTCTATTAGTACCTGTTGCACCTTGGACCTGGACGTAAATTCAAGAGGAAGTCTTCGACGAAAATAAGCTCGTAGTATCTGCGAAGACACTGGTGCATTTAGGCCTGAACAAAACTACAGTGCTTGTCACAGACGTGTCATCATATGGCCGTGGCGTGGCTCTAGCCCAGCGGGAAGCGCGTCGGAAGAAGAGCGGCCGATTGCTATCGCTTCCAGATGCCTGACCACAGCTGAGGGACACTACAGCCAGCTCTATAAGGAACCCTTAGCAGTACTGTAATTATCCTATAATTTATGTCGTATTTAACGTACGGATTATAAGAAAAAGCTTGTTAGGTGAAAAAATTAGAGGACACTGTAAATTCCATAGTGTGTTCGGGAAAAGTCTGTGGCCGTTCGACTGACTACGCCATGTTATGTCATGTTAGCCCGCTCCGTGCGCATTCGCTCATTCTTCTGGCCTTTGGTGTAGGGCAAATCCGCGTTCTTAGAGCGCTTCTCCGAACCGCTTTCCCTGCAATGATCACCGGGTCGCTTGGGAGCCATCCGATTAACTCGACTGCTGCAACGACGCGTCTGACGAAAGAGCGTTGCTGCGCGCTCAGCTCTACCATCACGCGATTGCTGAGAAAGTGTGCGGGGGAATGGACAAACCGAAGGCCGGCGCCGCCGCTGTGCCATTATGCGATTACTGAGATTGTGTAAGCGTGTAAGGGGAGAAGGCATTGCTGTCGTGGCACCAATGTTGCTATGTGCGCTTGTGCCATCACGTGATTGCTGGGAGAGCGTGAGGGGGAGAGGTCACAGCTCCAGGGCACGGACGGACGCACGGTCGGGTGCCACGACTATGAGCCATCAAAAGCCTTTAGTCTTCAAAAAGAGAAAGCTAACAGACACACACACATCGACATACACATACAGCAGCCTGTTGCTGCCATCAGCCTAAGCAGTTTCATACAGCGCCACAAGATGGTGCTTTTTATCGCTCTTATGATCATTGAAATAAACTTGCTGCTGGCCGGATACGTCAGTCGGCATTTGAACCGAGCCTCGTCTGTTTGCTGCCTCGGGAGAACATGACAACTGGCGACGAGAGATAAAATCTGCAAGTCGGGCGTGGCAGAAAACACCCGCGCCTGGATTCAACAAGAATGTCGTCCGTGGGCAGACTAGAAGCGTTCGACGCAAGCACAAGCGAGTGGCCGGAATATGACGAGCGTGTTTTGCTTTACTTCGCTGCGAACGATGTGGCTGAGGAAAAAAAGAAGGCGGTATTCCTGACAAGCTGCGGAGCAGCAACGTACTCGTTGCTACGGGATCTGCTGTCGCCTACAAAACCGAGAGATGCGACACTTGCGGCTATCTTAGCGGCCCTTGGCGCACACTTCAAGCCCAAGGTTTCCGAAGTGGTCGCAAGTTTCAAGTTTTTTTCTAGAAAAAAGGCACGAAGGCGAGGCCGTTAGTGACTATATAGCTGCACTTAACAAGCTAGTAGACGATTGCAACTTTGGCGCACTACGCGAGCGAATGATGCGTGACCAGATTGTCTGCGGTATCAACGATGCCGGAATGCAGACTCGCCTTTTGGAAAGTGTAGATTTAAACCTGGAAACGACGAAAAATCTTGTCATGGCGATAGAAACCGCAAGAAGAGACTCGCGCATGCTAGGCGCCCCGTCTGTTTCTGCAGATAGGGTACAGTCAGCAAACTTCGTAGAGCAGCCGACAAGGAAGATGACGGAGCTAAGGTGCGCCCGGTGCAGTGGCAGACACCAGACGACACGCTGCCGACACCGCAACGCTACCTGCTTCAAGTGCGGTCAGCAGGGCCACCTCGGAAGCGTTTGCAAGACAGCTGCAATTAACGCAAGGAATGGGACGGGCTCCCGCTCCGTGCACAACATGAACGACCTTCCCGAAACAGAGCCGGGACAAGGTGAGGAATACACCTTGTGGTCTCTTCGTGCCACCGGACCGGAACCCATGCAAATTGAAGCTCGTGTCAATAACGTGCCGCTAGTGATGGAACTTGACACCGGTGCCAGTGTTTCGATAATAATCGTCGCGAAATTTGACGCCCTGTTCCCAGGAGAGCCGTTGGAGCATACTGACGTGCGGCTCAAAAGCTATTCTGGAGAGCTGTCGGCAGTATTGCGGAAAATGTCAGCCACAGTAAATGTGGGCGCGCAGGAGGCAACTTTGCCGTTATTAGTTGTGAGCGGAGCGTGCCCGACACTTTTCGGAAGGGACTGGATGGAAGCGTTCGGTATTACCATCTTGAAGCCGTTAGATGTGAAAACAATCAGCACCGTTGAAGGCCTGGTCGGACAATTCAGCGACGTCTTTTCAGACAACCTTGGTACAATGAAGGGAGTTTCGGCCAGGATAACGCTGCAAGAAGGAGCCAGGCCAAAATTCTTCAAGGCACGACCAGTGCCGCTCGCGCTTGTTGACAGGTATGTCGAAGAGTTGCAGCGGTTACAGAGCGAAGGCATCATACGCCCTGTGAAGACGTCCAAGTGGTCCGCGCCAGTAGTTCCAGTGGTGAAGCAAGATGGTAGACTACGCGTGTGTGGTGCTTTTAAGGTCACTATCAACCCCGTCACGGTCACTGAATGTTACCCGATTCCCAGGATCGAAGAGCTCTGCGCCAAACTGTGTGGCGGAAAGAAGTTCACAAAATTAGATTCGAAGCACGCCTACCAGCAGATAAAGCTAGATGCGCAGTCGCAGGAGCTAGTTACTATCAACACAGTGAAAGGCTTGTTTCAATTCACGAGGCTTCCGTTCGGTGTCGTTTCAGCGCCCGCGTTGTTCCAGCGGGAAATGGACAACGTGCTGAGCGACCTTCCTCACGTCGTTGTCTACTTTGACGATATCCTGGTGACAGGAAACACTGACGAGGACCACTGGAGAAACGTAAGCAAAGTTCTCAAGCACCTACAAGATGCCGGCTTGCGCCTGAAGCTAGCAAAGTGCGAATTTATGAAAGACCGCGTTGAGTACTTAGGACACGTCATCACCGCCGAAGGCTTGCATCCCAGCCCCAGGAACGTTGAAGCCATCCTTTCGGCACCAAGGCCACAAGACGTGAATACTCTGCAAAGCTTTATGGGGTTGATCAACTTCTACCGGAAGTTCATCCCTCGCTTGTCAGCGGTACTCAATCCATTGAATGGTCTATTGGTATCAGGTACGCCATGGACCTGGGCACCACTTCAAGAGGAGGCCTTCCGCGAAAGTAAGCAGCTCTTGGCATCTGCGAAGACATTGGCGCACTTTGACCCGAAGAAACCTACAGTGGCTTGTAACAGATGCGTCGCCATATGGTCTTGGCGCAGTTCTAGCCCAGCGGTAAGCGTCGGGAGAAGAGCGGCCAATCGCTTTCGCGTCCAGAAGCTTGGCCACAGCTGAGCGAAACTACAGCCAGCTCGATAAAGAAGCCTTAGCAGTTGTGTTCGGGGTAACACGTTTCAAGCAGTACCTTTGGGGACGGCGATTCGAGATAGCGACCGATCACAAGCCACTTTTGGGGCTTCTGGCGGCAAATAAGCCGATTCCAGTCTTGCTCACCTCGACTACTCCGCTGGGCACTCTTCCTGTCGGGCTATGATTACGTGTTGAAGTAGAGACCTGGTGGTCCCATTCCACACGCCGATGCCTTGAGCCGACTTCCGCTTTCAACAGCTGATTTTCAAATTGAGAACCCGCCGGAGATTTTTATGCTCCAAGGGTCTTACCCCAGAGTGATGTCAGCGCAAGCTATTGCGGCCGCTACGGGCAATGACCCGCTGCTGTCACGTCTTCGCGAAGCACTTTGGGCTGGTAGGGGAGTTCCCCTAGAAGCTCCATGGAAAGAATACGCCACTCGCCTTCATGAAATGAATGTGCAGAGTGAATGCATTCTGCAAGGAAGCAGGGTGGTTGTGCCCGCGTCTATGCAGGTCGACGTGCTGCGACTGCTACATGAAGGGTATCCAGGAGTGGCGAAAATGAAAGCGGTGGCCCGTAGCCATGTTTTGTGGCCAGCCGTGGATGATGACGTCACGGCAGCGGTGCAAGCATGCCGCACCTGCCAAGAAAATCGGCGATTACCGAGACGGGTGCCAATCAAGCCATGGCCGTTCCCGGAGAGACCGTGGTCCCGGATTCATGTAGACTATGCTGGGCCACTAAGGAATGCTTACTTGTTTATAGCGGTCGACGCATACTCGAAGTGGATAGAAGTGTTCCCCGTATCCAGCCCGTCGACTGCAGCCACTACTGGTTGCCTGCGAAAAATGTTCGCTACGCATGGACTCCCTGATATAGTCGTATCCGACAATGGCCCAGCGTTCGTGAGTGAAGAATACAAGACCTTCTTGCTTAGAAACGGCATCCGACAAATTCTTGTACCACCGTACCACCCAGCCTCTAATGGAGCAGCGGAGCGTGCAGTACAGATCATTAAACAGAAGCTAAAGAAAGCGCAGCCAGGGGATGATTTGCACGTACAGATAGCGAGAATTTTGCTCACATACCGGACCACTCCGCATGAAGTAACAGGTTGTAGTCCCGCTGAACTTCTCATGGGCCGGAAGTTGAAAATAGCATTGGATTTACTACGGCCTGACTTACGGACCACGGTGATGTCTCAAGAGATCTCTCAGAGTCTCCGGGTCAACAGAGGATCAGCAGGAGCCGTAGCCACACCACCAGGAACGACTGTTTTCGCTCGTAATATTCGTTCATGTCCTGCCTGGGTACCGGCAACGGTAGAAGCAGACAAAGGGTATGCGGCAGTGCTAAGACTACCAGATGGCCGCCAATGGACACGGCACCATGATCATGTGCGGGCGGTGCCGTGGCAGCCTGAGCTGTCAGAGTATTCTGACCGCTCCCATACAGACCCTCCAGATGCTTCAAGCGTGAAAGCAACTGTGCCTCTGGATGCTGCGGGTGCTGCCACGTCCTACGCACAAACAGAGAGCACTGGTACCACTGCAACTACGGTGACTTCGTCTGGGGAATTCGAGGACACACGTGTCACCAGTGATCCGGGTGGCTGTGTGACAGTGCGCCGGTGGATGCCCCGAAGCCAGGGGCTCTTTCTCAGACTCCACTTCGCCGCAGCTCGCGAGTGCGGAAACCAGTTATGCGTTATGTGCCACAGTAATCAAGCTGAACTCTGTGCTTGCCCATTGTAGTGATCGTTGTTTTTTTTTGTTCTTTCGCTTCTTGTACTTCTTTTTGTTAAGGGAGGAAGGGGTGTTATGTTGCTGCCATCAGCCTAAGCAGTTTCACATAGCGCCACAAGATGGCGCTTTTTATCGCTCCTATGATCATTCAAATAAACTTGCTGCTGGCCGGATACGTTAGTCGGCATTTGAACCGAGCCTCGTCTGTGTGCTGCCTCGGGAGAACATGACACTGCCCAAACACGCTTTTTTCTATTGCTGTGGTGAAGGACTAGAATCGTCGTCATTATAGGAAACTGGTAGCAAGTGTTACATTGTCACCTAATTCGTCATCGGTCATCTAGAAAAGTCGTGTACAGGTTAGTATTGTAGGCATTTGTAAATCTATCTATCTATCTATCTATCTATCTATCTATCTATCTATCTATCTATCTATCTATCTATCTATCTATCTATCTATCTATCTATCTATCTATCTATCTGGTATCGCTTTTTAATGAAACGCTATTCTCAGCGACTGTTGGTTGTCTATACAAGCGGTGCATGGGGATGCTTTTTACAGAATGTCTGTTAACTACTAACGTGGCTACATGACGTTCCGACCTTCGAGAACCATGTGCTAGGGCGAAAAAGCTTATTTAGCTGCTCACCTAGTTATTGTCGGCTTAGTAGTCTTCGCTCTGTCTTGCTTCTGTGGAACCTCACACGTTCATTCTTGCCGGATCTGTCGCACAATGTCTATCAAAGAATGTGTTTCGCTAGAAGTGTTGCAATTCGCAAAATTTATCTATTCCTGATGGTTGACATGTAACCACGCAGAGCTCTCAAATAATAAAGGATACCGCACTCACGTTCTAATGGATTCAAGAAAGTGGGCCTTTATTTTCAATGGTGTGGAGCCGTTTACGACGTGGTGTACAGCAGGTGTGTTGCTCTCCGGCGTTTAGCTGATCCCACATTAATCCTAACGAAAGCAAATCAGATACACTCCACAAATATCGACGTTTCCACGGTGAGGACAGGTTACAACACACTGTGAGCCACATAAGTGTAAATTCACGTCTATAGTGAAGAACAAAGAAAAATGTGCACAACGCCTCGCCACCGAATATTGAATACCAACAAGCTCCTTCACCACAATGTCAAGTTACATCCCCCTATGAGTTGTTAGTAAACCTCGGCAGAAAGCGGAGTTTCACTGGGATGAGGGGCGACTGTTCGGAAGAGTCCAAGTCAAAGTCGCTTGGGCGGTTGAGTGCGATGCGATACTTTTGCAGCAGGCATGTTACCATGAGGAACACTTCCATAGTGGCGAACTTCTCTCCTGGACAATTGCGTCGGCCTGTAAAAGGATCGTAATCTTATAAAGTATTATCGCCGCAGATTACCCAGGCGCGTCATTTTTATGGGAATAAGGATACCGCATACGTTATACATTTAACAATGACCTGCTTACGAAACAATGTGTGTGTGTGTGAAAGGCGGCTGAAAAAGGACACCATTGGATATCTAAGGTCCTCTGAAGACATAGAGAAACGAATGCTGCAAGGTTCAGGTGATTGCTGTTAAGCGATTTTTCATCTTTCCTACAGTGGGTAATCTGTCCCTTTTTGCTGCGGAAAGTAGAGTCGAGGTGTGCAACGAATGTCGCTCGGGTGATGCTTACTTAAACCTGGCATCAGGTACACCAGGCACATTCCATAGCTGTACGTGCTGCTCGAGCATTACTTACTGCGGGAACCAAGCGGCGATTGTGAAAGGCAACGTGGGTGCTTAAAGGCGCAGAAACAATTACGGTTCCCAAAACGGGTTTACTTCCGCAATTAGGCCCAGTCAGAGGGCGTGAAATGTGAAATCACAGCCACGTTTTTCCAAGCATATAGCCTGCGGAAACGCCACCCCTTCCATCATAGCCGGAGCACTAGGATGAAGAGAGTCAGTTCAGTGCGGAGTGCATGGCACCGCTCCTCTTTAAATGGGTGGAAATACGCATGTAGAGTTCGTAAAGACAATAGTGTTTCTTGGGATACTAGAACGTAGAAATTTTTATCGGTCTTTCTGCTTGTCAGTCTGTCACACGATTTAGCCCCCCGGCCAAAGTTTAAGCACTTGCCTAATGCCGAGCCATCTTGAACTGGTAGCTGCGTTCGTTGCTCTATCGACAACGTTGTTGACCTCGTAACCTACGTCCAACACCAGAAATTGAGCAGGCGATTAACCGCGGCGCTATTTTGGATATAAAAGGAGCTTACGACAACGTTTCTCACGAGGCCATACTCGACGCCCTTGAGTCCGTCGGTCTTGGTGGCCGAGCGTACCGCTGGATTCGTGCCTACCTACAGATGAGATCCTTCTTTGTGCAAACCGACGATGGGCCAACCTCTCAGCATTGCACACACCGTGGAGTTCCTCAAGAGGGCGTCTTGAGCCCCACGTTATTCAATTTGGTTCTGATTGGTCTCGTGGAACGCATACCAAGTTGTGTACAGATATCGATTTATGCAGACGACATCTGTGTTTGGACGTCAGGCGTAACACGTCCTCAGATACGCGCGAGGCTCCAAAAAGCCGCGACTTCGATATCGGCATACCTTAATGAACAAAGCCTTGAAACTTCGCCTAAAAAATCGGCGCTGGTCGCTTTCACGCAAAAGCCAATGACAGCCTATGCCATCTCTATCAAGGGGCAAAATATTTGTTACGCTAGGACGCACAGGTTCCTGGGACTCACCATCGATCGGGACCTGTGCTGGAGTCCCCATGTGGCCGGTCTCAAGAAGCGCCTAACGGCCACCTCACAAGTTTTCCACTTCCTCGGAGGGAAAACGTGGGGTACGTCAGTGAACGCCATGTTGCACCTATACCGGACGCTCTTTCTCGGGTACCTGAGATACAGCTTACCGGTGCTTACTGACACCTGTAAAGGTAACCTACGCATACTCGAGAGCATTCAGGGCCAGGCACTCAAGATCTGCCTCGGATTGCCACGCTGCACCTCAACAGCGGATACTATAGCGATGGCCAAAGACCTTCCTGCCACCACTCACATCACTTTGGAGGTGCTTAGGACACACATTCGACACCTAGCTCGTGCTCCTGCTCACCACCTCTCCTCGCGCACTCAGTGAATATGCTCGACTGGCTGCGAGCTCTCATGGTAACTTGACCTCTCCGTCGTCACTAGCAGCACCAACTGTAGTTGCTACCGCGTCCACAGCTGATTTCCAGTCAACGGTACCAGGTTCTTCACCTGCGCCACTTCCTTCAAGCGTCCATCCAATATTAACTAGTTCAGTTTATGCCGAAGCGGTGCTCGTAGAGGCTCTATTGGACACTGGTATGGCATTTTCTGTCATACAGGATCATTGTTGTTCCCTCCTAAAGAAATTAAGACACCGTTGCGATGGTGCCATGCTGGTTCCATCCGAAGGGAACACTCTTCAGCCTTCTGTCCTCTGTACTTCAAACGTGCTTGTTGATAAGATTCTACATGTTCTCCCTGCGTTCCGACCAGCTGATTTTAGGGTGGCATTTTGTATCTTCTGCATCTGCCGCCTTTTGTTCTGAACATGTGGTACACTTTATTGTCACCCAACACTTGCTTGGCAAAGAACTCAACGAGCCAGTTCACCTCATTGGTGCTGAAGACACGGAGCTAAATTCAGGACGAACGCAAATTGTTACCCTCAAAGTGAATGACACCCGCCACGATAACTTCCTGGTGTTCTCATCCCGTTGATTTATAAAAGACTTACTAGTTTAATCAAGCATTTTTCGGTTGCACCATTAATCTGTGGCAGTCCCTGGTTTAATCTAAGCGCTCGAAAATACGCTGCTTCCACGGGGCACTACAATGTCATTCCTTGCCGAGCTGGACCCTCTATGCGTCTTGCCTAGCCTTTACTGAGAAGCCTTCCCATGATGGGTCTTCATCGGCCGCCGCCCGTACAAACTTCGTTAGAACTAACTTGATGCCGGCCCAGACGCAAAAGCTGCTTGAGTTGTTCAAAAAAAACACGGTATGTTTTTAAGCGTATTGTTCGGCCTTGGGCCATAGTGCAGCTGCGGAGCATGACACTCATAAAGACGGAACATCTATTGTGCGGCGCCAGCCCCACCGCGTCTCCCTATAATTGATAGAAAAAATCATCGAAAACAACGTCGCCGACATGCTGCAGCGAGATGTAATTGTCCTCTAAGCTAGTTCTCGGTGTGTAGTTTTGGTCCGCAAAAAGACGGGTATGTCACTTTTGCCTGGGTTACTGGGAGCACAACGGGATGGCTCGAAAAGGTGTACACCCTATTCCGCGTATCCACGATGCCCTGGATCGCCTCCAAGGCGCAAATGATTTTCAAGCCTTGAACTCCATTCTGGCGGTTGGCGTACTCTTGTATACGAAGGTGAAAAAAACAATTTGAAACCCACGTGGTCAACGGGATGCTTTTCGGGCTATGCAAGGCGCCAGTAATCTCGAGCGCAGGAAGGAAGGAAGGAAAAAAATAGAGAGGAAAAGGCAGGGAGGTTAACCAGTGAAGGACAACCGGTATGCTACCCTGCACGAGGGGAAGGGGACGGGGGAGATTGAAAGGTGAAAGAAGAGAGGAAGAGAGAGAGAGGGTGCACATATAGCACATTGTCAGAGTCAGTGGCACCTGCATGGTACGTGACATCACACATCGCTGTTAAAGTCGTTTGTGCAAGTCCGTCGTCTTTAAAAAGTGCAGCAGCGCCTTTGTCACCTTCAGTTGCAATGTCTTGTGTGGCCGACACTGCAGAATGGCATCAACCGACATCCGTCGCAGGCCAAGGGGAGCAAGAGTGGACGCCAATGATTGCCTCTGTATGTCATAGCGAGGACAGTCGCATATGATGTGTTGAAGCGTCTCCTCACGTCGACAGGTGTCGCAAAGAGGGCTGTCGGCCATTCCGATCATAAAAGAATAAGAGTTCGTAAAAGCCACTCTTAACCACAAACGATAAAGCAGGGTGGCCTCTGCTCGGCGGAGTTTTGGTGGCAATCGAAAATGCCGCAAAGACGGCAGGTGGTGTTGTCGACTGTTCTGAATTGTTTGGCTGCTTGAGGCACTCCACAGCGAGAGCGTAATCTCCTGTGCAATCCCTTGAAGTTGCCTGGCAGTGTCGTCGGACCTTGAGAGAGGTATGGGCTCAACTTTTGTTCCTTCAAGTGCAGACCTAGCAGCCTTGTCAGCATATTCATTTCCAATAGCGCCGCAGTGACTGGGGAGCCACTGAAACGTCACGTGGTGTCCCTTCTCATGTGATGTATGGAGAAGAGATCTGATCTCCAACACCAGTTGCTCGTATGGTCCACGCCGCAGGGCTGCCAGCAAGGACTGTAAGGCCGCCTTTGAGTCGCTAAAGATTGACCATTGTCGGGGTGGTTCCTCATTTACTACACAAAGGGCAGCACAGAGCAGCAAGTTCCGCAGCTGCCGATGTCGTCGGGTGGTCTGTCTCGAGCGCAGTGTCAACACCGTGCTGCATGTCCTCAAAGAGATGATGGGCCTTCTTTGCCTCGGCGACATAGTCATCTTTCCTGCGACATTTTCTCAGCACTCAAACCACTTGGATCAAGCTCGAACATGCCTCGCACTCGCTGGTCTTCAGTTAAACATCAAGAAGTGCCATCTCTCAGTAAATCAATTATTATACTGGGCCATGTCGTGAGCCGTAACACAATTCGACCGGCCTCTCGCGAGATCGCTGCGGTCCTCCACTCTCCTCGTCCTGAAAGGCACAATGAGCTGCGCAGCTTCCTTTGCCACGCCTCTTATTTCCTTCTCGTCATAGAGAAGTTTGCCTGCATGGTATGTCCATTGCAAAAGTGGCTGGCTCCCCCCCCCCCCCCCCCCTTCGCTGTATGCTTTCCTTTCTGTGGTCTCAGGGATGCGGATCAACCTTCGTACGCTTGAAGGAGGCGCTCACATCGGAAATCGCAACGCAGTTTCGGATGTGCACCGGCCTCCGGATGCCTGAAACGACAGCCGAGCGAGCGCTGTCCACAGAGCACACCACGTTTCGCCGGCGCGGCAGTCACGTGACAGCTAGCGAGCGTACGACGGCGAGGTTTCGCGCGTCTCGCACAGTCGCTGCATGATCGTGTGACGGCGACGCTTCGCTCGCTTTGCGTTGTCTACGCGTAGACACCGCGAACTTCGTCAGTGCTGTTTTTTTTTATGACGACTTGTGAAACTGCGCATAGGACGCTGGGCAGTGAGACCTGATGACAGCACGAACACAGATACATCGCAACGGCGGTGGATGTGATCACCTAGTGTGCTACCTCCTACTACATCAGCGTACAGCGCGATGCCAAATGCTTGAAGTGTAACCAAGCTGGATGTACCGAAACACTGACAACCGTTCAAGTTTAGTTCTGCTACTCGACTTGATTGCCTGCACAAAGCGGTGATATCAAGCGATGTATTCTGTACGTGCATGAAAGCGCTGATCGCAAAAACCAAACCACGTGCGTCTATGTGTTCGGGTCAAATTTTAAGTCTTTGTGAGGCACGACAGCGCACTGAAAGGTATGTGCCACACGAGCTACTGCGCTGTGTCCTAGCGTGCTGTGTCCTAGAGCTGTGTCCTAGTGTCCTAGTGAGCTAGAGCGACCAGGTTGCTTTCTTTCTGCCAACGCTACACCTGTGGGCGCTTCCTTGCGGTCTGATCATCCTCAAATCTAATTTTACGCCACTGATCAATTGCTCTTCTGAATTTCACAATAGGTTAGTGACGTACGACAGATACTGTTTCCAGCACTCCCCGCAGAATACCGCGGCGCAGGCAATTACAGTGTTCCAATGTGCATACTTGTAAATAAATTCTTGAGCAACTTTATTTATTCGTTATTTTTGTCTATCTAGTTGTAATTGGGTTTGTTTTTATCCTTATAAAACGGGTACTAAAGTCTCTAAAACACTCGTTTAGTGAACATGTGTACCTAAAGCACATGAAACATTGAAACTGCCTCAAGTGCAAACATTGTGCTAGTAAGAATTTGTTGTCGCTCGATGCACTCATTTATATTGCGGGTAAATAACGCAATTTTAAGTTCGTTTTTCATAGAAACTGTGCTCGATTCTGTGTTCCTATCGCATAACCATTTTTATTAGTGCCTTATGAAATCTCAGAACGAGATGTTTATTTGTTCCCTCACTTATATATTAGACCTTGAGGGTCTTGTCTACAAAGGGCTGAAAGGAAAAAAAAATAGTGGTGTGGGGGTGTTCTTATTCGATGGCTGGAAATCAACAGAAACGGAATGGACAGCACTCCGCGAAATCCAAAAGCAGTGTCGTTACGACTGTCCATTCCAGCTGGTTCGGTACTTTGCGAGGTAGTTCAAGTTGATCAGCTTCGAAGTGTACCTGCGCACGCATGTAGAGCATGAAATAACGGCCATACCTAATCTGTTTTCACACTCACCTCACTAATGCGCGAGTTGATGTGTTTATTGGCATTCTATTTATCTCGCTTCGTTCTTGCTTCCGCGGTAAGGGGGCAAACTCTCCCCCCCCCCCCGCCACACCCTTTTTTGGGGGGGGAGTTCGAGCAGCTCACCGTGCTGCAAGCTCCCATTGTGATATCCGTGCAGATGCGCCAAGTTCTACACCGCCGGTCACCAAAGGTTGAGTAGGTCAATCAAAAGAGGAGCACAGCAGCCGAAGACGCTTCACACCCACAGAGCCCATTTATGAACGCGCCCAGCAGAGCATGGAACCTAGGCACAAAATGGCGTTGGCTAGGCACCAGCGTAGTATTGCCAGACGCCAGCACAGCAGTTGCCAAACTGGCGGCGAGATAAGAGACCGCCAAACTCTCCCCGAAAGGATATACGGCTCTGGCCATAGCAACCAATCCTCCGTCACTGACTGGTCACGTCACCAGCGGCTACGTTGCCGGCCGCCGGCTGCCAGAGAGTATGGGTCTCGGCACCAAATTGCCCGGCAAGCTCGGCGGCGAGGAATTCTTGCCGTTTTTGAGAAGGATCGCGATCGCCCGGCAGGTTCAGAACGGGAAACGGCGGACGGCAAGCTGCTCTACCGGTAGTGTGGGTGCCCCTTTACACGTCTACCGCAGCGGCTTTTCTCACCGCGCTCGTCGAAGTCTTGGCAGGCAGCCAGGCTGGCCCCTTGCACGTCAGTGGAAAATTACTCTGGCCGTTTCTTACGCACACCTTCCTCGTCAGAATCACACTTTTGTTTATCCTCGTTGCCCCTTCGATGTGGGTTCATCATCATCATCATCATCACGTATCTTTATTTGTTTATTTCTATGACAACATCCGGCCTTATAAACATGGTCCCAACTGAGACGTCATACTATTAACACGAAAGCGTTTCTTGGCTAGGTTGGCGTTAGCGCGCGCGCAGCTGCCGTCCTCAAAAAGCGTCCGCAAAAGCCGTGACCGGAAAGCACGTGACCTCTCCCACTGAAGTGACGGCGGCCCCAACACTCGCCGCAGTTGCGATCGGCGCGCGCACCGCTCCGCTGCAGCTACCAGCCTGCTGCAGTTGCGTGCGGCCACCTCGCCGCCTTTCTGCGCTGGGTTGGCGAAAGTGCGAGCCCAGCTGCGTTTCATCACCGTAGCAACACTCGGCGCGCACTCAGTTCTGCTGTTTCTGCCACTCCGCCGCAGAAGCCACCTGCAGCTGCGGCGTAGGAACGGGACATCCCCTACTGGAAGGGTACAAGAGCTCTTGTCTCGGCAACACCATTTTGCACCACCCCTCCGCAACAACAATCTAGCCAAAAGAAACGCTTTCGTGTTTTCATATCATAGGAATATGCTTAGGGATAGTCGAACTTTTTCAGTTGTTATTTCGCTAAGGGGTCGTCGGAGTCTTTTATTAAGATTAGTACAGACACAGGCACACTTCCCTTATTCAGCAACACGGAATGTCCGTTTTTAACGGAAGCATTAGCTACTTTTGCACTTTCAGCGTGGGTGTGTGCAAAAAGAAGCTCTAAACAGATTTAAAAGTTAGTAGGGTGTGTGACATTTTGCGTCTACCATATACTCGCGAGTATCGTCTGCATAGTGTATAACTTGCGTGTGGCTTAATGAAGAGAGGATACCCACCGACGCTGAACGGTATGAGCTTTGCTGGTTTGCGCGAAGGCCATTTTCCATCTTCGCTTAAGTAGCGTTCAGGTCTAAAACTTCCCGGATCCTTCCACAGAGTAGGATCGGTGTGAACTGCCCATATATTCGCAGTTACAATGCTTCCTTCGGTTATAAAGTAGTCCCCGACAACGACGTCTTCTGTGCATCTGAAAGAAACGTATTAGGTTATACATGGTGCAGCGGCGTCACGTTGGTCTTTCTACAAAGACTGACATTCCTTGTAACGGTTTCCGCGGCGACATTCACCTGTGTCTGTAGACGGTATCATTCACGATAAGAAATGAAGACCTCATGCCTGTACAGCATAATAGGAGCAGTGCACCTACAACTCAGCATAACAACATGGTTGAACAATTTGCGTTTGAGCCAAACCACGCCGCAGTGCTCTGGAAGATATGAGACTTGACAACACACCCGAAGGCCACGGGATTGCGCAGCTTCTAGTGGTTACGGAAGCCGGCGGCGATGGCGATCGCCAATGCCACCACTTCGGCCATGTTAAAAAGCCCGTAAAAATGTGTGTTTCAAAGCAAACTACACATGTCTGCATATTTAACCCAGCTCAATCAAAGTGGCGCCTCTACACCCCTGGCTGAATCTCACCGCTCGGTTAGCATCTTACATCCTAAACTACGGCCCTTGTACTATAGAAGTGGCGTCTCGGGAGATCAGATGTTCATGTCTCTGGCTGCTGTTCATTCAGGAAGACGAGGGAAAAAGGGAGTAGGCGCGAAAAGTGGAGAGTGGTAAAGGAGACAACGACAGTGAAGCAGAGGAACAAGGCACCGAAGACAGTAAAAAACGAAAAATATACGCAGAAGAGGACATCGACAACGAAGAGGAGGAAGGATACGGCAATAACATTTCCTGGAAGACAGTTTCATACTTCATGGGCGAGGAGCGATTGAAACCCTTCATGCGAGAGCAGTTACTTTCCATGCGCCCAGACTACAGTATTGTATTTGTGTCCCCCAAAATATGTGCGCGATTGCCAATGTCCATAACGCAAGTTTCGGGAACAGGTAGATGTCAAAATATTATTTCTCTACCCTTGGGGTCCCTTAGGGGATTTGCGGCAAATGATTTCCAAACAACCCTAAGAGATTTACTGTGGGAGCCAGCGTCATGTTTTACTCTAGCGTGCAGTGCTAAAAAGGTCATATGGCTTAACAAGCCGTCCAAAACTGGCGACACGACTCTCTTGAGTGTGTTTTTCAGTATTTTTGGTTTCGTTATATTTTGCTTAATTTTATCATGTTTCACTGTGGCATGTCTCTATATTTAGGACTGGTACAAAAGCAAATGTCGAATGGCTCAAAGTTAATACACAAATCGGGGTGGTATTCGTCGTCCCTTTATTTTGAACCGAGGAACGCTGACCGCCAGAAACAATTTACTATTTCAGTCTGTTTTGCCTTAACTTCGTAATCCCGGTTTCTAACCACTTGTTTGCGGATGTTACCGTGGTAGCCTTTACAATGTGCGAAAGCTTACTTCCTTGAGACACCGAGCACGGCGGCAGTCCTCCATCGGTCCATCTCCCACATGCAGGCCATTGTATACGGCATCTTCTTCCGGTCCTCCCATGCTGGCTGGCGTACGTGTCCAATCACGTCGTCGATTTCATTATGCACCCGCGCTTGAATAGTGCCTGGGTTTCTCGCGAAATTAAGCATGTGCCAGAACATCATCATCGATGTGGTTGTTGTGGCACCCAAAAGGAAGGCATTCATATTACCGACAAGGTTGTCTTCTGCACAGAAAGCAAGTGGATACTAAATACACTCTTTTTTTTAATCCTCTCAAAATCTTGCATATTGCAGCTGACACCACCGAAGCAGTTCATTCAACTGGTTCTCATAGAAGTGCGAAACATTTCTTGGCTAACTTGAGCTCCTTTGCCCGTATCTATCTATCTATCTATCTATCTATCTATCTATCTATCTATCTATCTATCTATCTATCTATCTATCTATCTATCTATCTATCTATCTATCTATCTAGCCGCATACATCTCGGTGCTCTCCTCGTCATTTAGTTCACTTAGTATACATGAAAACAGGGATCGTGGGCTATGATTGCACGGCTAACACGATTTATTGATTGTGATGTTGTTACATAATCCATCTGTCATCTACGTCATCAGTAACAACTGCACGATCGTGCACAGCTCATACGTCCCGGCAGTGATAGGCCAGCGCCGTGCAGGTTTCGCCGTAGGTATATCAATGTTAGCGTAGTAGCCTGTGCCAATCAAGGGCCAATGAAAATATGCGTTGCAAACTTCACGAGAACGCGCTTTGCGCAGGGAAAACAAGAGAAAGCGACGCTGTTTCTGGCTATTGTTCTCTCGTTGTCTACTTAACGAGCCGGCGGACGCAGACAAACATAATGCAATGACTGAAAGAAACCTATCACGCGGTTGGAATCAGGCTCGGGCCGCCTCTGTTCAAAGCAAGTACGCTACCACACGACTCTTCTTCGAAGCGGAACATGTCGATCTCAGTGGCAGTTTTGTCGATCGCGTTTGTCTAGTGTCACCTCCGGATGTAGCAGATGTTAACCGCTCTTTTAGAAAGCTATTGAAATGATAATTATGCAGTGCTGTCGCTCACCATACGTCTGCCCAACTTTGCTTCATGCACTTAAATAGTTTCACCAATGGCGATTACGATAAACAGCTTAGCGCACCCTATAATGCAATTATCTTCGATAAAACAGACGACTGCGCAAATACGCGAGAGCCAACATTAAGTTGCACCATTATCTAGCTTAGTCGCTACAGTGCTATCGAAGTTACGGTAAGCCTTCGTTGCTCGTACAAATACCCTGTTGGCGCTGTGTAGTGTGTTGGCGCTGTGTACTGTCCTGACCGGGTCACTTTACACCACAGTTCTTTTGCTACACCTCGTAGTCTTCTCAATGTCCACGAGCAACTTGATCTTCCCAAAGCGCCGCATCGTCCTCCCAAGCGCCTGTAGTCCTCGTCTCTTTACTGTTCAGCGTCGTCACTTAGACCTGCCTGCCTACTCTTTGAACTTTGTCCGTGAAAATAAATCACCCAGCCTCTGGCCGATAGCCGCATCGTACAGCAGAACGGATACTCCTGCAGTGCATCACATCAGCAGAGGGTGGTACACATTGTAGTATAAGTTATAGGCGCTGACTGTAGCATGCCAGTTACTAGATGTGATTTCTGCGTGTATCTGCCGGAATGATACAAGTCACTAAAATGTGCTTCTGCTACTTGCTCCTGACTTGAGTGCACTTTTCTACACACGGACGGCTCGGGTTTAAACAGGTGGATTATTTCATTACACGCAATTCACAGCGATATGTCCGTGAGCCCAACAAAGCCTAAAAAGTAACATTTTCTTTGCTTCCACGGACTCCAAGTAAATTTCGTGGTCGATTCCTAAAGGGAAAACCTCGTCTAGACGACATTTCTCTACAAAGAGGCAAAGTGTAGGTTAACCAAACCCTAAGGCACTTAAAACGTGAATCTGACACTTTATGTCCTAACCTGCTGACAAGTTCACGATCTTGTTCGGCCTGTCGGTGGCAGCGGCACATCTCTCACGAGTGATATGCAAATCTGTGTTATCCCCAACAAAAAGCTTCGTTTTACTTCGTTCATTCGCCGTTGTAGCACAACCTTATTGGTAGAAAGGAGGTCCCTTCCCAGGTATTTCTTGACACGGTACGCCATAAAAAACACAGATGTACTAATGACCGGGAACCTATTCTTAACCAGCACCAACAAAAATACATTACATGATTGCTTTTGTACGAGGGAACTAACTTTGGTGCTATAAATGAACGCTGTGCAAATCATTAGAATTACCTGTAAAAAAGGGACGAGGTTCATTCTTTTTTTCCTCTATCATCTTCTTGTATTTGTGAATGAATTCATTGGTCTTCTCTGCACATATCCGGGATTGATATTCTTGAATATATTTCCTTGAAAAAAGAAGACACAAACAATGAAACTATAAGGTAACCAAGCGCAGGCATCCACTTGATGAATCTGAGCCTTTCATTCCCATGCTTCTTTTACGCCTTTTTAGAAAAAAGCAGGCCACTGACGATATATATATTTTTTCTTTGTTCTATTGTTATTTTCCATCACGACCTCAGTCCTCGCTATTACCGGAACACGCCTTCACTTTGATATCGTTTAAAGAAGTGCTCCACTTTAAGAGCCATCTGTTCATGCGAAGCTAGTTGCTTGTCACTTTGGCAGAGAATACTTGCCGCATTTTCAATTAACGACAAAAGTGCATTTATAATAACGTTCATAAAAACGTATTCGCAAAAATATTGCCACTTGGAAAACAGTTGCTATGGACAAAATGGCTCATTTATCATAGGCTATGGAATTCTGAGAAGGCCCTGAGAAAGTACCTGATGCTTGTAAGATAGAGTGAATTACCGCAGACAAAGGGATCGCGCACGCCGCAATGGTGCATGCCGGTCAACGCACCTTCATATTTAACGATCCGCCGTTGCGCAGCACGGACACGCTTGCTGCAATGGGTGCCTGTATTTTCTTTGTACGGTAAAAAATACGCTACAATAGAAGCACATCGCTGTGTATTTGTTCTTGTGAAGAATCATCCAATGTGATAGAGAATTTTTGGGGAAATAGCCTCGAGAACACTCAGCCGAACTTAAAAAACAAACGATATACTCGAACTTCAACCATCTTATTTCCTAGTTAATGAGGCATCTCGAATAACTTTGAGAACTCTTCTGTTCCACCAAGCTTGAAGTTCATGCAGCTTCACCAGCCTTTACGGTTTTCGGTAAACACCTACGGACGAATACGAGTCCCTGGATTCGGCTCTTCTCGAATTTTGGTGCAAAAACCCCGCGGAGCTCTTTGCGTTTACGCATGCCAGCGTCTCGCACTCACCACAATCGACATGTTGTTGAAGCTTTGTGCCGTGGGAAGACGCTCAGTTCTGCCTTCATGGGCGAAAGGCTAGAGTACCGTGGGGGCGCCTTCTCTGGTCAGCTTTTCATGGAAGATTCATTATGTTAATCGCCTTCTCTATAATATGGTGGACTTATTTCACTTTCGTCCTACCGAAATTAAGTTTTCGCTTACATGGACGTTACAGTCCGAGCTGTCACGCGCGTACTTTTTAGTTATGTAGTACGCAATTTTTTCGGACTGACTTTACTTTCACAAGTTCACACTTGTGCAAAAAAAAAAAAAAAAACATGACGAGGGGAACGCGTGCTCGCCGGGTGCGTATATCGACAGTAGATCTAAATGAATATTTGCACCGTGGACGCTGGATTTGGTGGCGCCGTGAGTTGCTTAAAACGCCCAATTCACGTGACATATCTTCCCTACGTCTCTAAACTCTAATCTCCATTAATCCACGTTATCCTGCCCTGATCTACCTCAGACACCATGCCCTGTTAATCCATGTTAATCATCTCAATACCCTTCAAGACAGCTTGTCACATTGTAGCCTAGGGTATGCTACCTTAATCGGCCTTAACCCAAGCAGTGTGTTTGGTGCGAAATCCATGGAGGCCTTGGGTTCGGGTTGAAGGAGGGCGTGGGCTCTTCGAGAGACGTGACAGTTTATGCGATTTACACTGATGCCGAGGTTGCTCACGGATACATTGCACTGACATGCAGGGCTCATTATAAATGTAATGCGTGCTTTCTGAAAAAAAGAATTGATTTATCGAACGTCCACAAATGGTTAAAATTCCTAAAAATAATCCCCCCTCCTCCTCTGCGTCGATTAACTTGCGCACATGTGTCTACCACGCCCGGAACATACCCTGAAAGTCCTCCACGGGATTGTCCCTCAGGAAGTTGGTAACGTGTATTGGAAGTTTTCACCGTCTCTCAAAGCAGTGAAATGTGATACTAATCATCAGCCGTTAATAAAAGCACAGTGCCGCCCCAGCGCACTCCAGACCCTTCGTATGTTTGTACTTTTAATACCAGTTATGGTATAAGTAACTGACTACTTACGCCGAATGCATTCTTTCTCCGCTCCCGGGGCGCGACCTCAGTTTTTGGTTCGGAACGCAACGCATTCGTTCGCTGCAGCGTCACGAAGCGGAAGCAGCAGTTGTCGTTTCGCGAGCTGCAGATTAGCGGGAGCTGATGAATCAGGTAGTCGCAGGCTTCCAGGATTGGTCACTCTCGTTTGGTTGAGTGGGTACTGTTTCACGACCGGGTTACGCATAAAACATTGACGCGCGTGCTCTACAGGTGACAATGAAGATAACGATGTCAACGTACATTCGCATCTAGTGGATATTTGGGATTTCACGAAGAAGATTTTGTGTCTTTCCTGTGTTCTGCTGTTAGCAAGCTGTCTTGCTATTCTTGTGGAACCTCTCACTGCCGTCTGTTCGCGTTGTATCGCCCCGCTAGCCGATATATGGGATGTAACAGCTCGGGCTAGTTGGTTAGCGTTCATTATGGCGAGTTTTACAGCGCGCGAACATAAGAAAAATGGGACAGAAAAGAAAGAGAGCTCTCTTTTCTTTCTTTTCCTTTCTTTTATTTCTTTTCTGTCCCATTTTTCCTATGTTCGCGCGCTCTAAAACTCGCCATCAAGATATGTGGGATGTCGAGAGCTACCACTGGGCAAACGGTGAACATCACGAAAATTCAGGAGCACTTTTCGCTGTCTTCTTTTGGGCAGTATATCACAAATTGAAATGTTTTGGTGTTGAAGTGCATGTGACTGTTTTATAAAAATTAAGAATATTTTGGCGAGCTTACACGCGTGACGTGCAGAGAAAACGTGGTCACCCAAAAACGTGGCCTCGGACAGCTGTTTAGGAGATAAGCATGACCCCGGTCAGTGACATGCAGTGAGAAGCGAACAGAATCGGCGTTCGCAAAATAATGATCTCCGTTCTCGCCCCGGTGATTAAACTACCTATTGTGACCGTCGTTCAATTTGAAGACTGTTGAGCATGACTGTTTTACTGCCCAGTAACCCCTACGGCAACCTCTTCGTTTCGAATGCCTCATTCAGTGATCACACTGTGCAATCCGTCTCTTCAGTGAGGAATGTATTAAGATTTACAGTTCATTCTAGCCGTTAGTTTAGGTTTCTGTTCGCCGCCGCTGTTCACAGCGGCGGCGAACAGCTTTGCGCCGCATTGCGTAGTTTACCCACATACCAACGCATATATGAGTATCATGCAATTTCTCTTTTTATCTTTCTTACTTTATTTCATACGTGTGCATCTTTCCACCACCTTCCTGGTTCATTGGAGCTGGTACGCCATGTGAGACTACGAATTTAATTATATTTTGTTCATTAACCCATTCCAGAAGAGCCCCTGTAGTAGAAAATACCCATGACGTACACCAAGATGCACAACTCTCACATTGGCATATTCGAAAATTTTGCAGTTGTAATGGTCCTCTATGATGAAAGCCCTCTGGTGCGATTCTGTGTATATCAGGCACAAATCATGGCATGAATGTTGTCGTAGAGTTTGACATATAATCTGCGTATTTTGTTATCATAACGCGAGGGCGATGTGCTGCGCAACAATTAAGAGTGCCACTTGGTACGCGCCCTAACTAAACTGCGCCTTGCCCGATAAAATGCTCCAAACAGCTCCTGTGAAGGCGCGGCGGATCGCATCGCCCTATATTGCACGCAGTTCCAGAGGGATTTTCTCATGTAGGCCAGCCAGGGTTGTTGGTCGAAAATTATTTCGGATAGAGCTACAAAATAATGCTACGAAGCGACCATATTCCTAGATTGTGGCGCATACCACCCAGGGAGAAGAAGACGAAGACAGGACTGGCTTGTGGGCGGACTGTCCACAATTTTGTTAGCTGTCCAAAGCCTCTCTCTAAATGCATTTTTAAATAGCCGTCCCCATGTGTCTTTTTCGTGATATCTTCGTGCACAAATAATGAACAAATAAGTGTTATGAACGCGCCCTTTTGCTTGGCTCGTTCCTTTTATAGTCGGCTTTTCCCGGGATATCCAAAATAACCTTCGTCATGAAACATGGAGAAGCCTGTAACCCCTCCCTCGTGGCTGTTGTAACACTGCGGATATCTTCCATTCGTCGCGCTATCTTGCGCCCTCGTTCCGTAAGATCTGCGGAACTGCTGAGAGCAGGAGATTGTATGGCAGAAAAGCTATGCGTTCGGACTGATTAAATGTTCTAACCCAGTGCTCCGCATTGAGGAATGGGAAATAGGGGCAGCAAGATTGACATATAGAAAAAATTATGAGGATGAACATAGCGGTCGGAATGGTTCCGCGGGATAAGAATCTGGAAGCGTTATTGAGCACTCTGCTGTCATGTAAAAGGAACCTCCCCGGTCCGAGCTGCTGATGCTTAGCCTTAATAATATGTTGCTCCTATTATGCAAAAATATTTTAAGCCATAATTGTGCAACTCTTATACACCTACCTGTTAACGGCGTCCAGTTCACCCAGTAGACTTGTGACGCCGTGGTTTCGAGTAAAAGGAAGCCACGCCAGGACGCGACGCAGAGTCCATGGTAGGAATTCTATTGGGGGCCCAGAGAGCAACGTAGCGAGAAATTTCTTCACCAACCTGTGCAGCTCTCGGCGTGTCGGGTGATCATGCGTCAAATGGGCACCGTACAAGAATGAAGCAATAGTGTTGAGTGAGCACTGCAGCAGACACTCCTGCACATCCAGCGGCTCCCCGTTGGTCTTGGCAACACTTTCATCCAGGCGGGAGAACTCTCTCTGCCGTTCGGGACGCGAGAAAAAAAAAAAGAAGGCCGTCATTCTTTGCAGCACATCAACACGGGCATTAATTTTAATGTAGTTTCAGTGTACTTAAACCAGCATTGCTAATAGTGGCTGCGTGATAGTTCACATTCCTGCAGGCAGATACTTGCTGGTGATGCTTCGATAGGTTATTGCGCAGCTCGGTAGCAAAATGTTCATGGAATGCTGACACCAGTTAAACATATTCTATCTTATGGGTGCTCTGTATTGTGTATTAATAGTAGAAAAAAGCACGCGACTTGCACAAAGTCGTGCAATGAGGGGGTCAGAAGCAAAAATAAAGAAGTGTAGCACTTCGCCGCTGCACTAATGAAACTGAAGATGTTGATACTAGCTATTAGCTTTTTCTTGTGCTCTCTTTCAGGACAATTGTCGTGCCTTTGTCACGTACCGTTATATTTTGAAATTGCGATGAAACAGAGGTGGTTTGTCAAAGACGTTCAAATTATGGTATGTTTCAAAGGGCAATGCACAACGTTCTTCTCTTTTTTCTTCAGCATAACTCTGGTTAAAATGAGACGTGTGACTTAACTGCCTGTGAAAAGGCTCTGCATTGTGTCAGTTACTGAGAATTTAAAATGCGTATGAGATGTAACCGACTCACTTTAGCAGCCGCACCACCTATATTTTTCTGCAAATTGGTATCTGGTTGTTCAAAAATATTTGCATCTCGCGTATTCACTAGGAAGCCAATAAAGATGGGAAAATGATAAGGTATATAATTTTAGAGAATTGTGCTTTGGGTTCAGAAATCATGAAATTATGAAATGTATAATGTTGCGTAGAATAAACATGCTGAAAACCGTAAGTGCTCGGGGCGAATTAGTAAACTGTTTGCACTGGCCAGTGGCCCCGCCACGGTGGTCTAGTGGCTATGGTACTCGGCTGCGGATCCGAGGGTCGCGGGATCGAATCCCGGCTGCGGCGGCTGCATTTCGATGGAGGCGAAATGTTGAGGCCCGTGTACTGTGCGATGTCAGTGCACGTTAAAGAACCCCAGGTGGTCGAAATTTCCGGAGCCCTCCACTACGGCGTCTCTCATAATCAGAGCTGGTTTTGGGACGTTAAACCCCACGTAACAAAACAAAAAAACAAAAACTGGCCAGTGGCATGCAATTATTTTTAGGGTTCCAACATGTGAATCCTGCATTTAGAAGTGAAGCCGGTTACGTAAGAAATTGCATGTTTCTCCATATTGCCTAAATGTCGCATCGAACCTGATTGTCTAAAAACTGTGTTTTCCAGTGGTGAATTTCATGAAAACCTCCTCTGTTGTTGGGTCTGACTGAGTGGGAAACTTAAAAGGGTCGTGAAAAAGATTAGCTGCCTAGTTGTACTCTTTTAATTGCTTCAGTAAGCCTTGAGCATGCCGATCCAGAAATATTTCGGTGAAATATTCAGCGTAGGTTTAATAACGCGCCCGTTTTAAAACCTAGCGTTTTCGCACTCTGCAAACGGCCATGCACAATTGCAAGCTGACATAGGTGCTAGTCTATGATGTTTCAGTGATATCTGCTCAAACTACCAAAGGTGTAAACATATCGTTAATTTTCATTCGCTCGAACATAACAGATTTATATGAAATCTAGAAAGTAAGAAAATACTGAGACACCGTGTGGAGTCCTTGTTTGGAAGTAAGGCTTGAGCACAGTTCGTTTTCCCATTACCACCGGAGGGGTGCCAGTCTCAGACGCCATGGTAGCGACTACGTAGGCGTGGGCCGCAAAGTTGAGGGAAACGTGCACTATGAAATCGAGACAGTATTTTTATTGCTCTGAATAAACCCAGACGACGCAAAGAGACAGCATATATTATAGACTGGTCAGGAGTTCGAAAACACTCTTAGTACAAAATTTTCACAAAGATTTGCACGACCCCTTTGACATTTGGTGTTGTAAGTGCCACAAACCAGAAGTAGCTTTTTTTTTTAACATTAGGCATGTTGATAAAACACAATTTTGATTTCGTTACAGGACAATAACACAGGAGGGGATGGAAGATATGGCTCAGAGCATTGACTGCCTGCAGTTTCTTTCCAGAAAGCTTTGTTATATACACTGTTGACCTCTACTACAACATCTATGCTCGAAACACAGTGATCACAGGAAATGAACATGAGGATCGCCGTAAGTACAACAATGTGCTCATCACAACTTACGTAGACCAGAAAATAACACTGGTCTTTTCTGCTTGTCTTCTCCCTGTGTCTGTGTGTTTATCTGCGCTAACAAAATGACTTCAAGATTAACTACGTCTCCTTATCCGTGTGCACAACAGAGGGAGGACTTACACAACCACCTTTTCCGAAAAGCATTTTTCGAATTCGATAATTTTCAATGTGGCATGATCTCTGCATCTTGCAACCCGCGCGGTGAGAGGTGAAGGTTACAGTGTGTAGCAGCATGGCTGCTTTTGCGCATTCGGTGTAGCAACCGAATGCGCTAAAAGTGAGGATGTCAGCGGCCATGTCGTGCTCTTTCCTTGTCCTCGTCTTTTCCATTTGTTCATGCAAAATGAATTCTCACTAGCTAGCACAAGTATAGGATGATATACATGATGAAGCTTTCTGCGCCACCGAGTACAAGGTTACATTAAAAGCACAGTTCTCTTCTGTAGTGGCCAAACTTTGTGTACGTATGCATTAACAATTTTAATTGCAACACTTCTTGAAGTTTGTCGAACTTCCTTATGAAGCATGCGTTATTGGAAGCAGTTGGTCACTTGGCTTAGCGCTGATGCAAACTCAAGTTGCTGTTTTTGTTTTGATAATCCCTGTGTTCACTCTTCACCAGAGAAATTTGTTATTCCACTTGAATTTTGAAAGCTGTCGATGAATGCAAAAGTGCACATCCTTCGGCCGTCACAGAAAAGGAGTGTTTTACTTTAAAAGGAACATTCTATTCAACGATCCATAATGATTCGTAAAGTAGGAATAATTCCTGACTTTTGCACATTCACTGTATCCTTTGCATGTTAAGTGAATAAAATTTTCCTGTAGTGCATTAAGATTGCTTTTTATTGTCAAGCTTTCATGCTACTAAATGTGTTGGATAAAAAAATGGAAATGTCGGTAATACCATACACAATTCGCCGACACAGCCATGAACAAACTGACAATAGCGTAGAAACATGAGCGTCGTGCCCACATCAGCAAGGAAGCTACGCGTAGGCAAGACTAGGTCACAAAAGGAGACAAGTCGTCGAATTAAACAATTCAGATTTTTTTAGTGTGAGGCAGGTATCATTTACTGCCTTACACCACTATACAATGCTGCAGAGGCTGGCCTCATTGGTATATAGGTCACATGGGTTCAAAACCACATTAAATAAACAACAGTCTAATGATTTTCTTTATCTTAGCAGCAAGAAACGCAGCCTCCAACTCCAGTGGTAGCTGAGCTATTGTTAGTAAAATCATGAGGATATCAATCAGACTAATAATTGAGGCACGGTACGTAGTCTTCCATACTAACATTTGCATCACAAAACCATGTACCATAACCGAGAAAAGCTTTAGTTGCTGTGAATGACAGCATTTTTTACTGCAACATATCTCTCACAGCTGCATGTTTGTGTCGTTATGCCCTCAGCATATGCTCTACTGTGCCCTAATATAATGGTGCATGCACGCTTTGGATCTAAATTAAATACGTTAAAATTAAGTGTCACATGCGTTGTGTTGCACTGTAATCCTGTGTCGCATGATACAGCTAAGGCCTTTACAATCTGCTTTACGATAATGTACCAACCACTCTACCACATCATGAATGTATCAGGTGCTCTCCTATGTCGCCAATTTGCCAAGTGCCACATGTACAATGGTTGGAGTGTTTCACTACATGTTCCATTTTGCAAGTGCTCAACCACATCTCCACATTGTACTGTGACTGGGTCCACATTGTACTAAATGCTCTGAATATATTGAAAAATGCTCCTCCATTAGTTAGGAGTGATGCTCTATGCTTTTCTAGCCATATTTTCATAATTTTTGTTCACGATCACATGTGACATATTTCATTTTTCACAGCCTCACTTAGAGGTAACATACTTTCAGTAAAACTGAATTAGCCATCAAACGCACATAATGTGGCTTTTATTACTCTGTTGTGCATAACGGACTTAGTTATTTGAAATGCTACCATCCCACTTTCATGTGATGCGTATTTTTCATTTTCGTTTTACCATTTAATATTGTTTAATTTTAAATATTACTTAAAAAGACTGAAGTACTCTTTGTCAGTATAGATACTGTATTTGACAACACACAGTTTTATATATTTCAATTCTGCACAACTTTGTTTGAATCTTGTGTATAATAAAATCCCAGCAATGAAGCTCTGTGCAACCAAGTTTGCAGGCTCGTCTACCTTTTTGTAGCAATTAAAATATAAAGAAAACAAATGCAGAACCTTTCCAGACACTTATAATGAGACATATAATTATGTGAAAGGGGCTCATTATTGATCCATTTTCCCCCAAGGCCACTTAATTTGATCCCAACTTATTACGTTTTGCAACATCTTGTCAACAATTTTTCAACATTGCTCTTCACAATTTTGCAACAATAAAGCAACAATTTGCCGACAACATTTTATCAACAATTTGACAACAAGCATTCCGTGTGGTCATTCAACATTTTATCAACAACTTTTCAATACTGCAGTCAACAGTTTCTCAACAACAAATAAACATTTTGTCAAAATAGCAATTGTGGATAACTTTGAACAACAAGTCAACAGCCAGCTTTCATCAAATTGTCAACATTCTTTTTCAGTAATTTCTCAATATTATTACGATGGTCTTTTTCGACGTTGCTCAATTATTTGTCAATATTTTTTAAATAATGATTTTAATAAGGGCAGTGGGTTCCCAGATCGGAGGCGGCTCCGCCGCTAAGCAACATGCCGGCGCCCACGAGAAAACGGTCTATAGTGGTGTGATATGACTCACCACGGTGAAAGCCGCGCGGTATGTAAGCCGGCACGTCCTGTCTTTCCCTGTGATAACAGACCCTCTACAGACAGGTCGATTCTTCTGCGGACCACTTTCCTGGGTCGCCGACGCGCACCGTTATAGTTCGTCAGCATTGAGATTACTGGCGAACGCGTAAACTAGATGCGAGCGCCACTAAACATTCTTTTTATGTTTTCTACATTCTGCTTACGCATACCGTCTACTTACGTTCTGCTTAATCTTTTTTACTAAAGGATTCTCTTTTCCACATCAATCTATAAATGTCTTTACTGCATTTCCTTTCTTCGTTTCGGATAGAAGGCGCCGCCGCCCATTCCAATTCTTTTACCTTTGAACACTTTTGAAACTTTTAAACCAACAATCACTTGCAACTACTCCGTAGCCATTCTTTGAAGCTAATTCCCTGAGCAAATACCAGTAAATCTTGGCAAAAAGCGCAGCATAATTGGAACAAGCGGCGATAGATCAAAGTTAGGAGAGTCTAAGTCATAGTCCACGGAGGGCTCTAGCAGGATGCGATACTTTTGAAGCAGGAAGGTGACCACGAGGAACATTTGCATTGTGGCGAAGTTCTCTCCGGGACATGCACGTGGCCCTGCGAAAAAACAAAATAAGCTTTCCTGCAAATGGTGCGACTACGAAAGAGCCCAACGTGCCTTGTAACAATATAGCCCCCCGAGATTCACGAAAACATTACAAGCTTGCATGAGAGAGCATATCTTTACTGAGAAACTGCATATGACTCCTTGCCGCCGTTTATTGGATTCGTAGACACGCGAAAGGGTCAAAGACAATTCACAAAAGCGCTAACCTTTGGGCGACATCAGCATGGGGAGTTATGGGAGTTGCGACTGAAGCGCGACTAGCTCTGGAGGGAACACCACTCTAAGGAGAAAACCACCTTTGGAATAAATAATTCGACAGGACGTATTTTAATAAGACAAAAAATACTTTCGAGATGTTTTCAATTAGGCTTGATGTGTGAAATAAAGACACAAGCTTTTATTTCTTCTTTAGTAATACGTTCCTTCCCTTCTAAAAAGGGGACGTTTCCACTGCTGCAGGTACCCGCCCTTGAAAAGTTAGTCTGCTTGGACACGTCCCGACGTGACGTCATCCTACTATGTTCGCCCGTGCTTTATCTAAGTTTCTTTAGTCCGAATCGTGCGGTTGCTCTGCACCCCGCTTCAGAGTTGCCTTAAAACGTGGGCGGCGCATACGATGGAAACTGAAGCGGTTTGAAACGTGGGATAAACGTCCCCTTCGGCGGTCTTCATGCGACAGCGGCTACTAAAAGACCGAACACCTCCATCCGAAGCACACGGGCCTCAGCACAGCACACGGGCGTCAACCTTTCACCTCCATAGAAATGCAGCCGCCGCGGCCGGGATTCGATCCCGCGACCCTCGGATCAGCAGCCGAGTACCATAGCCACTAGACCACCGTGGTGGGGCTGTGCAACCACTTTCGCGGTAGTCGAGCAAAAATGTGTGATTTGGAATCAGGTATACTGGCCAGCTTGTATGCATGCCTTTTTCCTCGTATGGTGAAATAGATAGGAAAGTAAAGTTCTCGAAGCTGTTTCAAGTAAGTATACCTACTACCTTAAGTTCTAAGGTTGCCGTGTCACCAAAAACGTTTACCTTAAGCACGCATGGCGGTCTTTCGCATCCGGTTGCCATCGAAACGTACAAAAGGGGGCACGCCGATATACGTGCGAGGGGGGTGCCGAATTCTGAAGTTGGCGCAAAAGCTGTTAGTACATTTCTGGTTATAACAAGTAGTTAAGGTACCTTGTCTTACAACACTAATATTTAGTTCTGGTGCATAAATATGTTACTCACTCGTTGTGAGTATCTTAGCGTAACATATATGTTTGCTCCTAGTGTTTCATCATGCAAATATATTTCTTGTTGCTACAAATTGGTGCATTTTGTGCATCCTCTGTATTATTCTTGTTTTTTGTTACAATGTGAATAAAGCTTATCTACTGTCAGATATTTTGAATGGTTTCGAAATACTATATGCATGTGAACTCCACAGCAATGTGGAGCATCACGCTGCACTGAGGGGGTTCCCGACGGGCTTGACAGAAAATGACAGAAAATAAAACACCAGCGCATACTACAAACCACTTGCGTTAACTCCAAATGTTATGGTACCGACGAACCTAGTAATGATGCACTCAAAAAGTCCAGTTCTACAAGCTTTCCCAACACAGCAAAGACAGAGCGTGAAATTTGCTACAAGCCACGCGCCCCCATGGCTTGCAGGACCCAAGTTTTGGCTTCCTTGAAAAAAAAATGACATCTGCAATTTTTTTCAAGTGAGCCATAACTTGTGTACTACATTTTCTATCGATGTTATTGATCTTTCTTACGCTGTACCTTATGACGCGTTGGTCACGGCTGTTCGCAATTTCATTGAACTGCAAGGGGAAGGGACCTACCAACATAGCGTGGGTGTGAACGCTGATAATTCTTTTAGTTTTACTTGAGACATACGTGCAGAGCACATTTATCTTCTTTACCAGCCAACTGTTCTTACAAAAATATGCACTTGTAATAGGTAGTGCGTAGCACCTTCACTCCGCGACATATTCCTTCCGGAAATAGATGAAACACTTTACAACTACCTTCATGGTGCGCATGCTTTCTATCGAATAAACTTCCGTGGTTGAATATGTACGCCTCACACCAATTTTGGTAATTCTGCTGGCGTGAATTCATTTTAATAAGACAATTTTAGAGTAGAGGTCATTTCTTTGCGTCAGCTATGTTATGCGTGAGTTTAACGGAGAGTCTATCTATTATTTGTTTCCATGTCATTTCTCACCCTTACTGCATGCACCCTGAACTCTAAAGAAGTTTACCATTTATTAGCTTGTAAAAAATTACATTCTATGTTTTGTGAGAACCTCACGTCCTATTTACCTATTGTATGTGACGAAAAGAAAGAGAAAAACCCACCAACTGAGAACGGTATGAGGTATGCCGGTTTGTGCATAAGCAATTTTCCATCTTCATTCAAGTACCGTTCGGGTATAAACTTCCCGGGGTCCTTCCATAAATTGGGGTCGCTGTGAACTGCCCATGCGTTCGGAACAACAACTGTCCCTTTGCTTATGAAGAAGCCGGAGACGATAACATCTTTTGAGCATCTGAAAAAAAGGGTTGTAAGAAGCGTATGCCACCATTGACATTCAGTGCACGTGGAGGTGGTGCACGATTGATGTGTGCGCCTTAAATTGTAATAAAGTAGAGCGGGAGGGAAATATGCTAGTAATTAGAGAAGCAGCGATTACGCTAGAGGGCCATTTCAGAAGCACATAAGTCTGGTAACTCCCTACTAGTGACACTAAATGTGTTGGTTTTCTTGCCCCCTGTACTGTCCTGAAGCAGGCTCGGCGAAATTGGTGGAATGTGCGCAACATAACTCGTTTTGGAACGTACCGGCTTAGTTGAAAAGACACTGCATCACTTTCTGAACATGTTTAGATAATGGCTTTGCGAACATGCGAGCGAAATGTTACTGCAGTTCACACACCATGGAATTCGCAATATGATTGCGAAGAGAGACGGAAAGTTGGCGCATCCTTTCGTTCTAACATGTCACTCGGAGCATATACTACGTAGCTTAACCTTATTCGTTCCTTTTGTAAAGAATATGTTCACACTTTTATTTGTTGAATTCAAAACAAACAAAACAGGACAGATGACCTTTCCGTGATAATCAAATCAAACCATGCTATTTCTGCCTCAAGGCATCTACATGGTGCCTCCAGAGGCGTCAAATTTTCAAAGAATGGAGGGTGCAATGTGGGCCCTACACCCAAGTACGTGCTGCCCTAGTGCGCGCAGTGCAATAATGGTTGGCTAACGTATTCATATCAGCCTCCACGGCCGAACGGCGCCATTTGCTTAATAGTGTTGCGAGATCTGGTAGCGCTCTTTGACCGAAATCTCTCGATGAACTTATTGAGGAAGGTCAAATCATTTAACGAAATAGGAATAGTCTGCACAATTCCAGACTCCGCAATTTCATCCGCAGTATTGTAAATATCTAATCAAGCAAATATCCTAGTCAAAACACGGGAATACATTTCAAGGAAGCGATTGTAGACGTTGTTCATGACCAGGACAGGCATCCTCGCACCGCGAATGACATCCTAAAATTCAGACGTCTGTTCTCTCCCAGAATATCATTGGCTGGTCGGCATCATGTATAAATGTCCTGCGCGTGATGTCGTTAGAATCCTTTCAAATGGAGCTATAAAATCCCTGTCTTCTTTACATTCGGCAGTGTTATAGCATGGCTGCCGCTCCTAGGAGGTCATCCATAGAAGCGAAGAAATACTTCCGCCGAGATTTTCATGGCAAAGTTTGTGGACTCGATGTCTTTTCTTAGAAAGGTACTTATAAAGAGGCGTGAGCTAGCCTTGTGCTTGTTCGTAGTTACAGCTGTCGCAAACCGTCTTTTCTATTGTGAGATGGCCGGATATAAGCATCACTTCGCTACGACACATCACACAAGCCTGCAGCACAAATATTTATTTTCGCAATATGTTAAGGCGTGAACGCCTTTACAAATCCTTGACCGTTACGTTTTGCACCTTGTAACAATTGCCGGACTTCGAGAAAAACGTTACTCAATGTCATTCCTTGCAATCTGACAGCAAGGAAACAGGGCCTATAAAATTAAACGAGGTTAATGTATCCTATGTTCATATTTGTGCGCAATGCAGGGTCATATTCATTGGTACCACACATCTGTTCATTCGCGTTGATATCTTGGAAATATTCTTGCGCTCGTACTTGAGCTAATTTGCTTCTCTGTGGTCCCTTTTGCAGCAGCGAAACTGCTTAAGCTAGCGATAGTTTGTCCTGTCGCGAAATATCACCTTGAAATGACCTTGCGTAGCAACGAAGCAACGCTACATCCACCAGCCTAACCTCGTGTGGCCTCAACATCATCCTATATAAAGTAATATGATGCCATGTGGACACGTGACTGGAAAAATAGGCTGCTGCTGCTGCTGCTGCTGCTGATGATGATGATGATGAAGTGGAAGCTGATCAGATGATAATCATGGTGGATATGATTATGATGACAATGACGACGACGATTGTGATGATGATGATGATCCCCGGCTTCAGTGTGATCTGGTCTTTTACGACCTAGCAGAACCCGCGTACACTTTTGTCATTTTTGTGTGTGACGCGCGTTATCGCTCGGCGCTGACCGGGCTTATCATGAACGCTGCCTCTGTTACGACTCGTACTTATCCACAGAATTAGCGTGCTCGACGCGTATATTTGACCTCGTTCGATATGGTCACGAACATCCCTGATAACGCCAGGACGTGTGACGACGCACGAATCCACGCATATCCACGGAGTGAATGATGATGAGTGGGTGAAGCTCCAGAAGTTCATCGGTAAAAACCGTGAATCTTCCGTGAATATTGCCCAGTACATCATCAAAGACGTGACAAAGACTGTGTGTATATATACAAGAAATTTTTTACTCGTGTGCCGTGACTTTCCGTTTTCGTACTGGAGCCGTGTTTTCTTCCTTGGTCGTGAGCCGTGGTGGTTACCATTTACATAAGCCGTGGCTACCATTGCCCCTTCATCTGTCCGCATCTGTCCGGATGGACGGACGGTCGGATAGACGGACAGACAGACAGACAGACACACACACAGACGGGCGGACGGACGGATGGAAGCTTCGCCCCACTCATCATCATTCACTCCGTCGATATGCTGTGAATCCGCAACCGCCATCTAGCGCTCTCCTATCACACTGGAGCACGCAGCGAGCGCCTCCGCGCCATCTATTGACCAATTCACGTACTAGCTAAGTGGCACCGCAGCGCCATCTCGTGATCATTCTGAGACCTAGAGGTGGCTACGACGACGACGACGACGCCGGACTAGCCTATGTCCTAAGGAGCTTCGCCCCTAAAACCCACGTATTACAGAGAGGATTTGTTTTTGTCGATGGACGACGACTGTAGTCGCCCATTTTGTTTTTTTTTTGCAGTATTATTCACTTGCCTTGTTCAATACAAGATTGGCCAATGAAATTTTCTATGTTTAACAGCTTGTTTCTTCCTTAATTCATCGTCACGACCACGTGGCAATACATGAGGGAAGTAGCATGCCTGTTTTGCAGGAGGTGGTACGTACATATCAGCGCTTGCCTAACGGGGCTTCGAGATGTCCTTTGTAAATACCCATTCGTTATTATAAGTTATCTCCTAGGCCCCCGGAGCACCTTTGATGAGATACTACCGTCACCTTTAATAAAAACGCTGTCAAGTGCCTATTAGAATGTTTGGAAGTCTGGCAGTCGCTTCAATTATCGGTCTCGCATCGGCTACACCGATCATTTCCTGGTCTGACCTCTGCGCAAGAATGAAGCGTTCCTTTCTGAGAAATCACTATGGAAGTCACTGCGGGTTTCCCTTCGAAAATCCCGATATTTCATGCGTTGCAATTATTCACTAGATTCCTATCAACATATCATGCCACATATTGCGCCGATGCATTCTTGTGAGAATGTTGGATATGCCTCATTTATATCAAGGACAGAAACGGGTAGATGTCAACTTCCCGCTTCTTTGCTGTTTTATCTTCCTTCTTATATGCTTCTCAGTCATTCGAGATCTGGTAGGGCACTTTGACCAAAATCTCTCGATGAACTTATTGAAGAAGCTCAAATCATTTAACGAAGAACAGTCTGCACAATTCCAGACTCCGCAATTTCATCCGCACTCTTGTAAATACCTAGTCAAGCAAATGTCCTAGTCAGAACACGGGAATACATTGCCAACACCTCAAATTATACTGTGGATTTCAAATTAGAAGCATTTCCTGGCAAACTTAAGTCGCTTTGGCCGTATCTATCTATCTATCTATCTATCTATCTATCTATCTATCTATCTATCTATCTATCTATCTATCTATCTATCTATCTATCTATCTATCTATCTATCTATCCGCTTGCATCTCCGTACTCTCCTGGTCGTGTCTTCACCTGGAATCGCCCGATATGTGAGAGGTAAGGTTTACATATATGAAGAACGTGACTTAGTGGCCTTTACATCAATAAAGTTATGTGCTTCCTGTTCCCGCACAGGTAAAGGTGACTGCAAACACGCTCACGTGCGTAGTGCTCGGCTCACGGTACAAGTGACAGGTGTTTGATAGAACCTAGCTCAATCGAGGACCAACTACTACACGCGTACTAAACGGCGCGGCCGCGGGAAATAGACACATCAAACAGAACGGCTGCGGTGGTCGAACTGGCTACTTCCAGCGGCACCTGAAGTTTCCTGCACATCACCTGTTCAATGCCTGCAGGATCTACCTGCATTTTTCGGTTCGCGGTTGACAGACGCCTTAAGACAGATCGCCGCTCTTAAGACGAGAAAGGAACACCGTTTGTCTAGCTTTGAATTTAAATGTTGACATATGAAGCAAATGCAACCTATCGAACACGGGCCTTCTAGGTGTCAAGCAAGTGCTCTATCGTAAGGCTGCCCCGCCACGGTGGTCTAGTGGCTAAGGTACTCGGCTGCTGATCCGAGGGTCGCGGGATCGAATCCTGGCCGCGGCGGCTGCATTTCGATGGAGGCGAAATGTTGAGGCCCGTGTGCTGTGCGATGTCAGTGCACGTTAAAGAACCCCAGGTGGTCGAAATTTCCTGAGCCCTCCACTACGGCGTCTCTCATAATCAGAACTGGTTTTGGGACGTAAAACCCCACAAAACAACATATCGTAAGGCTACGGAGGCTTGTGCACCTATTGCACCAGCTGTTGTAATGACGATGCTTGTGGGACGCGACTTGCACTTTTCATCTTTTCGTATCAAAACACATGCTCTGCCACTATGCCGTATGCTGCTGTGCAACTATGCTCGAGAGCGTAGGAATACTTGTGCAGAGGACGCTTATGAGAGCGCATCCACACACAGTATAGTGCGTTTTTGTTCTACGGGAGAGACGCCTGCCATTCAGACTAACGTGACTGCCAACATTACATCGTACCATGACCTACCGTTCAGTGCCACTACGGGTTGGTGGATTGGCTGCATATCTAATAATGATGAACAATGTAAGCAAGACACGTGGTAAGAAAGGAGACCCACAGACACAACGGTTACATATTTTTTTTTCCCCGATTACTTCACAAGTAGCAAGAATCGGAAAGAAACATAAAAGAAAATGCAATATATAAAATACACGTCAGAATATGAAGGTGTAAGTTGCCAATAAGATGCTATTTTTGAAGTGAGAGCGGAATAAGCTGACACGGGTACTATCACTCACGTGCTGTGCGAGGCTAATTAAAAAATAGAGAACTAATGCCAATAGGGAATAAAAGAGAAGCATCAATAAATAGGAAGCAGGATACCATCTGTTATGCACGAGCTATACTCAGGACCATTTTCCAATAATTCCAAGAAAAGCAATTCCTTTTAGACAGTAAAATGGAGGGCCTGCTCGCACAACCTTTTCCCAGCCATTCAATCTCAACTACATTCAAGATCTCACGAACAAGTTGCGCGCCATGTTTGCCTATCAAGTGCCTCCTTTTAAAAGACAGGACGTAGCCGCGCGCACTCCAGTGCGTTGCTAGTAGATTACCTGCAGTCGCAGATAGATTATTCTTTCTGTTCCTTGAGGCGGACGCTAAGATACCTGCCTGTCTGCCCCATGAACTTGTTGTTACATGACAGCAGAACTGAGTATTCAGCGCCTTGCGCGCACGGTACTGCCGGGCGATGGTGACTCGTTTCACACTCGTCTCTGCATCCAAGAGCAGCATTCACCGCTATACACAGCATGGGCACCTTGTTCGGTGCTGAGAAAGCCACTCTTACATCTTTTCTGTGCTATGTTGTTCAGGATGTGCGACAGCTTGTGCATGTACGGCACCACCACAGTTTTTTCCTTACCAGGTGCCTGATCCCAAGCCTTCTCTGAGGCCTTCATTCCTCGCAGCATACGCTCTGCCAAGGCCGCTTGTAGGTGCGAAGTGTACACTGGGTACCAGTGTACCAGCCCGCAGGGTACCGCTTGTAGGTGCGAAGTGTACTACGAGGTACCAGTGTACATGTACACTGGTACCTCGTAGATTACGGGCAGTCTTCTAGCAGTGCACTGTAGGAAGTGTCGTTGCGCCCCGTCCTTTGAAAGGAGGACTGTACAGGTACACACGGCGAGGAATTCCTTAGTGAGGTTTTGTAAGCATGTGCGATTGAACGCCTGGGGATATGTCGTGTGAGTAGGATTTTGTACATTACAGACGGACTCCTACATCATATTTATTGATACTTGTTTTCTGTTAGTTCCGATCTGTGCTATTTCTATCCTAATGCCATCATGCTTGTGCACCATCTGAATGATTGTACCCCTGTCACGTTATTCCGTTGTCATTTCAAAAAGCAGCATAATAATGGCAGCCTTGTTGTGTCTTTTAAGCATCGCATTTTCGTTTCTCTTCCTTTCCGATTCATCCTATCTATTGTGCTGCAATCGGGGAAATAAAATCAGTTTTAAGTCAGCGCTTTATCTGTGGTCTGTTCATCTTTATTATTTATTCAATTTATCTACACCAGTAATTCTTACAAGTCAAGCGCTGTCAAACCTAAAAGACTGGGAATCTAACTAGCTTACAATCGCGCCATCCTACATATAGCGTGCCTCTTTGACAAGTTTTATAATGCCCCTTTTCTAGTTGGGGGAGTATCTTCTCGTTTCATCGCTTGAAAATCCGCACAAACCACCAAGAGGCCGTTTATCCTCCATCAATGAAAATTACTGTTCATCTTCGTTCTTTTTTGTCATTGCGGGGGATTGGAACTACCAACCTGCTTTTGCCGTGCACCACACCAATGCATAAATATTCAAGACTGTTCTGCAAATGTTTTACTATCCTTAAGCCCATCCGTCATGTAATGCACCGACTAGGGCGTTTTAGGTATAACAAAGAACCACAACAAAGAAAAAAATCTTTTGATTGAACCCATTTCGTCCAAAAGCATGCACAACAGAGGGTACGACATGGCCTGTAGCGTCACAAAAGCGTTTTTGCGTGTTATTGTTTCATTGTCTCATTCGGCCTAATGTCATCACTTTGCCTTTTTTGGGCAGTTGAAGAGGCAGGTTTCGCATGGCTTAAGGGCATATCAACATATGAAGCGGATATACCTGTAAATACGTGTAAGGGCTAAAACAAACCAAGAACGTGTAGTCCCATCAGAGTATAATATTGCACGCTCTGCGGCTGAATGTTTATACTTATACTACATCCCTATATACTTTGAGGCGGGAATATCACAACGCCAAAGTTCTGCAAAGTGCGCATGCTTACATCTTTGAAACAGAAAGCCTGGCGGTAGACTTCCATCGCAGCATCTCCCAGATGCAGGCCATCGTGTACGGCATTTGCTTCCGGTCTTCCCATGTTGGCTGGCGTTGGTGTCCGACCACGTCATCGATCTCACGTTGCACCAGCGCTTGAACTGTGTCTGGGTTTTTCGCGAAATTCAGCATGTGCTGAATCAACACCCTCGCCGGGCCGATGGTACCGCCCACACTCAAGTCCCCTACGTTGGAGACAAGGAGCTGATCTGCACAAGAACCAGGCGGATATAGCCTACACTTTCCAAATAAGTGTTCTCAAAATCTGAGGTAATACAGCCCACCGTTCCGTCGCATCTACAAATATCGGCTTCATATTATACAATACACCGGCGCACATGTTGTGAGATAATAGCTTAACATCGGGAAGCTAGTTACAGACCTTACCTCCTGAACATTTCTTCAATTAGAGCATGGCAAAATAAATTCAGTGTCCTCCAAAGGATCGGCAATCTAAAAATGCTACAATCAGCGCTGCAAATATAGCTTTACCTATACTCTAAAAAAAAGGAGCGAGAGCGGAGAAACGGGCCTATTTCCAACCTCAGGTCAGCGAGTTTCTTTTTCGGTCATGCGTCGCATGTCGCGCTGCCTTGCGGCTATCGAAAATAGAGAAAGCAAAAACTACACCCTCTCCCGCTAAAGGGGGGACCATGAGGCGAGGCGAAGCATCACGGGGGGTGCACACCGAGTTTCCTTCGGTTTGACTAGGTGTCGCGTTGGCATCGGTTTGACGCTAGAAGACGCTGCCAGCGTCAGCATTGTCTCTCGTGGGCGAAGGCGCGTTCTCGTTCCTTGCGAGCTGGTAAACCGCTCATCGAAGAAAGAGTGTTTCCATAGTCAAGGAGAGATTCTTTATTGTTGTAGAAAGGTTGAAAGCGGGAGGCGAATGCACGATAACTGTCTCTCCGGAGAGGGCACCTCAACCGGTACACTCAAGGGGAAGGGGGTATGAAAGAATAGAAAGGAAGAAGTTCGAAGGAGACACACACGCACACAACGGGCGCCGTTCGGAGAGAAGAGGAGGAATGCCGAGAGGAGAGGATATGAGACAAGGAGAGGAGGGGAACGAGGATGCGCATGCGCAGTGCGGGTGTGGACGCCACACGGCGGATGTAAGGAGGGACATAGCCCCAACCATAAGCTGCTTCCTCAGCCTCCGCCATTCCTATTTGGTGCGTGCGCGCGAACGCACACCCAGGCTACATAGTTTAGCCGTGCTGAGCACAGTGTGTGCCGTGATTTTATCCATTGCCTTCTACAAGTTATCTGCGACGCCTCCCGTAGAGGCTGCTCTACAACCAGATTGCTCTTCAGTGCCGTTATCAGTGAAATGGGCACGTCAAGATAAAGCGACAATATCTGGCGTGTGCAAGTCGCATGGACATGCCAGGCAACGGCTGAGATTCACACGACCTAGGCAAGCGATCATGACTGTACTAGCCGCATTCGTTCACTGCGATCAAATCGCATGACTGCATGAAAGATCATCATTCTTCGAGCATCAGGGTTTTACGTAATACCGCCATTTCGGTTTATGGCTTGCATATAACACATGTTAAGGCGGCTCGCTACGCGGCTTCTCATCAATCATTGGTGTGTCGCGAAGACCATAATGGCAGCCCACGCTACTGGTCGTAGAAAAATTGTCCCGCTCAGTTTCCTCTGACAACATACAATAAAAAGAAGCAGGTGAACTTTTGGTACTAAGTTCTTGCCTCCCAGATGGCGCGGGCTATCGCCACAGCCGTGAAGTAGGCGGTAGCTCCCGCCATAGGGGAGACAAAATGTAGCACAAGACTAATGAAATAGCTGTAATTACACAGCGTTACGGAGCTTACATTACGTCAACAGTGTGGCTTCTTTGATATCATAAGCAGTAGTAGGACACCATAAGTATCTTCCCGACTACTTCATTACGACGGCACCGCCAGGTCCCCTGAATGTACTTGCGATGGTTCGTAACGTAGCTGCCCAGGGAATCGTCAGATGTTAGGTTTTGTTTCGCAGGTAATGTTCGTGTCATAATTGTCCAAAACACCCGCTTTAACTATACGCGGCTTTCACTAAAAGATCTTGGGCATCTCAGCGCAGTCGTCTGCAGAGGCTTCTAGCTTATACTACTTCTGATGAGGATACAAGGTACCTGCGAGCCATATGGCACGTTTCTCTCATAAGAAGGGAAAGCGACCACTGGGATATGACGCACACAGCACGTCATGACTCCCCTGTTGGAGCCACTTTCTAATGTGAGCCTCCCAGCTGCTCTCAATCGTCAACTACAGCGGTCTAGAGCGGCGCTTGCTACCATCGTGCCAAGAGGCGCTCCATCTCATCCCTTCACTGCTCTGCTTGGTCACTACAACCTGGATTTTGTCTCGTTGGGCGTTGCACCGTTAAACCACATTATGTAGCCTGTGGTGTAAAAGGTGTAATGCATAACGAAGGTAACAAAGCTTCCCGTGGTTTTTATCGCAAAATCATGTTTATGAAGGACACTCTAGTGGACGCTTCCAGCACTTTGGTCAACCAGGCGTTCTTTAACATCCTCAGACATAGTACAGTACACTGGGGTCCTTTTCATTTCAGGTCCGTCAAAGTGCTTTCGCATGAGGCCGGCACTGGAACCTGCGATAGTCGGGTCAGCAGTCGAGAGTCACAGCCACGAGACCACGGCGGCGGATAAGGTGAATGGAAAGACTGGAATGGCATTCCTCCAACTCAACCGCATCATCCGATATTGCATGGCTGAAGGACAATCACATTGCTTTCTGTTCGCATTCGCGGAATGTTACATATTCTACAATAGAGCTCCGGGACCTACGGCTCAAGATAAAACCCCTAGACTTGGCGACATCTCCACTGCATTCAATTTCCTATGCGGACTTTATATTCCGTGGAACTTGCTGGACTGAAGTTACTCTTCGCATTCGCTGTCGTCCCAAAGAATATCGAGGTCAATTTCCAACAGTGGAACTTAGTTCAAGACACATAGGTTCGCAGATAGACAATGCAACTGAGAACTGCAAGGCACCTGAATAAACGCACTTGATGTAATCACTTTCTAAATTGTGAGTGCTGTCTCAATATTAATGGCTCGATGGAACGGGCAATGCTTCTAGCGCGATCTAAATGCAAATATGAATTGGTTACGCAAAATATTTGCAGCGTATGCTCTGCATTTGTAGTTATCATGTATCACCTCATTCCTGGAAAAGAAGCTAATGCCTTCGTGTATTATTAGGGAAACAGTGAAATGGTATGTCGCTGTACTAAATTGCTTCCGACAGTAGGATGGAAAAAGTGGCTGTTAAACATTTTCGATGACTAAGAAAGTATAGCATTCGTTTTCAAGGATGCAGCTCAGTTTGGCAGTTTCCGTGAACATCTAAAGATAAGGAACTTACCGGTAAATAAGGGATGCGATTCATGTTTGCTGTGCTCAATTTTTTTCGTATAGCTGAGAATGAAGTTTCCGGTTTCATCTCCGCCCATCTGCGCCTTGCGTTCTTCTACTTGCTTCCTTCAAATAGAAATAAACAGATGTACAGTATTCTGGCAAAATCAACAAGTGCAAACACCCACTGCTTCAGTGCGAGTATTTCATTCGCATATAGAGACAATTCGTGGGGTTCCTTTTGTTCTTACGTAGCTTTACTTTTCCTGACCCCGTCATCTGTGACATCCCCACCACAGGCTCTCACTTCGATTTCATATTACCAGCCATTTTAGTGTCACACTGATCTCTTCATTCGGACTCAATTCTTTACGACTGGCGCGGGAAGTATTAGCAGCCCTTCGCACACTCACCTTATTCGGAGTAATCATACTACTGAAGAACCTGTTAAGAACGGAATACTTATCAGCGACGTTTCAAAGGGTGAATGCGTAGAACGAGGGAATGCTGAGAGCCTCACTATACCTATTCCAAGCAGCTGCTCACTTGCAAGAATCTTGAGTGATAACTTGGCTGCATGTGATGTACTACGCCCACATTTGTCCTTCTTCTGTCTAATTCAAATTCGGTGATCCGGATGGTCTTATTGGGTCCTCCCATGCAATAACCACGGAAACGCCACAAAGAAGTCGCATTTTTTTTTCATATCCCACCAATCGCATGCTCTGCAAATATGCTGTTAATAGCAGACAGACAGACAGACAGACATTGAACATTATTTAGGTCCTGAGGGAATAGCCGGAGAATCCCCGCTGAGGCCTCCGGTTCGCCGCTGGCCGCTCCCATGTCGGAATCGGTAGGCCAAGCCTCTCCGCTCTTTCACGGGCCCTCTGGACTTTATAGCATTCGAGCAATTTAATCGGTTTGCTTCGCACACCGTCTCATAGCGTCATCGCTTTCCTTACCTGAGACAAGGGCTACTTTGCGCGCACCGCACACATATACAGGAGATGATTGCGTTGATCGCGTGCGTGCTGAACTGTTCGCGCACGGCATGAATGAAAGTTTTCTCTATCTGCAGGAAATTTGGGTCATAGATTACACACACTAATACCTTCCTTCCTTCCTTTCTTTTTTTCTTTCTTTAGGACAGCAAAGAGGATTGCCTTAGGGGACACGGCTAAGGTCAAGCATTGCCTGAATCGGCCGTGCCGCCCTTACAGCACCAACAGCAGTACTAGAAGAGTCTGAGCCCTTTAAAGAATACAAAACAAAATATGACAAGCAAGCAAAATTTCACGCGTATTAGAAACAATGACCTACTTGATAAGGGCATCCAGTTTCGCTGTTATATTTTCGAAACGATGACTTTGAGTGAATGGAAGCCACTTGAGCAAGCGGCGCAGCGGCCGCGGTAGGAAGAGGGGTTCGGATGCCGAAGACAAAAGCATGTTTCTTTGCTGCATCAATGTTTGGAGCTCACGGCGCTTCGGGTGATCATGCGTCAAGTGGGCACCATAGAGGAATGAAGCAATGTTGTTGAACGTGAACGCCGCCAGACGTGGCTGCACGTCCAGCGGCTTCCCGTTCGTCTTGGCAATGCTGTCCACCAGGTGGTTGCACTCCCGCTGCCGTGAGGGGAATGCGGAAAAAAAGGAATTGCGTCAACACACCTCACTTCCCAAAAAAGTGAGAACATAATTAGTACAGTGCGAAGTATAATCGGATGTTTGTCAGGAAAGGAAATCCGAATTATTTCGGAAATGACAGTGCCTTAATTTGGCGCTAGAGTGACACGTTTTTGCACTGCAATACGTGCTAACGGCACAATTTGTATGTGTTAAATTCACAATTTTTATACCGTGCCATGAAATATCAACCAGGTTCTATTTACCGCGTTTTTGTGTCCAAGTAATATTTCTTTCTCCTATAGGTATAAATAACGGGCTTTCATGAAGTTTGTATTAGTGGCAGCATGCAACAAGAAGAAAAAGGACTCAGGCCTGCGCGGAACCGCACGACAGTGACAGCGTAAGCTGGAGGAGTGACGTTCTTAGATGCCGTTTTAAATACTTGGAGGAACTAGTGCAAGTAGAGGTGGTGGGTATCCCCTGCTCCATAACTCTTATCATTTCGCCAAGTAGCGAACTACCCACTACGCCATAATTACTGCGGCATTGTAACGTGCAAATCTGTATAACTGAACATCTTAGAGAGTCTCTTGACGTCGTTTTCCCGAGAACGAACCGAACTCTCGGCCCGGCGTCGACGGCAAGCTGCGGTTTGGGGTTCTCTCTGCACAGCTGTCTCTTGCGCCCGACGTTGCCTTGCTGCAGCCGCGCGCGTAGCTCTGCGATTCGCTTCTTCAGCAGCGGTCCGCACCTTGCGAGGAGTCGATACAGGTACATAAAAGAGCCAAGTCAGGTTGCTGTCGGGGCTGCGCACGTCACCTACCGCGTGACGCATGGCACGACACGACAAAACTGCCTCACGAGACAGCGCTTCGTAATGATGACGGAAATGTTAAAAAAGATTGTTTCGCAATGTTGATGTTGATGGTGCCTCTGTAATGGGTGCAGAGCTACGAAGCATGCACCCCTGTGTCCTTTCAAATGATTCCTCGAACTCGTTATGCAATCCACTTGCCGCGACGTGCAGTGCTGTGTTACTATTCTGTCACGTAGCATTACATTTGTTAATGCGATTCCTCGACAGACGTTATATCTGTTTAGCGACGATTTTTCAAGCGCAGGCGTAGCTCAGTGGTAGAATCCTCGAGTGCCACGCAGCGGACGAGTTCGAATACTCCTCGGTCCTGGTTATTTTCTAGAATTTGCGTGATAGTGGTTACGGACACCGGCGGCGGCGGCGGACAACTACGGCGCCAACAGCCGTTGTTGTGATCTCATAACAGCTTACGCTGTAAAAAAAAGATATTTGGGTTAAAATTCATTATCTTAACAAGAAGGTGTTTTGGTCCGGGTCCACCATGACCACACCAAGTGATACCCGTAACGGAAGTGGTGCCGTAAAATTTGTGCAGCAACAACAAAGAAAAAACACGTAGAAAAGCTTTCTCTGACGCGCTGGGAACCGAACTCGTGGCCCCCCACCCCTCGACGTAAGTTGGCCGGTTGTCTACCACTGCGCTATTTAGCGCGCTAGCTGTGTTGCGCGATATGAAATAGAAGAGTCCTATATTGTGCTATAACAACACGTATGCGCGCTCGCTTTTACGCTTACTGTGTGCCCCTTTCATAAACCTATCGCACTGATAATAGGACATTCACGAACGCCCCTGCTCCTTTTTGGCGATGTTTCCCTGCATTCTTCACAAGCATGAAGACAAAATTCGCTACTCAGGACTGCGTACACGCCACAACAACACACCGATGAAGGAGTCCATGTGTCCGGCACTTGCGTATTTCCTTAAGTTAAGGTATCAATAAAGCAGGATCACCTTCATGTCAGTGAACATGGTACGCGGGGTTCTACGTCGCAGAGATGCCGCAACTTATGGCTTCGGATATTTCAAGCACATTCTGTTCTTCACCGTGTACTAACATTGCACCGTACACAGGCCTCTAGCATTTCACGTAATTGTTGATAAGCTTCTCTTTGTTGATTTATAGCTTGCCTACATCGCCTGAAAAGCATTAACCTGGGCGGGGAAGGATACATAAGTGTCAAGAAACAGAACAAAGCATTTTCGTTGGGCTTCTGTAAAAAAACGGAAAATCACCATAATCTTTGAAACGTAAAGCAGTGTACATACGTCACGGTTAAACAACCGTTTTTCAGAAATTCACAAGCAGTTCTTTTTGACATCAGAGACACTGGGGACTGAGCAAAGAACCAAACTTATCAGTGACATTTATGAGGCGATTAGGCAAATTGTTACAATGTCTTACTATTTTGGGGGAAAAAGAGTAGCACCGTGTATTTCTTCTGCAACAGGCCACTATTTTTGTTGTTATCACCACAACTGGACATGTTATCTGGATCCTGAAGATACCTTAACGTAGATCCAGAAGACACAACTGATATTGCGCTGTAACCGTGGACAGAAGCCTTAGCGGTCAGGATGTGAGCGATAACCTTACAGGCACTATCACGGAGTGTGGAATACAAGTAACAGCTATGATCGCTAGACAGGGTAGTCGTAAGCCTGCCCAGGAGAAAAAAGATTTGATAAGGCACCGGCAAGGCACGAGCATCTAACCCAATTGACAGAGTAGAACTGGTAGAGCTCTCAAAAATAATGTTACAAGCGTAAGACGCCCGACATACGGAGAATAAAATGGAGAGAATCAAACTTGTGAAGAAAGGAGGCAGCAATAAAGTGATTAAGCAGCAACTGTGTAGGATATCCGGACCGAAGAACGACGTCAGTTCTCTGAACAGTTGCCTTTATGTCATGTTTAATTCCAAGTGCCAAATTACAGGCGTTTGTCATTCGTGCAACAAGTTTAATGACCACAATGGGCAAAAGGGTGTAATGGGTATGCTCAAGGGTGAAATGTGCTGTCGAAGGTGGGATGCATTATGGCAGGATGACATTATTTCTGATGTTCCAATCCACTAATGGACGACGAATATTGCGGTCAGTCGTTCGTATTCTATGATGCAGCTATATACCCTCACTTCAGAGACGAACAGCAGTGGTAAAAGGAAGAGGGAGGAACAGATGACAATTGATTGCCTGAATAGTCGATTACATAGCACCTTTAATAATATTACACTGCACATTATCTTGCAAAAGCAGCTAACTATTCCTACTTGTGTCCTCCACTTTATAAATATAAACTAACAATACAATCTATGCGCACAAATACAGCCCTTGAAAAACTACTACACTTAAGATCTAAATGTTCTTAGATAATTACAAAATCATTTCACAAGATCACGCTACGAGTCAAAGGTTACTCTAATTTCTACTTTGATCAACCTGCAGTTCAATCTCATTTGTATGAGTCTCTCCATTAGAGTGTGTGTGTGCATATTAACATAAACCAATAAATGAAATCAAATTAAATATACCAGGAGTCAATTGACAGCATGCCTGTGTGATTGAGTGTTGCCGTTTTCTGCAAAACGTCTGTCTGCGTTGGCGCAGAATTTTCACCGACTGCGCTTGGTAACAATGGCATCCCTTCATTTTGTTTGAGCATCAGCTATGCTAGTTTACTTCTAAGGCGCGCAAGAAAGGTTGCATGGGTATTGTGCTTCGTTGCTTGCACGACCTTTCATATTGCCAGCAGGCCCTCTTACCGTCATCAGGTCCTCCAAAAATCGTTTTCCATGCCCGAAGCCGTGCAATGCAGATGCGCAGAATTTTCTGTTTGCCGACCAAAGTTCTCCGGCAGTGCCACCTAGAGCTAGAAAAAGCCCTAGAATGAACTTCAGCCCGCAAATGCCAGATGAGGGCAGGCTGCGATGTGACGCTAGAACACATGCTTTTGTTCCGAAGGGAGACAAAAACTGACGCATTTTAGGAAAGTTAAGCGTTTGATTCACACTTCTTTATAATTGCGCTGTAGCTAGGCCTACGCTGCAGTCACGTGGTCCATGAAGCATACCTAGCATAGCATACAGGAGCACATAGGAATACCGGACGAGTCACCGAGAGTAGCTATAGAGCTGTTCACTGTACTAACATCAAACAGTTGTAGCGTATTCTAATGCTCCTTCTTTTTCGCGCCTCCCCAACCGCACGGGGTCGATTAAATAGTTGTGACCTTGAAAATTGTGCGCGTCCTCTGCATCTGTGTTGTGGCCACGACAATGCATTGATGCGCTTTCACTGTCGTGCGTACGTGGTGCAGATAGTCACGACACTTGCATGAAAGTTCGAAATGATTTTGTTAACCTATATATTAGAAAAAATATAAAGCACCTACAGTGAATTAAAGTCACAAAGACTCCCTAAACAGCGGAGCCGGTTAAATCCTACTTCAGTTCCTCCTTACTATCAGGTAGCATTGGGCTTAAGGCAAGTTTGAGGGCAATCGGCTGACGGCAACGCCGGTCCGCTTAACCCTTCTGCTAACCAGTGATCTTTCTTTCTACTTCTTCACTATCACTACAATGTAGCGCTGTCATCATCACTATCGCTGTCTAGTAGCAGAGGGCTGAGTGCCAGGGTGTGGCTCCAAAGAAAGCGCGGGTCAGTTTTTCCCAGATGCGCAACCCTAAACTGTGTCTGCTCCCTCCCTCATCACCTTACTATGGCGGAAGAAGTTGTGCTTAGGACACTGCGGGCCCGGGTGGCCATTACACCGGCAGTAACCTCTGCGTGGAACTTAGTTCACCATACCACTTGTGATAGGTGTCCTTATTGTTCTGTTCCAGTGACCGATGCAGATCCACACCGTCTTATATGGACATGCACAGACTCCGTCGGGAGCGCTCTCGTCTCCTTCAACAAGCCGGTCTCCGATACAGTGCCTCGACTAGTTATGATTATTGGATACACGACAACAGATATCACAAAACACCACATCAGCTCATACACAACACATGACTTGCAGCACACATTTAACACAACAAACCATAAACTGTGCCTAAAGGCCAAGCCAATCTCGCAATAAAGAAAAGACCTAAACTGTGCTTTTTCTTTTTTGTCAACACCTCTTTCTACATCGTCCTTGCATACTTGCTATCACCTGGCAGTATGGCTAATGGGTCAAGGGGACGAACGGATCCGGTTTTTCCCTCTGCGTGAGAGCTCTTTGTCTACGCTGCGAACATCGCTGCGCACGGAACAAGCTCGACAGTAAGAGCCCTGCTGTAATGTCAAATGTCACGCCTAGATTAAATTTTGCACGAGCCCTTCCTCTAGAATAAAGTCTGACGCCTCGTGGGCAGCGAAGCCTGAAACGAACAGTGGACGCAACGTCATTGAATTATCGGCTAAAGCAAAACTTGACACCGACGGAACCCCGCCCCGCCTCCGTTTGCCACATGTGTACACAGGAAGAGGTCGGACCACTTTTTTATCAATCCTAAGTCACTTTGCATCACTTCATGAGTGAACTGTTCATACCATCAAGCGCGTACGGCTTGGCGACAGTCTATTCCCCTCAGTCCCTGGTCAGTTCATACCTTCTCAGGCCACACCACCTGACAGGTTACTGACGATTAGCATGACTAGTGGAGCTTACCATCAATAACATGTGTACATCATGAGTAGCGAGAATGTGACCACGTGTACTTCATGCCTGCATTCTCGTGTATGCTGGTACAATCCACATTTGCTTGAATATTAAGCTCTACAGCCTGTGTCAGTGAGGGTACAGCAAATGTAGGCATGGCAATTCTTGGGTGAATGAACTATAAGTGGCTGAAGCCAGACGGAAAACTCGATGCCGATCTGTTGCTAAAAATACAAAAGTTGCTTGGGCCAAGTGGCAGAAGCCTTGTTCACGAGTTCTGCGCAGGATTTTTCTTGTACTGGCGCCGATACGCCTTCTATCATGCGCCTTCTAGACAGTTCCGAATATTCCAACCGGAAAATCTCCGAGGGTCGCGGGATCGAAATCCCGGCTGCGGCGGCTGCATTTCGATAGAGGCGAAATGTTGATGCCCGTGTGCTGTGCGATGTCAGTGCGCGTTAAAGAACCCCAGGTGGTCAAAATTTCCGGAGCCCTCCACTACGGCGTCTCTCATAATCAGAGCTGGTTTTGGGACGTTAAACCCCACATAATAACAACAACTGGAAAATCAGCCGACAATGCGGTTTTCTTCAAAATCCCCAATTCAAAAGCCCAAGGCGACTATGGCATGATTTCTCCCAGAAGAGATATACTGACGCCAGTTCTGTAGCATTAGTGCCAACGTTACATCGTAAAACTAATCGTTTCATTCGCCAAGCTGCACTAGACATATTTGGTAGGCCCCTTTGATGCGCATGACAACTCAATGTGCCCACAAACGTCGCTCCTAGTCGCCACGCTTCACTCAGTAGCACACAACGCATCGCATGCAGTAGTGCGGAGATTGCTTCGTGTGGTACCGATTTCCAGAACGCAGTGGATCTGCCGAAATTTCGATAACCACAAGGTCCTGTAAACGCGCAGTATGGCATCCGGTGTCCCTAGCGGTTATGGTCTAGTAACTTCACTCTGTGAACTTTCAATTTGAACATGTTGACTGCATTGCTGGTTCAGGATCATTCGCAGTATTGTATTCTCCTCCTCGAATGTAGGCTAGCAGAGTGACAGCCATTGGGCCAACGCGCGCGTACATTTGATTACCCGACCGACCAATAGAGGCGTCGAAGATGTGGCTAGTTCTCCGCTCACGTGTTCCTGTGCAGCACACCCTCCACAAGTGCCGCTCCTTTGGGCGGTGGGCCGAATCCCAAGAACTCGCTACAAATGAGAATGGGCAGCGAAGAAGGACGAGGCAGCGCAAGCTGGGCAGCCCAGATGATGGCGGCGATGTTATAGTCGCCTTCGGTGGCTTCAGGCTAACCGAGTCGTCTAACTTTCCTTCTTAGTCAGACGCCATTCCACGCTGGCGCTGCTCCGTCTTTAGGACAAAGACCGAAAGCCAACTTGCGGCATCAGCTACGTTTGTGTCGCCTTCTAAGGAGGGCGTATTGTGGCAGAACCGTGCGGAAATGTATTGTGTAATTGTCTGATGTGCTGTGCGATCACGTGGTTGTAGTTGTTATGTGGGGTTTAACGTCCCAAAACCAGCTCTGATTATGAGAGACGCCGTAGCGGAGGACTCCGAAAATTTTGACCACCTGGGGTTCTTTAACGTGCACTGACATCGCACAGCACACGGGCCTCAACATTTCGCCTCCATCGAAATGCAGCCGCCACAGCCGGGATACGATCCCGCGACCGTCGGATCAGCAGCCGAGTACCATAGCCACTAGACAACCGTGGCGGGGCACGCGATCACGTGGACAAGTGCCGCACCTTTGGACGGTGGGCCGAATCCCAAGAACTCGCTACAGATGAGAATGGGCAGCGAAGAAGGACGAAGCAGCGCAAGCTGGGAAGCCCAGATGATGGCGGCGATGTTATAGTCGCCTTCGGTGGCTTCAGGCTAACCGAGTCGTCTCACTTTCCATCTTAGTCAGACGCCATTCCACGCTGGTGCTGCTCCGTCTTTAGGACAAAGACCGAAAGCCAACTTACGGCATCAGCTACGTTTGTGTCGCCTTCTGCGGAGGGCGTATTGTCGCAGAACCGTGCGGAAATGTATTGTGTAATTGTCTGATGTGCTGTGCGGTCACGTGCATTCTTAGGGGCGCGTTCTGGCGTGCATTGTCACTTGCGGCCACCTGTCACCTCTTATCAAGAAAAAGACGCGCCGTCGTCGAAACTGCTTGACCGAGATGCCATTTCAAAGGTTCTCGCCGTGTGGCGGAATGCCTTTGTGTGGTTTTTCTTCTGTTGAATGCTGCGATCATACCATGCTAGGGACCTGCTCAGCTAGCCCCATCGCTTGAAACTTTCTCGGGGAGGACCTGAGGTAGGGCATGACATCCTTTCTTTGAGTCACGGCCACGGCATCCCTTTGGTTGGTAAGGTGCGGTATCAGTAGCTGTTCTCTGGAAGACAGCTTAGGGATGTACCCCATCCCTAAGCTCACCCGAGGGTGAGATACGCGCTGTCATGACAATGTTAAGAAGCTCTGGCACCTGACGTCTCTCTTGGAATGTCCGGTGTCTTCATCCGACGACGGCTCCGGAATGCATCGACGACTACGGCGACTTCGGACCTCAACCCCGCGTGGAAGACTACGCGACCGGAACTGCGTTTGAACGTCGCTGTTAGCATAAACCTTTAAGGAACTATGGCATTATGCGGACTAGTTGATCCTTTCTTCTCGTAAGACTACCACCTCGGTTAGTGTGATAGATGTGCTCGTGAAATATATTTCATTTTCCGAATCGTAGCACACACGTCAAATGCGTCCAAATAAGTTAATTGAATGCTGCTGCAGCAACAAAACCTCTAGGCACTCTTTTTTCCCGCTTGCCATTACAAAAATGAATGATCTGCACCCATCCATCATAAACAACAAATCATTCTCGTAATTTGCGAATAAAATTGCAGGCTTAAATAGCAGAACTGTCCCAACCAAATAGCAGGCCCCTTTCTCCCATACTCCATTACAATTCCTGGTTGCCACCTCTTCGCAAAACCATGAAAAAACGCAGGGTACTTCTGTATTTTCGTTCTCTAAAATACTTTGCATTTTAAGGTACTGCTGTTTTACGGTTGGTGCGCAGTCTCGGGCAGCTACACTCGACCGATATTATAGAATATGCTAGTTTATTGTATGTATTATTTTTTGTTTAAGCAGCAGTTAGTGTTTCACTGTGTTGCTGTAATGTTTCTTTGCCTACATTTGTTCACATATTTGACTCCCTTGTAAACCTTTCGTATCTTGTACTGACTTTTTGCATTGCCAATCTGCTACGCTCTCGGCTAAATAGCAGGTGTGCTGAAAAAGGAAATATTAACGGAACACGTGTTGTTGACAGCCGCTATATGTTTAAGCACGAGAGATGGAGAAAGTCACACAGATGACAAGGACAGAGGAACGGTAGTCAGGGTAACGTGGGCTGGGCTAGTAGGCCACCCTCCATTTGGGAAGGGGTGGAAAACGTTTGAGATGGTGTAAGGTAAGGAACTCAGCTGGGGAGGTGCAGCGGAGGACCGTCGGGGCCGGCGGGCATGCCAGTCACAGCAAAAGACGTACCGTGAACCCAGAGCACACGAGGCGTTCTCAGAAGGGATCTCGTTCGGGGAGGTGAACTCGTGACGGGCACAGCGCGGACGGCGCTTCTCCGAACAGTGAGGCGACGGACAGCACGGCATTGTTTGCACGTGGGGTCGCCGCCTCCCCTTTCGTTACAAAAACGGCACGGGATGCTGGAAGAGGGGTTCTTTCTGGCAGGCAAGCTGCGCGGCAGCACTCGAGTCGCTCGAGGCGGGCATGGCCCATGTTGTAAATATTACTCCCTGTAAATAAGTTTTCCTTGCTTTGCTTTCTCTGTGAATATTTTGTATAAAGTCTTTCTCCATGAACTTCCCCGTCGTACTCATCACTACCGCCTGGTGTTCGGCCTCTGGCTGAACGGAAGGAAGAACTCACGAAATTTACTGATGGAGACAGAGAGAAAATTTCAAACAAGCAAAACACGAGTGTAGTGCCGCCGACTTCGTAATGTTCATTTCGACATTGTCCGAGACGGTGAACAAATCCAACAGTCCTAGCTGAGATACAGTGCTCTATGGAACGCCATGATATTGGCAATGGTGAAAGCGTCACTCTTCGCCTATAGTGCTGCATCAATTTACCATTAAGTACGCGAAACCTAGGTAGCCATAGAGATTTCTGCGGGTAAAACTTACATTTAGCTTGTTTCTTTTGCTAATTACAATATATCTCGTCTATAAAATACTCAGTTTTATTGCCTGGATAACTTACCGCTTGTACCTTCAGGGCTGCCGAAGAAAAAGGGAGAACGATCGAGGATTTCCTTCGCATTCCCAAATGTTTTGATACTGTCTATGTCATTCAATATAACGAGGTTGATGAAATTCACCTTGAGCCTGAAAATAAATAAACGCCATATCGTGTTTACGAAGTCCCAGCTAAAACGCTCCGAATCGTTCCCAGAGTACGTTTTATTATTGTAGAGACATGCGACTTCATCTATTTAGGCGTAAATTGTCGTGCTTGTGTCCTTGTATGGACAACGCACAGAAACACAATAACTCTCGTACGACAGAGATCTACCGTTCAATAAAGGCAGCCACAAAAGATACAGGTAAGCGTGAATAAATTCAAGTTCAAGAGGAAGACTAAGCGGTGTACAATGAATTAAAGGGGCCGACCACCAATTTTAAGGTACGCGTTCTCTTTATTCCAACGGTAAGCTTACCGATCAGAAGTGTCTAGTCACGCAGTGATAACGGGGAAAACGCTGTGAAACATATTTTATGGATATTTTTTGCCTACGGAGCCTTACATACAGCATATGTTGCAAACAGTGGCCGACAACCGTCGGTTGTGTTCGCGCGAGGCTATGCCTTCACAGAGCACATGTGCGCTGCGCCTGGGAGCTACTGAGCGTATGCGCCGAGGTTAAAAACACGTTCTTGGCTGTCGCGAAGGCAGCGCCGCTTCTCGGCGTCGACTCCTTTTAGTGCGGAGAAAGCAAATAATAGGGTGGAGATGCGTTTTTATGTGCCGACTGCAACTTTGAGGCCGAGTTACGGTGGTATGAACACCAGAAGGCGACGCACGGCGATTCAAAGACTCCAAATAGCAGTACCAAGGCGTCTCCGCCAGGCTACGCCACGTTTCAGTTGCCTCAATTTTGTAAGCTCAAGTTAAAAATACAAATCCTGTTCAAATCACTAAAATGCTGCTAGATTCCATCACTATAATTCGAGTTCTTTCGAAATGCACAAAGATCCGTTCAAGCGTTCTGGCCAGTTGTCGGTCCCTGTAAACGTAAATCTTCGTAACAGGGACTCAGCATTGCACCAAGCATCGCGCCTGCCGAAAGTAGGTATGGATATTACGAGCACCCAGGAAATCGCCTGGTCCATCTGATCCCAAAGTAAGTACTGGTAGGCTAGAAATCAATGCCAACAACCGCACGCCAAGTCATTTTTCGTAATTTAAATTTTAAAGCCGTATCCCGTTGTCCGTCTGGGTTGCGAGCTTGGCTGAAGTCTCGGCATTGGATCCGTTGGACTAGATAGCAGCGCCATCATAGGGCGTGGAGCTTGATCGCGCGCTCATCGACAGGTTTCCAGCCCTGTGCTTGGGCCCTCGCCGAGTGGGTCGATAGGGGAGGAGCTCTGGCTTGGTCGGAGAACATCTCAGGCACGTGGGACGAAGATGGTCTTCATCGGTGTAGATAACTTCCAGGCTGCGCTGGACCTGGCCGTCGCTGCCGCCCGAGCACCAAATGGTGATATTCTCGCCAAAAGTGATGCCGTTAATGTCTTCGATGCACGGGAGCCTTTTGGAGTGTCCGATCAAGGCAAGGTTGAACAGGGTGGGCGAAATCCTTGCGGGATCCTAGCTCGATATATTTCGACAGGAGGTCCCCTGCACAGGCTTTTCTGCGGGTCAGGAACGATTTCGTGTAGACGTAGAACCTGGCCCCCTGGCAAAGCTGTCGACCGCAACAGGAAAGAACGGGCAACGTTGTAAAACGCGTTCTCCATATTTTGTTGCCAGATTAATACCGGCTACTATCCCCAAAGATAGCGTGAGCGTTGCAAGATGGCGTCGACCACGGGGGACCCCCCCTCCCATACACGGGTCCTATGGGGAGCTTTGCCTCTAGAGTCAGTATATTAACTCTGTGGGCGGAGCCGAGCACGCGCAGCGACGAGGCCGCACGTCGCTGAAGGTGGCTGCAGCGGAGCGGAGCACGCGCCGACTGCCGCTGTGGCGATGTTGGCGCCGGCATCACTTCTCGAGGATGAGGTCACATGCTTTCCGGGCACGGCTTTTGCGGGCGCTTTTTCGCGGACGGCAGCTAGGCGCGCGCTATCGCCAACCTTAGCAAGAAACGCTTTCGCGTTAATAACCATTTCTTTGATGACATAGTGAAGTTTCCACTTATGCCCCCTTTCTGGCAATCATTTATCGTTCCTCGTTGTCATCAGCTACTCTTGCTGCTGGCTGGCTTACTGCACGAGTCATTCCTATTCCGAAAGAGGGCGACTCAGCCCAAGTAACTAATTATCGCCCCATTTCATAGACGTCTACATGCTGCAAGTTAGTGAACATATTATTGCTGATCAAATAACCAAGTTCCTAAATGATAACAATGTACTGTCTTCTCACCAGCATGGTTTTCGCAAAGGGTCATCGACTGTAACACAACTAACGGCAATTATTGACTACCTTGCTAGTAGTCTTGACAAGTCAAGCCAAATTGACGATATATTATTAGATTTTAAAAAGCGTTTGACCTTGTTCCTCATAGTAAACTCATAGAAAAATTGAAGTGAATTAACCTCCCAGCATACATTATTAACTGGGTAGTGGCTTATCTGTCTAATCGCAAGCAGTTTGTATCAATTGGTAATTACTTTTCTAATGAACTTTCAGTAACATCTGGAGTTCCCCAGGGTATTAGGACCATTTCTGTCTCTAATATATATATATATATATATATGACATCGTTAATGAAATCTGTCCACCTGTAGAAGTTAAGCTGTTCGCAGACGCTTGTATATTGTTTAACGATTGTTTGTTCCCTTAATGATCAGTTAATGCTTAACTCTAACCTTCAAAACATTTTCTCGTGGCGCAAGCGGTGGGGCATTGAACACGAAAAAAACTGTTTACATGTCTATAACAAAAAAAGTTAACAAATCATCTTTCGTTTACAAGCTAGGATCCATACTGCTCACCAAAGTCAACGAATATAAATATCTTGGAATCACAATAACTAATGACATAAGCTGGAATAATCACATTTCTACCATCTCTAACTCTTCTTTCATAAAACTTTGTATCCTCAGGCAGAAACTAAAGCATGCTCCTCATGATAAAAATTGCTGGCTTAAACTTCATTCATCCGACCAAAACTCGAAGAAGCTTGCGTCGTGTGGGAACCCTTCACAAGAACTAACATCAATGCACAAGAGATGATTCAACGCCGAGGAGTTAGGTTTATTTTTTCTAAATATAGAATAAATGACTTTCCCACAGCAATAATGAAACAACATAATATTCAGACACTCCAGCTCCGAAGGAAAATTCACAGGTTAAAATTTCTTTTCCAACTTGGAAACAATTGTTTGCCTCTTAACCCACAGGCTTATGTGACACCACTTATACACGTCGAACAAGGCATCGTCATGATCTTTTTTTAACACCATACAACACCAGAACTAACCTCTTTAAATTTTCCTTCTTCCTACGCACTGTAAATGATTGGAATAACCTGGAGGTATTACAAATAATAAACGCTGATTCCATTGAACGTGTATCTATTTAATGTTGTCACTATTGTAGCGTTGATTATTCCTTCGCTCATTTCTTTAGTGTTACTGTTTTTGAGTATTACAGATGTGCTTGCTGCCTGGAGTCTTGCGAGAGTATTAGCAAATGCTCATGCGTGCGTTCTCTCTTAATATCGTTGCTAGTTTATGATGATATTGTTATTCATTTTCTTCGGTGTCCTTTAAACTTGTCTTGTTTACTCATAGTTCTTTTTCGTTAGTTCGTTTCTTTCTGATTGATATTCATGAATGTATGGATTTATGTACTGCCCTTCTGCATGAACCTAATTAGGGTCTGCAGTATTGTGTAAATTGTTAAATAAATAATAAATAAATAATATTGCACTGTAATTAGCCGGAGGTATAAATTTGGGAGATATGCTACTAGTCGAGTGTTTTGCAACTCTTGTAGTGAAGTCATATTCCGCTAATTCGCGCGTCTAACCGAGCCTATATAAAACAGACACACCGGCACTCTGTGAGCAGTGCCACCACACTTGCCAGCGTAACTACTGTGCGCACCTCACCACAGGTCCGTAATCCTTCGCCCATTGGACGCATTTTGTTCTGTAGGAGTCACGTCCAAGGATTTCCACGTGTCCTCGAATACTCGACATTGGGGGCATCGGCGGGAGCTTGCTTCCAGGAGGACATCGCCAACGCAGGAGCCACTCCTCCAGGAAATGCATAGCAATCCACAGGAAAGGAGCGACGATTGCAGTGAACAGGACTGTCACAATCATGTTTTCCCTTGTGACGCTGAAAGAGACCGCAGTATGTTCTTTGACACGCGACCTATACAGGACTACAATAACACCGAAGAGCGCTATACCAGCTAAAGAAGTTCATCTTGCTGTTCATATTCCTGCGGGTGAACGTTGTGACAAGCGAAGGGACAAGAACAAATAGTAGCTGGTCTCAAATGAGGAAATAATTGTTTTGCATACGTGTAATTTATGCTAGAGCTGAGACAGAAACGCAAGCCAGACGGCGGCACGGCTTACTGAGCGATGCCATTGTCTCTAACCTGATTAGTATGGCTTTATTCTGTACGCCACTTCTTCGGCGGAATATTGTTATCTCAGGTTCACATATCCAGGCGCAAACACACCGGAGGCTTACCGCCGTATTCTGAAACCAAACTTATCCTTATGCTTGTGACTTAAGTAGCCCGTAACCTTAAAGTGACCCTTAACGCGTTTCAAGAACCAACCTTATACTTACATTTGAAGTTTTCTTGTACTTATCGCCGCCATAAGTAAGGCTTCCTTAAGGTAGCCCCCGACCTACCTTGACGCTCACTTGTAAGCAAACAAAATGGCAGGCATGGATGACAACGTTGCGGAATTGGTTTAAAATGTGGATCGGCATGAATTATCGAGCTGCGGGCAGCATATGCGTAAGTGCGAATGTCGTGGCGTGCAATCAGAGATCGCCTAAATCCCATGGAGATTTGCGACAAGCATGGGTACTTGTGCCGCTTCCGCTCCACAACAAGTGCCGTGCTGAAGCTTCATCTATCCCTGCGAAAGGACACCGACGTTCGCGGAGGTACCTTGACGGCTCCTTATCCAACAAGGCTACAACCGCTTCAGCGAGACTCTTCGTTTTGTAAACAAGGCGCAACTAGTCACTTATGGATAACGGCTGTTGCAGCAGAGCATCGAAGTGTACGCGATCGCATGTGCCCTATTTCACCGAAACAGCTGGACATGGCACGCCGGCGGAGCTAGCATACATCAGGGATCACTGGAAACAAAATGTGGTTTTACTAAAGTGAAGTTTTATTGAAAAGGGAATCAAGTGACAGTAGCGAAAAGCGGGAACAGAGCCCAGCGGGACAGAAGAAAAGTACACGCACCAAGCACGAAGGGGTACCAGAATGAGCCGGGATAATGCATGCGGCAAATGGAAAACCATACACGTTTAATTACAAAACAATGAATTACAGTACCTAGAAAGAGATATCCGCAACAGACTTCGTTCACGCAATGCGCACAGTTCGTTCGTTTAGCACACACTGCCCGTTGGTCTACTTCGTCGTCGCAAGCACATCGCCATTTTGCAGTTGCCTGCGTAGAACCACACTGCAGTGCCGACACAAACACGTACACAGGAATACAGCGTCCACACCTCGGTGTTCTCCGCACACGCGAAGTGGAGATACAAGCACATGGTCACTCGCAAAAGCACGTACACTGCCGAGGCTCCGGGAAACCGTGCGTTGACGAGACATGCCAGCGCACACCCCGTCCGACCAGTCTGACCCCCCCGAATGACCCCCCTCTACACCCCTTGCTCCCCTCCTTTTTCATTGTCCCGTGCAGCTGTGCGCCTGCTTACAAAAGAAAACACACAAAAAATGCGCTTAGCCTCGCTCCCATGCCACTCACTCACTCGGACAAGAGCGCCTTTCATAAGGTCGCCTTAAAATCTTGTAAGGTGGGTTTCGGAAAGCCCCTTTACCTTTTCTTAAACTTAACTTCAAGTTCTCCTTACAAAAGTAACCTTATCGCGATAAGTTAAGTTTGGTTCTAGAATACGGCGGTTAGAGTATTATTCGAAAAACGTTGCATGGCGATCGGACAGAGTGCACATAGATTATCAGACCAAGCACGGGGTTTAAATTTTTTGCAATGGCTTCTGAAAAACTACAGTTACCTCAAGCGCAATAGGCACCCAGGGCCCGCTAAGCCTGCCACTGACGCCTCTTTTACTTACCTCGTAAATATGTTTTGGACACAATGGAATGCACCATCAGATAATACACCACTAATGACGTATCTGTGTGTGCTCGAGTTACTATTGTCGATCGTTACACCGAACAAAACGCTTTGCTGGTGCATTATCTTTGAAATTCATATTTTTTATGATCAGAAATGGTCATCAACATTGCAATAACAGTCCTTGCTTTGAGGAACGCATGCGTCCGCGCCACTGACCCCGCCGGTCCAAAGCAACACACGTACAACCCGAAGAGTTAGCACCTTAAATAAATTTAGATTAAGTGAGGATGTACGTGTTTACGCCTTACTTAGTCACATTGCTCATACTGTGTAGACAGGATGTAGCGAATAACTCAGGAGGAAAAGCGAAGCGGTTTATTTACATTAAAGGTGTGGCTCGCGAACTCAAAAAGACTTTGCCCCATTAAAGTGTTCGCCGATACTTGAGTTCGATACTTCTCAAGACTTGATAGAATGGTACGCCTTGTTGAGACAGCCGTGACATTCTACCATCTGTAGCTAACGGTTCGAAATGGGCATGTTTTCACCTAGTAGAATCCTAATTCAGTAGCTCGCACCGAAAATTTCTCGCGATGAAATTCTACCTATTTACACCACCACCTCTTGCATAGGTTGGAATAGCTGGGTAGCCTGCAAATTCGCGGGGCATTTTCAGTGCACTCATTGACATCTAAGAGGCGACGCGTTCATTGCTTTCAGGGTTCCGCGCTGAATTTGATGGGGATGCGAGCAACTATGCGTTGATTAGTGCGCTCCTTCAAGCCCTCGCACTGTGGGCGTCGAGAAACAATGAGCAGCTGCCGAATACTCCTGTGCTTCAGAATCTGCGTGAGGCTGCTGGTGGTAAATCCTGTGGCGCAGTCAGAAGGAAAACTTACCAGGCTTCAGCATGTAAGGTGCTTCTCAACCAGCAAATGAAATAGTCGAAGGTCCCATTCTTGTGTGCAAAGGCTCCACACATAAGCGCCGGCATGGACAACTGCCAAGTGAATAAATATTCTGGAAGCAATGTCGTTCGAAGGACCAGCAATCGTGCCCATTGTCATAATGAAATAGTCGCTCCGCTGGCGCTAATGTCCCCGGGGTCACTAGCATCAGCCGCTTTCCTTGTAGAGAACTTTCGGTATATACAGCGAACCTATTTATAGGTTGTATTAACACTCGCTGAGCATCCAAGCTCGGCGGTGATGTAATTACAATTTCACTTTAGCGACTTACACGAATGCTATGGCACTACACACTCTTGACATTCATCATCTACCTGCTCGAATATCACGCCGGTACCTTCGTCGAATGCATACCACCGTAGCACACAACGTCTGGTGGCATTGTTAATGCCAAGCATGGGTTCTTCCGTTACACCTTTCTTTAAGCCGACTGAAAGGTACATCGCAATCGGAGCCTCAGTTTCACTCTTAATCTTCCGTCTGGCTTCATGACCTATAACCACGACATGATTATGAGCGACGCCTTATAAAGGGCTCTGGAAACTTGGACCGCACTGGTTTCTTCAACTTGCACAAACAGTGCACATTAGAACCCCCTCTAGCATTTTGCCTCCACTGAAGTGCGGCCTCGGTTGCTGGGATTCGCTTTAGCGACCAGCAGTCAACTGCAATAGCCACTGAGCCAACACGACAGATAAGTGACATTCGGTGTGGCGTTTTTGCTAACTAGGCGTGTCAGGGGGTGTGCAATTCCGTTCAAGTTGGTGACGTATTTATGGCATAGACTTCCTGTAAATCTTGTGGATGCGATGACCTTGGAATCCGCAGGATTGCCTACATCCTTTGTTTCTGGGTCACGGTGCCACTGGAAACCTTGCGTCCTAACTACTCAAAAGTGGATTGCGCAAGCTCACATTTCTTGAATTTCAGCCCGTATCTTTTTATTTAAAAAGAATTATTGCGGCATTCCGATGTCTAAGATGGTTGAGGAATGTCGTAGATGCCAGGAATGGGCTTGTAATAAATGCCCTCCCGGCATTTAGCTTGTGGTGTCTATTGAGACACGCCCTTCTACGCCAGAAGTACCGATGCAGCGCATCGTGACATAACAGCTGTCTTACGCCTTCCTTGAGAAGGCCATTGATTTCACTATACGTTTCAACGCTGTGAGCTTCTGGGCATCGATGAGGATGGGAACGTTGTCTTTCAGATAAGTGTGATAGGTTTGACTAGAGGTGCGCTGGTGTCAGTCAAAGATTCAGGTAAGGATATCCTGCTACACATTGAGAAGGTGCGCCGACGCCGTTTCAATCAGGTGCCACAGCTTCATTTAGGTCCTCTAAATTGCTAACTTCAGTCTCTTGCAAGCAAGTGCCCATGTCACGTGAGGAATCGGTTTGTGGCTGAGGGTAGGCGATGTCGTCCCCTTGACGTGTACTCAAAGTGCCAAGGTAAAAATTTGAAGAGACACTATCCACGTCAAGCATCAGGCTGCACTTCATTCCTTGCCAGAGGTGTGCCTGAAGTCCTTGAGTGGTTTTTCTAATGTCTGTGGTCCACATTCACATGACCCATACATTTGACAGATGATAGAACCTGCTGAATAGGGATATGTAAATCTCTTTCGTTGCAAGTGAAACACCGTCAGCCCTGCTTCAACCGACTAGGTTATCGTGCTTCCGGTATCAAAAGTAGCGCTGACGGGGCACACCTGAACGATCGCATCAGATGGAATGTTTGCAAGTCGTCGATGTTCATACAAGCCATTCCTGCTGTAGGGGCAAGTCATCCGTTGTGCAGTGCCTGCATTCGCGCGTGGGCGCTCGCACTGGAGCATTACGTGGGCGCTGATGGGCGTTGCCGATGTTAGCGCTGATTTGTGCGTCTTGACGCGATAACATTCAGGAGCTCGTTTCACAGAAATTCCGGCGTCAGCGCTAGCGTCACTGGTTGTGAGCAGAAAATCACCGTTGTCCGGGAGCGCAAATTCGAGGGAGATGCAAAGAAAAACACTTGTACCGAGGTGGAATCCAACGTGTGACCTCTCGCTCCGGAGCGCGATGCGGTACGCGCTTAGGCCACGCCGATGGATTACAATTCCTGTCAACGGCGAGCCTTTTATATACAGCGTTTGGCGTTGGTTGGCACCTCGGTGGTGCTTCAGCGTGGCAGAGGCTTCACTGTCACCCGCAAACTGGCGCAAAGGGCCGATGGCGCCTAGCCTCCTTCCATACACTCGCTACTCTTTTGGCCTCGAGATTGACATATAGCTGGCAGCACAATCAGCGCGTGAGTGTGAATAAGCGATCGCTGGCGCGCATTGTAATACACACAGCAGTGCTGTCTTGTAAGCGGTTTGAAACAATTGCACAGCTAAATAAAAGCACCAAGTACAGTAAAAGATAATACATGCCTCCTTTAATCTCACATGACAGCAGGAAGCATGCAAAACGTTTTTATTGTGTTTGAAGGAAGTGTGATATGCCATTCAACGGGGCAATTACAAGGCAGAGCCTCAGCTTGACTTCGTCGGCGGTTCTCTCCGTTTATTTTTTTTTTACCATTCTTAAGTTCTCTTCTCTCTACAACGTTGGCATTGGTCTTACGCGAATGAAAGAGTTCGGTGTTGTGTTTTCGCTCAATTTTTTTTCCTTTGTCTACAAAAAGAAAAAAAAAAGGACGGTTACTGCGCATTGAGTTGAAGTAGCCGCTTGTGTGCTCCGCTGTATCACTTACATGGATGCCTGCGTTTGAATGCCTTTCATGTCGTCTTCCATGGTATGTGTGTCGTACGTGTGCATATAAAAGCGTAGTGGCTAGTAGACGACGCGAGGAACTATGCACACTTGAGAGCTATCCACTCTTAGGACTGTGTTCGACATCGAGGCCAGTATATGATGGTGATAACCCCCCGCCTTATTGAATCGTAGGAGCCCAGGGACTCAGCTGCGCTGGCGTTTATAAACAGCTTGCAGCGTGCTTATCGAACGAAGCATGGCCACGAAACAAACACTACGTCTCGAACGATGCACGGGCACCAAACAGACGCTCAACCGCTTGCTTTCATTCAAAAGCGCTCTATAGTCACCATATGGTCTCGCCACCCTGCACAGAGTAGCGCGTATCGAGACACACTAGGGATGGTAAAATTGATGAACGATTAATCGATTAAATGTACACCGTTATTCGATTAATTGTCGTCGATTTCCCCCTTCCAGTTAATCGAATTAATCAATTGAAGCTCTTCGATTAATCGATTAAGGCACCCCCTCCCCCCCCCCAACCCCAACACCGCCCCTTGGCCGCGACGCCGAGACGCAGATGTCGAGCGCATATTTCTACGCAAGTACAAGGACCCCGGAGCCGCACGCGGCCATACTCCATGGAGATAGAAATGAACTCGACCCGATCTCCGTCGCCTGCACTATTTTACTCCTTAGCAAATTAAAGATTATTGGGCACCACTGACAGAATGAGAGATAATGTATTAGAGGGTAGAGAGGGTGGCGTGATCTAGTACGCCCCGGCCTTCTACTCTACTTTGGGGACAACGCAACAGGCGAAAAAGAGTGACGAAGCATGGTGAAGGGGATAAGAATGAGTGATACGGGATAAGAATGAGCGCTCTCCTGGCCACTTCGCTAATGGGATGTATGCGAAAATTGGTATGGCACAATATGACTGCATGGCAAACATAAATGACAGGTTACAACATGAAAATCATGATATGCATGTCATGAATGACATTATTTACATGCCACGCGTTTCCTTAGTGGGCCGTATACGCAAATTGGCATGCCACAACATGACTGCATCACAAACATAAATGACAGGTCATAACACGAAAATCGTGACATGCATGTCATGAGTGACATGATTTACATGCGACGGTCTTGGTGCTCTCCTGGCCGTTTCGTTAATGGGATGCATACGAAATTTGGTATGCCACGACATGACTGCATGGCGAACATGACTGACAGGTCATAACATGGAAAGCAAAACATGCATGTCGTGGGTGGCATGATTTACGTGCCAGGCGTTTCGTTAATGTGATGTATACCAAAATTGCTATGGCACAACACGACAGCATGACGAACGTAAATGACAGGTCATAACATTAGAATCATGACACGCGTGTCATGACGGGCATGATTTACATGCCATGGTCCTGGCGCTATACTGCCGTTTCGTTAATAGGATGTATGGGCTCCGTCTACTGACCAGAGGGCGCTACGTAGCTCTCGTCGGACGGCTCAGTCGTGCACGGTGGAAACCGAGGCGACAGCGACGCGTGCGTTTCTTCGCTGCTTTCCGGGCGTGCTGTGAACCACACGAACGCTCGCGGCGTCGCCCTTTGGAACAGTTTGCCGCAGGTTTGGAGCGCGCGTCTCAAAGGAAATAAAACGAAAAAAGGTGGGACGGGCGGTCGCTGCTGCTATAGAGTTGGAGACGCGCATCGCCTTCGCGTATTTCCCTGTCACAGTCTGCCCAATTTTGCTTCTTCTCTCCGCCAGGCAGTGCATTCTGGCGCTGATGTCGCACATGGAAAACTCGACTGGACGGAGCCTATACGAAAATTCCTTTGGCACAACATGATTGCATGACGATCATAAATGACAGGTCATAACATGAAAATCGTGACATGCATGTCATTAGCGGCATGATCTACATGCCACTCGTTTCCTTAAAGGGATGTATACCAAAATTCCTATGGCGCAACACGACTGCATGAAGAACGTAAGTGACAGGGCATAACGTTAGAATCATGACATGCGTGTATGACCGGCATGGTTTTCATGCCACAGTATTGGTGCTCTTGCGGCCGTTTCATTAACTTCATATGTACCAAACTCGGTATAGCGAGACAGCAATGCAAATCCATTTTACGTTCCTTATGCGTGCTTCGCATTTCCTTGATTCCCACTGCAGGTGGGATCTGCCAATTTTTTGTCGGCTACGTCATCTATGTTCCTTATTTCTGTCGTCTTTCTTTATCTCTTTATATACGACACGCTCTTCGCCTCTACCTCCAGGTCACCGTCACCTCTAAATCTCACAACTTCCTAGAGCAAGAGGTGCGATCCACTACTACTACGGTACGTGGCTATGTTATGGTTTACTCAAGCCTACATCATTTGTCACCTTCCCTATCGCCTTGCCGTGCTAAACTCAACGGTAGAAATTAATGCTATGTTTAACTTTCTCCCCTATTCCTTCACTTCGTTATGCCACGGAACACCTCCTCAATGTCACTTCTCTTTCTCAGTGCAGTGCTCTACCATATTATGCATAGCTACGCTATACTAAGAGGAGCTTGGCATATACCCACTTTTTCGCGTGTCATACCTCGATTTCTTCATCCAACCTAATTTATTAGAGGGCTGAGGGTGTGAGTGCTAACGGAGAAGTGCCACACTTTGGATACGAGCTCGTATTTCCCGATGATGATCATTTCTTGTCTAAGCGAGACCGAGGATCACCGAACTTATAGGTACGTCGTTGAAGGAAGCAGACCAAAAGCATGCGACAATCATATTCCGCTTTACGAGCTGGCATTTTGTGCTTGTGCAAGTTATTGCGTGTATGTGCGAACTTGTTTCCGTGAGCTCTCGGGTTTCACTCCATGTCTGAAAGCCGCCGATATCTTTACACCGCGTCACATTCAAACGCGATGCACCATCATTGCCGCTCGTCCTCTGCGTCCGACTGTGAGAGCGCTGCAAAAAGAAGCGCATGCTGAATACGGGGCAACGCTTGGCGAACTTCAGAAACATTCACCTTGCATCCACTTGTGATACTACCTTTAGCAGATGATTTCCTCAGTGACAGTCTTTTTGGGAAGCTTTACGAAGGCAAGAAAGAGCTAGAATGTGAAAAGTATGCGATCTTGCATATTCAGCCCCAAGTGTAGAGCTTTCGAACCTCACCTGTACCGGCGTAGCAGCTGCTCACAGGAAAGCCAAGGTTATATCTGACTCCATTACAGATATAGTGCTGCTCGTGGAAATACACTCTGCCTCTTTTGAAAATTGAAAAGACTCCGCGTGCTCACTCTGCTCGTTTTCTTTTTTCGGCGAAATCATGTTGCAGCTGTTCGTACTCGTTCGTTCGACCCCTCAAGCAAGGTCTGGCATACTCGTTATGCCCTCCAAGCTGACGGCATCCCCTACATATTGTACAAAAACAGCCTACGCCAGATGTCAGAGGCAGGCGCAGTGCTCTCTTCAAACATTGCGCAGTGCTCTCATAGTCATATTATGGCTTTGGGACAGAAAATCCTCGGTATTACTAGTATTCCCTCATTACAGCCCGTTTGTCTGTTTCTCTTTGCTCCTTGTATACGCTTTATTATGGCAAGCTGCAATAAACGGTATCTTTTTCTGTCTCAACCTATGCACAACGTATTCCGATCAAACTTAGTACATCCATAAGTTCTAAGCATTTTTCGGACGTCATTTCCATCACTTTTACCGTATCTCTCTAGCCACGCACGTCTCGGAGCTCGCCTGATCGTCGCGTTCATTTGCTGTACACCTACACTGGCGTAGTAGCGTGCGGATGAATGACGAACATGAACGACCTCGACGTCCCAAATATGACATGGTTATGTACGTGGTAATTAAAAATGAGACGTTCACGGATGGCTCCTACCCGTCTGGGGGATGTCGGTAGTCGGCACGGGTGGTTGAATGTTCCCATTAGAGCCTATGCCATTCAAGGGTCAATAAAAATTGCCACTTATTATTTCACAACAAAGTTTGCATGGATTAAGAAAAGAGCAAGAAGTGAGCAGAGTGGGTTTCTGCTCTGCTAATCCACAACAAAGCCTATGAGCAAGAGAAAGCCATCCATCAAGCTCTACCTATAAAAGAGATAAACAACAAAACTCCATGCACCACACAGTTGTTAAAAATGTTACCGAAACCTACTCATACCATTACAATAATTACCTAACAGCTTCAGAAAGAAATCTTGTACTTCGAACCTTTCTTTTCCTCAAGTGCAGACGTAAACCCAGAAAATTGTGGCGTGCCACTAATGCAATATCTTGCAGAAAAACGGCTCTCAATGCACCGGACGCAATAATGTTGAACCGAAATGCTGTGCGCGTTGAGTATATAGCAAATGCAATGAACGATCACTTGATAAACGCTGCCGAATTTGAGGGCAGCCCGCATGAAGAAGGCCGTGTGGTAAACATGAACACTCAACATGTACAGAGCTCGACCTTCTGTCGTTCGATCGACATATCCAGCGAATATTCAGACATCTTCATTGAGACTTATATCTATTGCGTGTGCAGGAATTTATGACATCAGCCCCTAACTTCGATGATAGATTACCACATTATTCCCTGAAATGTTATGGTATACGTATATTAATCTTGCCCTGATTTCTGGGATACATAGCGAGAAACTAAATATTGCCTGGGTAGAGCTTGTCTCTATTGGTAGCGCACAGAATGATCTATCACACTATACGACTTCCCGTTTCGTTAAACATCCTTCGACGTTGTCAATTGGTACGAATCACTTTGTTATCGCGAGAAGACACTACGGCTTTCAAAAACATAGTCAACGAGGGAAGCGCATATCTCCGTCAAAGATGAAATAATTGGAAACGTTCAGCCCTTCATCTGTTTCTCGACCTTAGAAAAGCGTTCGTCTCTATTGACGACGAGATATTACAAGAAATATTAGAAAAAATATGACATCAGGGGAGAATAAAAAATCATCATTAGTAATTTTTTAATGGAGCGGAAGCAACTTGTCATTCTAAAGCAATTGCATCTTCAATACTGGAAATGACATAATCAGTACCGCAAGGTTGAAATCTACGCCCGTAGCTTTTCGTTGCTCGTACAAACGATATAGTTCACGTACTATATACTGACACGTGCGGTTGTTTTTGTTCAAGTGGAAAGCTGTTATCACTTCCCAGTGACATGCGCGCTCAATTTGATTGCGGGGAGCGCTGTTATCACTTTCTGTTATGCGCAACGCAGGCCGCGTTTATCTTGTATGCCACTTCTGGAACCGTGTCTCAAGTGCTTCGTGTGTCACAACCACGTGACAATATTATACAGAGGATCACCGCTAGGGGGTTGGGGAGAGCGGACGCACTGCTTGTGGGGTCCGCCAACATTTTAATGATTGTGGCGAAATACGCACTTTACGAGAGTGAAATCATCAGCAATGATTTTTGAAGGCCAACAAACCTCACCGACACGAACAGTCTCTTCAGGCGAGCCATTTTTGGCCGCAAAGCCACTTTTTGTTGGGACTGCGCTAACAGCAGTGCTAAGCCCAACGCTCGACTAGGCGACGCCATTACTCCCGCCGCAACCGTGGCCGGAGCTCAAGTTTCAACGAGGGGGGTGCAGGCCCCTTGACTCGCATCGCATCTTTACGCGATGGAGGTCAGAGTGGAAGGCGAAGACATCTCTGCAAAGGAAATTGAAGAAGAACAAGGCTGGAAAACGATCCACGCACCTAACAAGAAGAATACAGCGTCCGACAAGGACGTCAAACGCGACAAGCAAGGGGACGCCAAATCAGCAGACGCGGACGAGCATAAGAGACGAACGTGTAAGAACATACAGAAGATGATCGCGGCACCCAAGAAGCCGCACTTGCCAAAAGAGGACATCAAGGTCATTCATTATCCGACCCAAGGATGGCTTTAACACAGCTGGATAGAGCGTTGCTCAGATAGGCGACTGCATACGGAGAGCATCAGGGCTGAAGCCGGAAGAAGTGGTGAAGGACTCCGTTCGCATAAACGAGAGGCAGAACATTGTTGAAGTGAGTACGCCCGTGCTCGAAAGAGCAGATATATACAGTGCGATGAAGGACTTCTGCATGGGAGCGAAAACATACGAAGTCACCGCATACATGACGGCGCCGAAAGGGATCATCCGAGGGATACCGGACTACGATACCCCCGAAGACATTGAGAAAAGTCTAGTGAACAAGAGGAACCCGGGCATATTACACGCCAAGAGAATGGGTCGCACCAATCACGCTATCATCGTCTTCCGAGGCGTGTACGTACCACGTTACGTGTACTACCGGAGTTGTGAGTACCGATGAGTACTCTACAAGAAGAAATATGAAACGTGTTACGCGTGCGGAAAACTAGGACACAGATCGGACGTCTCCCCAAAGCCGCAAGTGAAAAGGTGCCGTGAATGTGGCAGCGCCGAGCCCACCCCCGATCATCGGTGCGAGCCTAAATGCCTAGTCTGCGGCAGGGACCACCCGACTGGTGACAGGAAATGCAAGGCCAGGTTTAAGACCCCGTACTTGATCAAGAAGCGACAATGGGAGCGAACGCTGCCAGAAAGCGCCTCGAGAGAACGACAACGCACGGAGAACGAAAAGCGCGTTGACAACGCCGCAGCGTTGGATAACGGGCGCGATCGTCGGTCTCGCTCGCGTTCCCGCACCCGCTCCCGGTCGATAACCCGCACACACGGTGATGGACCCCAGACGAGGACCAGTTCCGGACCCAGAGCCCGGAGCAGGTCGACCTCCAGGAATGGAACCACACCGATGCAGAGAAAGGACGGAGAAACCGGCAGCGGACACCACGGACCGCTCGATGTAAGCTGGGCAGATGCTGTTTACTGTGGACGCGCGAAGGTCGAGGCTGCTCCCTGTAACACTAATGCTGAGACAAACAAAGAGTTAGCACAGATTAAGCAAATGCTGCTGCAGCTTACTGAGGACAACGCTAAACTTAGGGACGAGATAAACGCTCTTAAGGAAGAAAACGCTCGACTGAGAAACGCAGGCAAAGACGCCAAAGACGTAGCACAAATAACCGTAGTGCCGAAGGACGTAATTCAGGCGGGGGAAGAGCAGACTGTGCCCACGAAACGAAGGGCTATAGAAGTAGCTTCGGAGTGCAGTGAAAGTAGAGGATACAAGCGCGATAGTATGACAAAAAGATGGCAGGAACAGTTAGAACTTCGAATGGAAGAAGATAAGAAAGGACTTGAAACGAAAATTGAGGGAATGTTTGCAGAGCTCATTAAATTAATGCAACAGCAGTTCACCACAATGCAGCAGCAGATACAGCAGCAGTTAGGCACCATGCAAGCGCGCGTGGGAGAGCTTGAAGCGAAATTATCGGCGCCAGTCAGTCTTCCTACGAGAGGCTCGCAAGCAAGCAGTTAAGGCCCCATTAAGATGACTGCAAAACCTTACAGCAGGCCTGCGGTAACAGAGACGAGCGAGATCGCTCGCAAACCGTAATTGTATCATGGCTAGACACGACACGTACGCAATCTGGCAATGGAATTGCAGGGCTTACACGAGAAAAAGATGTCATTTACAGCAATACCTGATCAATAAGGAACGTCCGGACATCATAATACTGCAAGAAACTAACGGGAAGGCACAATTATCGGGCTACACGCCCTACGGTGGCGCCACGGGGGAGACGTCGGCCGTTACCACGCTGGTCAGACGAAATCTCACGGCCGTTCAACATGATACAGAAATTAAAGATATCGAGCACACTTTAATCGAAATCATACCGAACCGGAACGTAGCTAGCAGCCTTTTCGTTCTCAACGTCTATAGCAGTCCGTGACGCAGACACAGGTTCGGCATGCTAATTCGCAAAGCAATCGCCATCGCTGCCAAACGTGCGATCCTTATTGCCGGAGACTTCAACGCTCACCACATTGCGTGGAGTTACAGATTCGAAAACGTCAAGGGTAGGAACTTGTGGCTCGACGCGCAGCAAGAAGGGCTCACCCTCATTACCGACCCCTCCTTGCCAACGCCGAGAGGTAAGAGCGTTAGTGTAGACACCGGACTTAAGCTTTACGAGAAACATTAGCGATTCACAGTGGACGAACACGCAACAAGATCTGGGTAGTGATCGTTTCATGAGTTAGAGCGGGACCGTACAAGACTAAAGGTAAACACCTCGAATTGGTCGAGTGGGACAAGTTCAGAAGCATAAGAGAGGCGGAAACAGCAGAAGAAGCAATTACCGATATTTGTGAATGGACCGACTCGTTGAAGAGGAACATTGCTGGGGCAACGCGAACGGTCCCTGCGGAGGCGGAACTCGAAGTCATAGATAGCAGATTATTACATATGTGGGACGCCAAGCGGAGCTTGCAGGAAAGGTGGAAACGGCAAAGGCATAATAGATCACTTAGGGAGAAGATTGCAAAGCTAAACAGGGACATTGAGAGTCACACGCAGCAGCTGTGCCAGCAACAGTGGGAAAGTACCTGCAGTAATATGGACAACCAGCTAGGGTTCGCCAAGACGTGGAACTTGCTTAGGTACATGCTAGATCCGGAAGAGTCGAAAACCGCTTACAGGAAGAACATTAACAGAATCATACATGCGTACGAAGGCTCGGAACAGGGCATATTACGGGAACTCACGGAACGGTACGTTGGCTCTGCCGCATCAGAACTGCATCCTGATTACGGAGGCGCAGTCAACGAGGATCTGGACAGTCCGATCAGTGAGTCCGAAATCAGGGCTGTGTTACAAAAGCTTAACACGAAATCAGCGCCGGGTCTCGACGGGATCAAAAACAAAACACTCAGGAATCTCGACGGTAAATCGATAACAAAACTCACAAATTACGTCAACGCGTGCTAGGATGATGATGATGATGATGATATATGTTGTATGGCGCAAGGGCCAGGCTTGGCCAAAGAGCGCCAGGTCATTGGTTGTGCATGACAATGGCAAAGAAATGGCGATGGACGTATGACATATGGCTGTAAAAGGGCCTAGAATATTTGATGGGGTGTAATGTGCCTGTAAAGTGGCCTAATATCAGATCGCTGTATGGGGGCATAAAACATACATAATATAAATGTATGAGATTGGTGGGTGGTGTGCGTATGGATATTCAGTGAGTGACAAGTGAAAATGATGTTAAAATACTGGACTCCTTAAATAGCACAAATCCTTTCCCAAGACCCTTCAGCCCAAGAGCTGGGAGGGAAGTGCTGTTTAGTATAAAATACCGCAGCGACGGCCTCTGCTGGGAGGCCGTGCTACAGGTCTCCAGGAAATATAACATTAAAAATATATTGTCAGGAAGGTGATCGACAAGGCTCAGCAAAAGTAGCACGTCCTGCTTTAATGATGGCGTCCAACCCGATCAGAACGCTCGCACGATCTGCGCTCCTCGTCTTCGGACTGTAGAAGGGGTGGCCATAGTGGGTAGCTCGCTGCCGGCAAGAAGTAATCGTAGTGGGCACATCCCTTCGCGTCATTACTCCCCGCTTGAAAAGCGACCGTCCCGTTCGCCGACTGGCGTGAGGCAGCAGCAAAAGATGTGGGCGCGATGAAAGCAGGTAGAGGACCACCTAATCACGGGCATAGTACGGCTTCATCCGTACAACGTGAACGACCTCGTGTCGCGGCCGACGTCGGCTCGAGCTGGTATTCGTAGTCTGAGGGACAACCTCATAGGTCACGTCGCTTAGGCGTCGCGTTATCCTGTACGGACCAAAGTACCGTCGCAATAACTTTTCCGAGAGCCCAGGTTGCGGACTGGTGTCCACACCCAGACGCAGGCGCCTGGTTCATACTGGATGGTCCTGCGGCCACTGTTGTATCGCTGCGCGTCGGCACTCTGCTTGCTGCGGATTCGGGTGCGAGCAAGATGGCGTGCTTCTTCTGCTTTCTCGATAACGTCGTCAGCACTGTCGCTTCTTGGAGTTCTAGTGTCGACCGGTAGCATGGCGTCCAATGGGGTCGTAACGCAGCGTCCGTAAACGAGTTCAAATGGCGTGAATCTGGTGGTTTCCTGCACAGCGGTGTTATATGCAAACGTGACGAATGGTAGAATCTGGTCCCACGACTTGTGTTCTACGTCAACGTACATCGAGAGCATATCGGCTATGGTTTTGTTGAGGCGCTCCGTTAGGCCCTTCGTTTGTGGGTGATAGGCCGTAGTTTTGCAATGATCAGTATGAGTCAGCGTGACAATCTCCTGCAATAGGTCAGCAGTAAATGCCGTTCCTCTATCGGTTGTTAAAACGGAAGGGGCCCCATGACGAAGGACGATTTCATGGATAAAAAATGTGGCAACTTCTGCAGCGGTTCCCCGCGGTATCGCTTTTGTTTCTGCATACCGTGTCAAGTAGTCCGTTGCAACAACTATCCATTTGTTCCCTGCTGACGAAGTGGGGAACAGTCCCAAAAGGTCCATTCCCAACTGCTGAAACGGCGCTGCGGGAGGGTCCAGGGGCTGCAGAAGACCAGCTGGCTTTACAGGTGGGACCTTGCGTCGCTGACGGTCGCGGCAGCTGCGCACGTACCGTTGTACAGACGAGTATAGTTGGGGCCAGTAATATTTCTGTCATATGCGGGCTAACGTCCTGCCGAAGCCCAAGTGTCCCGCGCATAGGTCGTCGTGGCATGCCTGCAACACTTCTTGGCGCAGGGAAGCTGGGACCACAAGGAGGAACGTTTCTTGGCTGTTGTCGAAATTCTTCTTATATAGGACATTGTTCCGGAGGCAATAAGAAGCGAGGCTGCGCGACATCGGCGGTGGAATAACAGCGTCGCCTCCCTGAAGGTGAATGATCAGAGGGCGCAATGAAGTGTCTGCACGTTGGAGATCAGCCATCCCTACAAAATCGACTATGCCGAGAAACGGGATATCTTCTTGTAAGTCGCTGGTCTTCAGAGGTAGGGGCGTACGTGAGAGACAGTCAGCATCACCGTGCTTCTGTCCGGAGCGGTACACAACTGTGACGTCGTACTCCTGAAGACGGAGGCTCCAGCGAGCGAGGCGGCCAGAAGGGTCCCTAAGGTTCGCGAGCCAGCAAAGTGAGTGGTGGTCACTGACTACGCGAAAAGGCCTGCCGTAGAGGTAGGGTCGGAACTGCCAGACACTCCTTTTCGGTTGTGGAATAGTTGCCCTCCGCCTTTGTCAGGGTGCGGCTCGCATAGGCTACGACGCGTTCGGCACCGTCTTGCCACTGAATGAGCACAGCACCAAGCCCCACGTTACTCGCGTCAGTTTGGATTTCTGTGTCAGCCTCGTCATCGAAATGTGCGAGTACAGGAGCTGTCTGCATTCGGTTTCGCAATTCTTCAAAGGCTTCCTGTTGGTCTTTGGTCCACACGAAAGGTGTATCTTGACCCGTTAATCGTTTTAAAGGTTCGGAAAGCTTTGAAAAGCCCTGGACAAAGCGGCGATAATAAGCACAGAGACCCAAGAACCGCTGTACGGCCTTCTTGTCCGTGGGGCGTGGAAACTCTGCGACGGCAGCTGCTTTGTCAGGGTCTGGCCGAACGCCCTGGGGACTGACTACGTGTCCGAGAAACTTTAGCTTCTGAAAACCGAAATGACATTTTTCAGGCTTAATAATGAGATTTGCTCGGCTGATTGCGACCAGGACGTTCTTGAGCCGTTCGAGATGTTCTTCAAACGTTCTTGAAAAGACCACAACGTCGTCTAAGTACACCAAGCAGGTCTGCCATTTCAACCCAGAGAAAACAGTGTCCATCATACGTTGAAATGTGGCAGGTGCGGAACACAGGCCCAAAGGAAGGACCTTGAATTGATACAGTCCATCAGGGGTCACCAATGCCGTCTTTTCGCGGTCGCGCTCATCAACTTCAATCTGCCAGTACCCTGACTTGAGATCCAACGATGTAAAAAATTGGGCGTGGCGTAGGCGGTCTAGAGCGTCGTCGATTCTTGGCTGTGGATAAACGTCACGCTTCGTCATACTGTTAAGCTTTCTGTAGTCTACACAGAAGCGCAGTGTATTGTCTTTTTTCTTAACTAAAACAACGGGTGACGCCCAAAGACTTGCAGACGGCTGAATCACGTCATCCTTGATCATGTCTTGGACCTTGCGCTTGATGACCTCTCTCTCCGTAGCCGAAACGCGGTATGGATGCTGGCGAACGGGGCGTGCGGCCTCCTCGGTAAGGATTCGATGTTTCGCTATAGGGGTGCGCCGAACTTTAGACTCCGTAGAGAAGCAGTCGGAAAAGTCGTTGATGAGGTCTAGGAGCTGCTTCTTCTGTCGTTCCAGTAAACCGGGGTTTATCTGTACGCGATCGGTCAGGCTGACGCCTTTCGGTACGTTCGGTCCAGCGGTTTCTAAGGAGCTGACATCAGCAAAAGCAGCAAGTTCATGGAGAAAAGCGACTGCTGTGCCTTGGGGTACGTGCTGATACTCGTTGCTAAAATTTGTCAGCAGCACTAATGAGCGTCTGTTCCGAATCTGAACGACGCCGCGCGCGATGCAAAGGTTCCGCTCAAGCAGCAACGAAATGTTTGCCTCAGCGACGCCCCCACAACCATCGAGTGTGTCGCACGTTACGAGAGTGAGTACGCTGCTTCTTGGCGGTATCGTAACGCTGTCAGCAACAATGCGCAAGGCATTCTCAGTGCTATCCTCGGCGCCAGCGTCGCTCGCTATGGCTTTCGCAGTAGAAAACGTCACCCTCGGCTTCTCCAAGTCAATTATTGCTCCATTCGCCTGCAGAAAGTCCATGCCGAGTATCAGGTCTCGTGAACAACTGGGCAGAATAATGAAGACGCCGATGTAGGTATACCCCCGAATATTTACTCTAGCATTGCATCTTCCCACGGGGGTGAGCAGGTGTCCTCCTGCTGTACGAACCTGCAATCCAGTCCACTGCGAGTACACTTTCTTTAACTTCGTCGCAAGATCTCGGCTCATGACCGAGCTGTCCGCGCCAGTATCAATCAAAGCTGTGACTTCTTCGTCGTCCACGGAAACCAGTATATCCGATGTTACCACTCGACTTTCATCACCCGCGTGTGAATGGACGTCGGCGTGTTCTCGTCGCTGTCGTCGCTGTCGTCGTAATGGAGGATATTCGATGGCGTCAGTGTCAGCGGCCCCACCTCCGGAGGACGCTGAAGTTAGTTTCCCGGGTTTGAAGGGCTGGGCGAACGATGTCTACGGGTGTCTCGAAGAAACACGGGACTTGGTGATCGGTATCGAGCGGGTGATGCGGAACGGGGTTCATGCCTACGCTGATCGAATGAATTGTCACGACTGGCGATAAAGTTTTCTATCTCGGAAGGTCGCTCACCAGGTCGTGAGCGAGGTGCGTTTGGAGCAAATCCCCGAAGACCCACGCGTCGGTACGGGCACATTCTGTAGATGTGTCCAGCTTCCCCGCAATGGTAGCAGAGGGACCTGAAGTCTGGAGCCCGCCAAATGTCGGATTTCCGGGGCCTCGACGCCTCGACGTAGGGGGGACTGCGACGCGTGAACGATGGTTCTGTTCGGACGAAGGGACGCACGATGTTAGAGGCGGCGTGCAGCGCTGGTCTTCGCGCGGCTTCCGCATAAGTCACTCGAATCGGCTCCTGCTGTTGCGGTACCTAGTAGCAGTGTGGTTCATCGTAATGCTGTGGTACCTCGTAGTGCTGGGGTACATCGTAGCACGGAGGTTGGATCCCTTGACGGACCTCGTCGCGCACCATATCCGCTACAGAAATTCGCGTTGTCGCCGCGTCGGTGCCCTGAATTTTCTGGAGCTCCTCACGTATCACAGCCCTGATGAATTCGCGCAAGTCGTCGGTGTTGTTTCCCATAGTCATGTGAAATGGGCCGCTCGAAAATTCCATGACGTTGCGGTTGTACTGTCGGGCACGCTGTCGAAGAGCCCTTTCCATCGTTGTTGCTTCAGCGAGGAAGTCCGAAAGAGTTGCGGGTGGATTTCTAATAAGGCCAGCAAATATTTCTTGCTTCACCCCCCGCATCAGATGTCTGACCTTCTGGTCTTCGGCCATTGAGGCATCAGCACGTCTGAATAGTCGAGCCCATGTCTTCGGTATACGTGGTGACACTCTCATTCGGGGCTTGAAACCTTGACTGTATAGCCAGCTCCGCTCTCTCCTTCCTGTCCGCGCTCGAAAATGCGGCGGTGAGCTGCCGACGAAATTCGTCCCACGAGGTCAGCGCCGCTTCGTGATTATGGAACCACGTCTTCGCGGAGCCTTGGAGCGCGAAGTACACGTACCTCAGCTTACGCTCTGCATTCCAGCCGTTGCATTCGGCGACCCGGTCAAAATGGTCAAGCCAGTCTTCCACGTCTTCAGAAGGGTCTCCGTGGAACACAATTGGTGTCTGCGGCTGGTTGACAATGACCTGGTGCGCTGCTGCAACAGCCGCGGCAGATGACTGCGGGTCCACGTTCATAGTGCGGCTAGGAGTAGGCAACAGACCGTGTTCCGACTGCAGCCCTTGAAGACGACGGCTGGTGCGTACGTGCACAGGGGTAATGTCTCCCGGGCTACTCACCGGAGTCGACTCAGGGGTGCGCGGCGTCTCCGGCAGTGGTTGCATATACCCAGCACCTCCACCAGTAAAATGTCACGAAGGTGATCGACAAGGCTCAGCAAAAGTAGCACGTCCTGCTTTAATGATGGCGTCCAACCCGATCAGAACGCTCGCACATTCTGCGCTCTTCTTCGTCTTCGGACTGTAGGAGGGGGGGCCATAGTGGGTAGCTCGCTGCCGGCAAGAAGTAATCGTAGTGGCCACATCCCCTCGCGTCAATATATATCCTTTAAAAATGCGAGGAGTGAATCAAGTCCAAAATGAGGTTCATTGCCTAAAAACATAAAGGGCTTGCAGTGGTGGTTGCTGCCGCAATAGCAATCCAAAGTGCTTCTTCCTCTCTGGTTCTAGTGCACTACATTCCAATAAAACATGAAGCACTGTTAGCGGCTCACCGCATTTATCACACGTCGGTGGATCACATCCAGAGAGAAGATATGAATGTGTCGTATATGTATGTCCAATCCGAAGCCTCGAGAGCGTCACTTGTGTACGGCGTATCTTCGATACTGGCGGCCAGTTACCTATGCATGGTTTTACAACGTGTAATTTGTTGCGTGTTTCCTTGTCCCAAAGCCGCTGCCAATAGGCGCTGACCTTTTCCTTTATGGTGGATTTCAAGTCCATTGCAGGAACAGTGACAGACGACCTCGCAGCGTTTGCATGAATAGATGTAGCTAGCTGGTCAACCAGTTCATTACCTCGTATCTCGCGATGCCCTGGTACCCAGCACAACACAACATGCTGCCCGGATGCGTAGACATGACTAGGGTTGAGTAGAGCAATGCAATTATAGGATTGCCGCACTTTTTGAGAGTTTTCATCGATTTAACAACGCTCAAGGAGTCTGTGTAAACAACTGCCTTCGGTATGTTTAACTGTTTAATGTGTTTAATGGCCACCAGTATCGCGTAGGCCTCTGCTGAGGAGATGCTTGTGCTTGGGTGCAGAGAGGCGGCCTCTGAAAAACGATGGGCGAAGAGCTGCATATGACACACCAGAGTGGGACTTCGAGGCATCTGTGAAAAATTCTGCACAAGAATATTTGTGCTGTAACTCGAGGAAGTGTACATGAATATGTGAGACAGGCGCGTGCTTTGTAACATTAATGAAGGACGTATCACAGTCTATGAGCTGCCACTTCCACGGTGGGAGCTCTGCGGCAGGAGCCATGATGGGGAATGCGTGTAGCGGCAGATCCATCTCCTCAGCAAGACCTCTTACCCGCAGTGAGTAGGGCTGCCTCACTGCAGGACGATTAAGCAAGATTTGAGAGCTGGACTGATCGTGTATAGTTGTTTATGTTGGCAGTTCCTTATTTGCACTTCCTTTCAGAAAGTAGATGAATGATAGGTATGACCTCTGCAAGTTTAGCGACCACTCATTTGATTCAACAAAGAGGCTTTCTACCGGGCTTGTCCTAAAGGCGTCCGTTGAGAGCCGGAGGCCTAGATGGTGAACAGGGTCCAGCATCTTCAGTGCACTTGGGGTCGCAGGCTGATAAACTATGGCCCCATAATCTAAGCGAGATCGTACAAGGCCCTTATGCAAATTTATGAGACACTTTGGGTCACTACCCCATATAGTATGTGATAACGCTTTTAATATGTTCATAGTTTTGAGGCATTTGTTTCGTAGATACTTCATATGTGGAATGAATATTAATTTCGCGTCCAGTATAACACCTAGAAACTTATGTTCCATTGTAACAGGTAACCGCTCACCCTGCAACACAATGTCGGGATCAGTCTGCTGGCCTCTTTTCCTTGAGAAAAGAACACAGGTGCTTTTCCGTGGGTGTAGGGTGAACCCGCTTTCCTCTGCCCATTTCGACACATTGTTCAAACAAAGCTGAACCTGCCGCTCGCAAATTGCAAGATTGCACGATTTAAACCCTATCTGTATGTCGTCCACACACAAGGAAGAAAAGATATTACGTGGGATGTACAGATGCAAGGAGTTCATTTTTATGATAAAGAGAGTGCAGCTAAGCACCCCGCCCTGCGGCACTCCGGTTTCCTGCACAAAGAGTCGTGAAAAAGCATTGCCCACCCGAACGCGAAATGTGTGATTTGACAGATAGCTTTCTATTACGTTCAGCATGTTACCAAGTAATCCCATGTTTGAGAGGTCTCGGAGTATTCCAAACCGCCATGTCGTGTCGTAAGCTTTTTCCATATCGAGGAAAACGGACAAAAAGAACTAATTGTGGATAAAGGCTTCACGTATCTGCGCTTCTATGAGAATTAAATGGTCGGTTGTTGATCGACCCTTTCGAAACCCACACTGGTGCGGGTTAAGAATTTTGTTTGATTCAAGGAAATGTATGAGTCGGCAGTTTACCATTTTTTCGAAGACTTTGCAGACACAGCTTGTTAGAGCTATGGGGCGGTAACTCGAAGCCTCGAACTCCGGACGGGCTCTCTCTGCTGACTAACTTGGCCGTTGCCATGCTTGAGAGTTGCGCCACATCAAGGCTTCCCTGATAGATGGGCGCTCGTCTCCTAGTGCGCACTGGGCGGCGGCGACTCGAGGACGCGGGTACGTGTCTCCGGGTGGAGCTATACAGTAGTGACGAACGGAAAAAAGGCAGTCGGTCAAAGGAACGAACTAATTCGGTGATCCCCCCAGTACCCACCCGAGGTAATGCGCCAGTTAGCAGGCGGCCAGATGCGTGCGTTTCTAAAAGCACCAGGTTGCCCTGCCATGTTGCGAGCTCGCTAGTCTAATGTGTAATGCCTTTGGAGCCAGGCTATGCTGCCTGGCGAGATTGACAGGGCACCTCCTTCGGCGCTGTCCATGAAAGCCCATTCCGTCAAGCTCAGAAAGAACGGGAGACATTTTCATGGTCACCGTATCTTGCATTCAGGAAAATGTTTTGGAAAGGGCTTTCGCCAATCTAACTCTGATAGGTCAATCAATGAATCAATACATCAATCAATCAATCAATATGTTTTTATTTTCGTCCTTCGCTTACACGATGAATACGGAAGTCAGCGGGGTGGTTCATGACACCTCTATGACTAGCGATATGCTATCTCACTTCACTCGCTTCCGTTTCTTTCCTTTATATTCCATCACCTCTGCTTCGCCCAGGCTTTCTTGATCTAAACTATATGAATGGTATTGAAACAAATCCTTAGGATCTAAAAAAGGGCAGTGCGGTATGGCGAAATATCAAAACAAACAAGGAAAAAGAAGGGAGCAACCCAGTGCTGGGCAGTAAAGCATTCCGGAATATATGTATGGAAACACACGTGCTGGAAGCCTAATATACAGATACGCAGGTGCCTTTGTCTTCGAAGTAAGGGGATATTTCGGAGACACTTTTCCAAAAAGAAGAAAAAGAAAAAGTATTCCGGAATACAGTTACAGAAACACAGTTACAATAATGCATATACTGGAAGACTTTATTTTTTTAATTAAGCTCAACATAATTACGTAAGTGATATAGCAGTTCATTGCAATTTGCATGCCAAGCATATCTCTCGAATTGCAAGCATAAGAAGAAGTATGCATTTATTTCACGCAGGAGGTCTATCTCCCTGGGAACTTTCTTCTCTTAAATGAGCTTAACAAAGAATACTTTCCAAAATAGTGGCTTTCCACACAATATTATCAAACGAGAAAAGCACTTCTACCGCTGCAGAAGAGCACGAGTTAGCGTTATAAAACATAAATACCGCTTTGCTGGCCGCAGAATCTCGCATCAGGGCTATACCTCTTCTCGGGTCATCTAACTGCCGAAACACTGGCGCAATCAAGTAGGCTCGTTCTCACCGCATTAGAGGCCAAGGTGTGGGCAAATTCAACTAATAAAATCTGCAGTGCGTCATTCCTTGACTTAGCATGAAAAAGGTTTTATTCCACCTTGAAACAAGTCGGATCATTTACGACAAGTCACATACATGTACATTTCTGAAACGCATCTTCCTACAAAATACAGTTACTGAAAATAATCTTGGAAATACTATTGCAGTACTCTTGTATTGCGATACTGCACAGCTCTGGACCAACCCAAACAGGAAATCCCAGATTTCACCTGCAGAATACATATAGTTTAACGTCCGTTTGGTTTGTTCGGATCGTAAAATTTGCATTGGTAACTTTTCTCCAGATCGGGCAGGTAACTTTTCTAGAGATTCCTCTGCCTGTTTTCATTGGCATTAAAACATGATGCGTTCAATGGTTGAACTTGTGACATGTCCATCGTACCATCAGAACAGCTGCATGCTGGCGAGTTCATTGGCGCCGTTCACGGCAAGGACTTTTCTGGAGCCATATGTTGATATTATGCGAATTTTGAAATTTAAATGCAGTGACATCAAAACTGGTTGGAAATGTAGAGGCAGATTGCTTGTTCATGTGCATGTAGGGCACAGGCAAGATTTCTCTTTTGGAGCCCCGCAAAATGTACTTTATGCCCTTTTGCGTTGAAATGATTTCAGAAACGCAGCTGCACGGGCACAAGCCATCCGGTGTAGTGCTTATCGCTCCCAGTACAAATGTGTGTGTGTTCACGTACACATGTGTAAGCACAAAATTTCAAAGTAGTAGACTACAGGTGAGACCGAGAAATCCTCTTACAGAAATTAAAATACAAACGCATTTGTCCTACTGGTTCGCCGAGTATTCAATATTAATAATTTGCTACTCAATGAAGGAACAGCTTGCTTCATCCACTGCAAGCTGTTGCTTTCTTCCAAGCTGTCAGCAAATTTTGCAGTCCAGATCACTAATCACTCCCTACGCAGCTGCCATGTACTTTGGCTAGGTTCCAGGAGGCACCGCATACAATGCCAGGTTCATTGAAAGGGTCATTTTTCTCTTCGGCTGATTTAACAGTTCACAAGAGATATATATGGCAATGCATGCATTTGCTTATGTGCGACGATTCCATTCACAAGGAATCGTCGAACGAATACACTTCAATGATGTGAGCAGTTCTTTCTCCGATGCAGTAACTCTAAACATGGGGCTGACAATGAGATAAATTATGGTGGTGTCTGAATAGCTCACAGTTAATAACTTTTTATCACGTTGATTCAATGAAGATGGGCTTGCCAGAATGCTAAATATAAAGCAACATTAGAGGTTACAATGTTGAAAGTTGTGCTGTTTAACTAGAGGAGGGTTTCAACTTGCGCAATGCTTCATTTCCACATGAGCCGTTTAAGCTCTAGGATGATCCGTAGGGGGCGTTGGCAGTTGAATACGGAGCTGCAAAGCAGAAGACAAAAGCAGACCCGGTCTCCTTCGTGACCCACTACACATACTGTTATTTGATAGTAATTATGCCAAGGACAATTCAGAAAGCGGTAAAGAAGGAAATAGAGAGAGCGGAGGGTGGAAGGAAATGGCAAGAAAGTAAAGGAAGTCTCCGTTTGCGCACTAAGAAAAAGGGAACACGAGCTTTGTCTTCTCCCCCTGTCCATACCCTCGCCCCGAGGCCATCGCCACGTAGAATTGACAGTGAACTTTAAACCATCGTTCCAGCTCAGCTGTTTGATCCGATTTCACAGACATGGAAAAGGTTTCACCTTATTCCTTTTTTGAGTTTCACAGCGCTTTTAGGCGCCAGTTGTGATTATCTCAACTGCTCGAGTGACGTGACATCTCTTCTAGACCCTCCTCCTTGGGTGTTCCGCGCCTCTTTCGGCTCCTTCCAACGTAAACTTGGTTTTCTACTGAATGATCTACTATACACTCCAATAAAGCATTTTCGAGACGGCGGATAATATCATAATAAAATCACTGCGGTTACACTCCACGCTGAATTCATTTGTACGGCTGCTATGCCTCAGTGAATAAACTTGTAGGAAAGGTGAGCACTTCACTTTACCTAGACAACGCTAGGCACGAATTTGTTTTGGCGAGCGCCTAGAAGGATGATATCGAATTTCGAGGACGTGTTTCATTTGTTCTACGTGGCGTACTTTCTGTACTCGTCAGATCATTGTCTTTTAACAGGAAAGTATCTAATGCCGGGTCCACCACGACTCGATACGTCAATACCGTAACAGATACGACGCAGTAAACATGTAAGAACAATGAAGAATAACACTAAGAGAAACTTCTGTTGATACGCTGGGAAACAAAGTCGCAGCCCTCTCGCGCCTCGACGAAAGTTGCCCGGTGCGCTACCACTGCGCTTACGCCGCGCATGTTCGATGCTGTGCACACGTGCCTTATGTTCCTTCTTCGACGTTGTCGTCCGGCTCAGCACGCGCGCATCCAGGCGCACATTGCCTGGAACGGTGCCGCCACCCAGGAGAGGCAAAGTAAATCACTGCAGCTTTACTCCATCTCTCGAGAAAGGCGCCACCATTCCAGATGTGTTCCAAAGTCCACCTCGATGAACGTATGCAGAGCCGCGCGCGTAGCCACGTTCGTACAGCTTCCGACAGCACCATGGTAGAGAAGCGATCACCTTTCTTTGTGGGTGGCGTTTTCCTGCCGACCGCTCTTAGAGCGTGATGCGAACAAGACAACTTTTGCGTTATGCACCACAGCACAACAACGACGTTGGCGGGTCAACATGGCGTAAGTAAATATGACTGATACAATTGCCATGCGGCATTTACTGTAGACAGTGTCCAGTTATTACGTAAACTACTCCAGTTATCACAAAGGGTTGGTCCGTGATGTTATGGAGGTGATGTGTTAACGTGGGTTTATTCACGTCAGACGGTGCCGTACCAGCGAAACCCCGACAGCAATGGGCAAGTTCACCTCGATGCAACAACACACATTGCACTTCTTATGCGAAGGCACATTTCACTTCCATTTTATACCGATTCCTGTGACAGAGGCATCAGCCAGTTTGTTTTTCATTTGTTTTTTATTCATTAATTCTTCAAGCTGCTTGTGCTGGTTGAAAAATTGTCGCGAAATGTCGTGGAATGCCAGAAAAAAACTAGGCTTATGACAATCTCAGTGCATTACTTGCATATTCATACCGATAATTAATTTTCCCACATATAAATATATCAGGCTATTTGCGCGAGTCACCTGATTTGTGTCAGTGAAAGGGTCACGGCAGCGGAATACAAGACCTGCAGTTTCGAGCCCGGAATATTTCGCTGTTGAACGAAATGTAACGTGGAATAGAACACAACGTTGGACATTTACGCAAGTAGGGCTCATGCCGAGACTCATACCACATGTCATTCAGTCAACTTTAAAGACAGTGGAGCGTATACGAGCGGCACGTTACTGTAAATGGGAAGTATTTCCTTGCCAAGGTAAGCAACTTGGGATGTGTATCGTTGTGTCGAATCTTGTGCTCTCCGTATCATCTCGTTTGCGCACACCAAATTGGTACATCAAGGCTGTAATGTTTGACGAACATGAATAACTCAGGTTTTCAAAATGAACGCGACATACTTGTCCACCTGTCATTAAAAAACGTTGAGACGATCACATGCTCTTTATATCCGCACGCTTGGCGAGGAGTATGCGGGTATCAGCCGCAGGTGTTTTATATTCAGCCTGCGTGACGAAAGGAGGTACTAAAGCTTCGTCAGGGCACTGCCATTACGAAATAGCCACAACATGGTATGGTAACGTCCACACAATCATCCCAGGCCGCACGAAACAACGCAACAGAGAGCTGTGGGAAGCAGCTCTGTCCAGCTCGGATGCGAAGGCACCAGAGGCCCTCGTGAAACAAGCGAAGACAGCGGCTCACGACAACGGGATCCCAGACTAAGGATCCCACTCGCCGACTTTCTCTTAAAATGTTAAGTAAATGCTTTGCTCTCCCCTGGCGAGGGCACTCTTTGCGTGGGTCAAATAAGCGAAAGACGTAGCTTTTCCTGAAGCTTCAGATTCAAATGTGGACACAACAAGGATCACACTTACCTGCCGTAGTGACCGAATTAGATGGTCGCGGGATCAAATCCCGGCCTCGGCGGCTAACGTCTGCGTACTGTGCAGTGTCAGTGGATGTTAAGAAAACTCAGGGGGTCGAAATTACTGCATCCCGCCACTACGGCGTTTGTCGTAATCATAACGTGGTCTGGTGACGGGAAACCCCAGAAATCAAATCATTCCGAAGGCTGCGAAATGTAATCCCGCCCACGGCGGCCGGGATTTCGATGAGGGCGAAATGCTAAAGCGACGTCTGTACGTGTTCTGTACTGTGCGATGTCTGTACGATTTAAAGACCTCACGTCCGCGAAATTTCCGGTTGCCTTCCACTACGGAGTCTCTCACAATCACATCGTGGGTTTGGGACATAAAACTTCAGAGAACAATTAAACAGTTCCTGATGCCTTCGCATACTAATAACAAGGATGCACCCAGAAAGTATACAGGGACGCACAAAGGCCACAGTGTAGGACACCACCGAGACGTCTTAGAAAAATGTTGCGGGCCTAAACATTTAGAGAGGTGCACTTTTCACGTGTTGTATGAGTCGCTTATAGGGCAACCGTTTGGAAGAAAACGCCGCGAAAGGAATGCGCAGGTTCTTCGACAATGTGGTCCAGAAAAAGGGGCCGCAGAGCTCAGCACGTGGTTTTCTTGATATAGCGAAGAACATTTAACAAGAAGACCGACCATGAAAGAACGGTTGGGAACCTCTCATCCATAGGTATTGCCTGTAAATATTTGTCCGCTTTAGATACTGTACCTGAGTTTGCAGTCCATCCTAAGACGACCGCCGCACACCTGGATGATGCAGTGTATATCATCGAACCAAAAGCATCAGGAGGCAACAAGGAAGCAGGCGTGTGAGAATCAGTGTGTTCTGTTACCGAATCGCGCAGCTCTAAGAACAAGGAGCTCGAGGAAATACAGAAGTTTTTAACGAGAATGAAATGCAGTTGCTTAAAGCTGACAAGATTACTTGCGGTCGTGGATAAACGAATGCGTTAGTACGAGGCACAACAGCCGTTAGCGACAATTTCAAGCAAAGGCAGTTTCAGCTTTCGGGGGATCAAGAGAACTAGCAGCATAAGAAGTCGAATGACTTCACGTCTGACCGTTGGCGAAAGAATCGCGCGGAAAGCTAATCATTAACCCATTCTTTATGGTGGTAGTGAACAAATAAAACTACGTGCATAAGCCTATCCTGAGGTCGAGGAAAGTTGGCAGCACAGCCTATAATCGTATCCATTCAGTCTCAGAACTGGTTCACGTAAGCGTACTTTACGCGCAGCTCTACTGAAGTTGCCCCTTACGTCACTGTCTAGAAGCCTGTCGCTAGACTAGATAAGTAGAGGAGATAAGATGATGATTGATTACTCGGGTTGAACGTCCCAAAACTACGATCTCATTATAAGAGACGCCGTAGTGGAGGGCTCCGGAAATTTCGACTACGTGGGGTATTTAACACCAGGTGGACCAAAAAAAAAATCCACAGCATATCCACGCAGTGAATGATGATGAGTGGGCGAAGCTCCGGATGTTCATCGTAGATTGTGCCGAGTTCCGGATTAATTTAGTTAACGCGCACGCTACGATGATGATGATGATTGTGGTTCGGTTAGGAAAGGACGCTAATTTCTGCAGGTCATGTAGGGAGCACGGCTAAGCGTCCGTGGGGATGGGGGAAAGGGAGTGAAAGAGATAGAGAGAAAGGCCGTAGCGGAGGGCTCCGGAAACATAGACCACCTGGGGTTCTTTAACGCGCACTGACAACGCACAGTACACGGGCCTCTGGCACTTTCGCCTCCATCGAAAATGCGACCGCCGCGGCCGGGTTCGAACCCGTGTTTTTTGGGTGGCATCCGAGTACCGTAACCACTACACCACCGCTACGAATCCTTCTGGTTCAACGACGCACAAATGAAATCTCCGACCGGCACTTCATCGCAAGTGAAGATCCAGTGCCTATATATATATATATATATGGGTGGCCGGTAAACGGTTCTCCAGCGCGAGCAGTCGGTATTCTTCAGTCAAGAAACTCGCTAGAAGACTCTGCCTGCGTCAACGTTTTCTCTCGCGGGTGAGGGCGCGTTCTCCTTGTTTGCGAGCTGGTAGAGCGTTCATCGAAGAAAGAGCGTTTCCATAGTCAACGCGCGCCTTTCGCTCTCACAAGACAGCAGATGGAAGAGTGAGAGAGCTCGCGCGCCCAGGGCGAGCGCGAGCCTCCAGGCGGCGCGAGGGGCTACAAGGGACAAGGGATGGAACGACCCGCGGCATAAGGACCTTCGCCCCTAAGAGATAAGAGATGGCTTCCTTTCGTATGACACATGCAGCGATGACCTCACCATTATCAGGGACACTAGGTCGTCCTTTCGCAGGCGCAGCAAACACACACTGCATAGACATAGAACAAGAACAAATTCAGCGCTAAGTATACGAACAGAGTACCAAGCGAATGAAAAAAAAAAGACTAACAGAAGGATGTAGGTGATCGGTACTTAGAAAAGAATTCACCGGACAGGGAGGCAGCGCATAGGTCGCAGTATGGCGTACACAAGTTGGGAAGGCGATGGTCGAAGTTGAAGTCGCATGATCGATGCAGCGGGGCGTTGGAGAAGTGGTGCTGGCATTCTCTGGTTATGGTGCACTCCGGTCAGTATCAGTGTCTGGGCGCTTGCGTAGTCATCAGTCGAAGCTTTGACCGAGCTTGGTCAGGAACATGCCCAGGATACTGGGTTGACTTGTTGAGAACGCCCGCGCGCCGTTCCGCTACGCCGGGCCAAGGACCGAGGTGTTGGATCGTTGGCCGAGGTGCGAACCTGCACCTACATCGACACTGGAACTCTAAGAGTAGCTGCTCCCGCGTTTCGTTCATTGGATTTCAGCCACGTCTGGCTAGCTTTTCCGCCTAAATACTCGGCCGTTATTCTCTCATGCTCGAGCTCGTTCCTGATTGCTTGTGCCGCTTCACGCCACCACGTGCATGGATGTGGCAGGCCGGCTTCCTTGATCCGCTGCATTCAACTGCGGCGCTCACTTGAAAACACGCGCCTCAATCGTAACACGCGGCCACTGCAGCACTTCACTTGTCATCAAGCCTGATTACTACCCATCAGTGGACACAAGCAGTTTTTTCAAGCAATCAGCTGCTGGAAGTTATATTTGTCATTCAATAAACAGTAAACTGACAGGAAGCCTGACATTAGTGCTTCCATGAAGTGCTGCGGAATATGCTAATGTTGTTGGGCACTTTGTTGAAGTATTTAGGCGGTACGCAAAATCATGGCAATGATACACAACAGCACGAAGAGCATGCATATGAATGGAGTGAAATACAGCTGCAGTTCTGAGATATCTCTCCAAAAAAAGGAAACAGAAAGTGGATCATACCCGTGGTCAACTGAGGGCGTAGTAGCGTTTCAGGTACGTGGAACCTTACCTGACATCTTTGCTATTTGTACAATTTAGAGTCAGAAATGCCACATATGTTCTTGATTGATTGTGGACAGTGCAGAAACGCTTGAATTCACTTTAACATTGACGAGAAATAACGGGACGCAGAGGACGAAAATAGAGTAAGAAACAGGGAAATACGCAGCAAGAAAGGCAAGGTGAAAGAGAGTAAGTAAGATTTGAAGGAGAGGAAAAAAAAATAAATGACGATTCACACAGACAAGACGCCCTCAGTATACAAGATCGTAGCTTATAGATAAGGGCATCCTCTATGTTTACAGTAATGGAAAGCAAATTTTTTTTTCTGGCCCTCTAAATCTTGGCACCCAAAAGTTGCTAAGATAGCTAGTCCAAACTAGAAGAGAAGCTCAGGGGAAGATGGATGCTTGAATTGATGAACAAATCGCAAAATACGATTTAGAACAGGGAATGTCGCAGGAGCCAACGTTTCGACAAGCGGATTTGTCTTCGTCAGGGCGGCAACTGCCTTCTCCAGCGTTCGTTTATATACGCCTTTGCACACTCTCTCCCGTCCTCAGAAAGAAAGGAGAAGAGCAGCACGTGCGAACAACAAAAAAAAGGGGGGGGGGTATTTGGGTTACAGGTGTTAGCGTGACCAATATAAATGGCAAGAGCGAAAGCTTCCAAAGAATCCGCTCCTTATACACAGCTTGCAAACGCATTGTGTGCTCAGGTCTAGAAAGCAGGATGAAAAAAGGAACACATGCTCGGAACAGAAGTTGCTCCTGTGGCATCTGCCCCCCTCTCCATTCCACACCACCTGCGCCCCACCAACAGTGCATTTCACTGAAAGCCTGTGGCTAAAAATATAACTACACTGTTTAACGCTGTTGTTCTCGTGGAACTGGATGGGGGCTCCGCACCTGAAAGTCTACTTTCAGGAGCGGAGCACGCCTCTTCTTTTGATTATGGACTGTTACCAACTCGCTCAACTTTCTGTCCTTTTGAACGGTTTGAGTAATAATTTCTGAAGAAGTTTGCAAACAAGGCTGTAACTGGTCCATGCTTCTATACACATGGTTGTTGAGGTTTCTACTCTGTCGGTTCTCTGTTATGAGATGCCAGTTTGTATGCTGCACTTACCATTACATCACATTTTTGCGTCATTTTCACGTCATCGTTATGGGCCTATATGTGGCAGCCGGAAGCGAGGGTACAAACGTTTTGACTGCGAGTCACCATTTCCAATTTCCAATTATGTCCCCCTGTGTGCATCGTTGCTCCGTCTCGTGAAACTGAGTATGTCATGCCTCATAGCAACAGCTGAAGAATTTTCTATGTTTTCATCTGAGTAAAGCCATGTTAGCGGGATAATTGGAGAAATTCATGCCAATTTTAGCGGAAACGAATTGAAGAAGACATATCTTTTTTGACAGAACTTGAACTTTCACGGTATATGTCTAGCTGTCTACCTTGCTACGTGCGTCTCGCCGCTGACCCGGTCGACTGGTTGACTTGCTTAACACGGAGATTCGGATAATTGGCTATGAATGCTGACGAACGAACATTAATGATAAATCGTTCCCTCCCCTCGCTCCAGATACCTGGTTTTCAATCAATCCACACTAGGTATCCTGCGCATAGGTATCTAGAAGCGGTAGTGTGATCAACCTGTTTGCAAGCAGCATATTTCTCTTGTACATTGAGCGCCGCCTAATTTCGGTATTTATTCCCAAGTTTTCGCGTATTTAGAGATAGTTATTGCATTGGGAGGATAATTCCCCTGCCCGTACTGACAGGTTGAATCGATGTCAGAGCGAGTAATTTCCAATCGGCCACGCATTCTTTTTCGATAGGCTATTTAAATTTATCAATAAGCTAAGTTTGAATACATTTTGCCATTATATTCTTAGACATGAAATAAACTGGTTCTGATTCTGAATCTTATTAAATCTTTCTGGTGCCGCCTGGTGCAAGCTATTAAACGCGCACAAACTAATTATAGGTGGCAACGCCGCTTACAAGTTCCAGGACTATATAGAATGCATGACATCAGACATATCTGACGACGTATGCTAAGCTGTACATAACTATTTTTCACTCAGAAAGACCTACAGTGTGTCCTAAGGAAGCTAAATACTTAAAAGAGCGAGTTTCAGAAAATTTCATCGGGCGAATTTGGCGAGAGTACGGAAATAGGAAATTGGCCCGCTGACGCCATTAGGTTGCGAAGTTGCCCCGCGACTTCAAAAACTAAAATTTTAACATTAATTTTAACTTCTAATATCGATCACTGGATGTTGAGATTAACGACGATAGAGTACTGGAAATAAACTACTTCACCTTTTCACTCTAGTTTGCCCTTAAAGTGAGATATATCCAGCCGTCACCTCGAAAGCGAGAACACGACCCCCAGTAACACACTTTCAGCCAGTTTAGGTGCCCTGCGGTTCGGATTTTGAAGATGCAGTGTGGAGCACGTTTCGGCAACTGCGGACTTCGTTGTCTTGCCGGCATTGACTGCATTTCGATGGCGACTAAACGTTGACGCACGTACAGTTTGCGAAGTAAACTGTACGCGCCTAAAGAAACACAGGACCCAGGCAGCACGCAGCGTAGGGCCGATATTGGTTTTATTGCGGCAAAGTTCGGCCCATCCACGGCCTAATGTTGCCGACAGCGAGCCAGTATCGGCCACGCCGCCGTCAATGACTGGCAATGTCGGGCTACTATAGCCGCTGCCCCGCCGATATCGGCAGGCCGTCGACTGTAATCGGCAACATGGGGCCGCTTATGCCGCGTTACTGCCGACATCGGCTGAGGCGATGGCTTTCAACGGAAACTATGGCGCCGATTTTGCCTTTCTACAGGCAATATGGGCTGGCCGACGCCATTTATCGGCAGCACTGTGCCAAGTATGCCACCTTAGAGCCACCGTAGGCTAGCCGATAACTTTCTCCGGCAAATGTGCCGCCGATTTTGCCGCTCATCAGAATCGCCTGAGGAATGGCGAATTTGGCGCGATATTTGCGCAGAAAGATTATTTCACGGGAAACAATTGAGTCATTTCTGCTGTCCTGGAGGCAACGTCGACTACGCCGCAGCCTTTCATGGTTGATATCGGCCGGGCCTCTTTGGAAGCCTGCTGTATATAACAATTGAGATCCGATCGAGACAAGCATGACCGAAATTCAGTTGAGAGATTCGACGTAAGAATCAGATGTTGAGCTTCATATATTCATGTATACGCGTTTCAGTGCCGGAACATAGCGCACATGCGTTTTGAGCAGCATATATGACTATATGTTCGCGCGCATTGTTTTTAATGAGCAGGGCACACAAAAAACATGCATATAAACTATTCATATATACATCTATAGGCTGTTTTGTGGGAACTTTGCGAAACAGGCTGGCGCAACAGTTAACATTAACCAGTAGGATCGACAAGCATGATGGAAAATTATCTGACAGCGCATGTCAGAAAATTTAAATTCATAGAAATTGTTCGTGCTTACATCGAAGGGCAAAACCACCACTCATACGTTCAAACAAAGATAAACAGCCGGAAGCGGCGCTATATACGACTCACATTTAGCAACCTATGGAAGGAAAGGACATATGGAGGTAACAGCGAGTGGACAAAAAAGGTCTAGCGCAGACATTATGGTGCGCTGAAGCGGAAATAAACTCTCGCAACCGGCGTTATCCTACTGACATTTAGCAACCTATGCAAAGGAAGGGTATACGGAGCTAAGAGCGTGACAGCGAGGGGTAAAAACAGATCTAGTGCTCATTTTATAATCAGGGGATGTTAGCTGTTTTTATACACCATGAAATACATAGATCCTTTTGCGTTGCAAATTCAAACGAAGTGCTCTTGTCAAGACCACGACACTTGCGAAAAAGGCAAAAACGAAAAATACAAAGCAGTCATATGGCAAGCAGTTTTCATCTCAAAGGTGGCAAACAAATGCACACACGTATAATTGATGTATAGAGAGCTTTTCTGGTGAGTTCTACTAGAGTGCATGTGATCACAACGTGTTCTTGCGCAGGCGATGTGCATATTTTATGGTATATAAAAACAGCAAGCATGCACTGAAAAAAAATCAGTTGAAAATCAAAGCTCTCTTCTGTTCCCTAGTTTCTTCATATTGTTACGGGGTTGATGAGGCAGGGACGCTGAACACTATTTACACGTATATTACAAAAGCAGCCACAACGCTGACCGGCCAAGCCCACCACTCGAGCCGAGAGTCTTCTTCCTTCTCTTCGCTTGGTCCATAGCGTCCGCGCGCATCGTCCGATCGGCTAACATGCGTGAACATCATTCCCCGGCGGCAGAAGCGACGTCTCGGCGCTTCTAAACGTCAGTAGGATCAGGAGGGTGATAGGGCTTCAATCTTGTGACGTGCACAATGTCACTAGGTTGCGCGGCCGATGGAGCAGATGGGGCGACAGGGGCGATTTCATAAGTTACGGGCGTGACGGGACGAAGAACGCGGTATGGGCCTCTATACCGAGGCAACAGCTTCTCAGACAGGCCGACGCGACGGGACGGAGACCACAGCAGTACAAGAGAGCCAGGCGAAAATTGCACGTCGCGGTGTCTTCGGTCGTACAAACGGCGCTGATTCTCTTGGGAGGCCAAAAGCCGATCACGGGCTATTTCTCTCGCGTGAGCAGCTCTGGCGATGGCGTCCAGAGCATATTCGCTGGTCGGTGTTGCGGGACCTGGAATGGAGGTATCTAGGGGTAAGGCTGGTTCGCGGCCGTGCAAAAGAAAAAATGGGGAATAGCCGGCGGTGTCATGGCGCGAAGAATTGTATGCGAATGTCACATACGGTAACGCAAGGTCCCAGTCTTTGTGATCGGAAGAGACATAGTTCGCAAGCATGTCCGTAATAGTTCGATTCAGACGCTCTGTGAGACCGTTGGTTTGCGGATGGTATGACGTAGTGAGCTTGTGTTTCGTGTGGCAGGACTGCAGAATGTCTGCCACGACTCTTGAAAGAAATGTCCGTCCACGGTCTGTAAGTAGTTGTCGCGGTGCGCCATGTAATAGAATTACGTCATGGAGAAGAAAATCAGCGACGTCTGTGGCGCAGCTTGTTGGGAGCGCACGAGTGACCGCGTAGCGCGTGGCGTAGTCAGTGGCCACAGCAATCCACCTGTTACCTGATGCAGAGAGGGGGAAAGGGCCAAGCAAGTCTAAGCCGATGCGATAGAAGGGCTCTAAGGGAACGTCCATGGGTTGAAGGTACCCGGCTGGGAGCGTTGATGGTGTTTTACGGCGCTGGCATTTTTCACATGCTGCAACGTACTTGCGGACGGAGCGAGCAAGCCCTGGCCAAAAGAAGCGTCGCCGGACCCGGTCATAAGTGCGCGACACACCGAGGTGGCCGGCCGTCGGAAGATCGTGAAGTTCGTGGAGGACGGCCGAGCGAAGGTGTTTAGGGATGACAAGCTGTAGGGTCGGGCCGTCTGGGTGAACGTTGTGGCGGTACAGGACACCGTCTCGAAGAACAAACAGGCGAAGGGATTTGTCAGAAGGATCGGATTCGAGGCGTTCGATGATGTCCCGCAAGGATGCATCACAGCGTTGTTCATCGGCGACGTGAAGAAGCTGAGATATAGAGAAAACGCAAGCGTCGGAATCATTATCCGAGATGGCGGGTGCGTCTTCGACCGGGTGACGAGACAGACAATCTGCGTCTTGGTGTTGGCGTCCCGATTTATAGGTCACGGTATAGTCATATTCTTGCAGCCGCAACGCCCAGCGACCAAGGCGGCCAGCAGGATCCTTGAGCGAGGAAAGCCAACATAGCGCGTGATGGTCTGTGATGACAGAGAAATGCGTGCCATATAGATATGGGCGGAACTTGGAAACTGCCCAAACAAGAGCAAGGCATTCGCGCTCCGTAATTGAGTAGTTGCGCTCTGCAGCAGTGAGGAGACGGCTAGCATAGGCGATAACGCGGCTGTGTCCTTGTTGGCGTTGCGCTAAGACGGCTCCGAGTCCGTATCCGCTGGCATCGGTTCGAACTTCTGTAGGAGCTGAAGGGTCAAAGTGGGCTAATATGGGTGGGGTGGTCAGAAGTCTAATAAGGCGTGAGAAAGCGGCAGCCTGAGGGGAACCCCAAGTAAAAGGCACATCTTTCTTCAGAAGTTCCGTGAGTGGGCGGGCTATGACTGCGAAATCTGGCACAAATCGTCTGAAGTACGAGCAGAGGCCAATGAAACTCCGGACGTCTTTGGCAGATTGGGGAACAGGAAAAGTGGTGACAGCACGAATTTTCTCGGGGTCTGGTTGCACACCGGAAGCGTCGACGAGATGGCCTAGAACGGTTATCTGACGGCGACCAAAGTGACACTTGGATGAGTTCAATTGGAGCCCGGCCTTGCGAAAGACGTCGAGAATAGCAGCGACACGCTCGAGGTGCGTTTCAAATGTCGAAGAAAATACAAGGACATCGTCAAGGTAACAAAGGCATGGTGTCCACTTGAAACCTTGGAGCAAAGAGTCCATCATCCGTTCGAACGTGGCTGGCGCATTGCATAAACCGAATGGCATAACCTTAAATTGGTAAAGACCATCAGGGGTGACGAAGGCGGTCTTTTCTTGGTCTTTCTCGTCCACAGATATTTGCCAATAGCCAGACCTCAGGTCTATCGACGAGAAATACTTGGCACCGTGGAGACAATCAAGAGCGTCATCAATGCGTGGTAAGGGGTATACGTCCTTTTTCGTGATTCGGTTTAGTGCACGATAGTCTACGCAAAATCGCCACGTCTTGTCTTTCTTTTTGACAAGTACGACGGGCGATGCCTAAGGGCTCGACGAGTGTTCAATTATTCCTTTGTCGAGCATCTTGTTTACTTCTTCCTGAATAACTTTTCGCTCGGCGGCAGACACACGATATGGTCGGCGGTGAATAGGAGCAGCATCACCCGTGTCTATACGGTGCTTTACGAGAGAGGTCTGGCCGAGGGGTCGATTGTCGGTGTCAAATATATCGCTGTAAGAAAGCAAAAGACGGCATAGGGCGGCTGCTTGGTCAGGTGGGAGGTCCGGAGCAATCATGGTGCGTAATGCGCTGTTGGAACATAGGGTATCCGCGTGCGAAGCCGGAGGATCTGGATACACATCCGCTGCAAAAGCAGTAACATGATCGCCTGTTACCGGAAGGAGTGTGGCCACCGATATGCCTTCAGGTAGGACCTGCTTCGCCAATCCGAAATTTACAACGGGGACGCATATGCGATTATCCTTAAGGGTCACGACGGAGTGCGGCACGGTGATGTCGCGTGCTAGAAGGACATCGCGAATAGGCGTTAGGACGTAGTCGCCATCCGGTAGGGGCGATGGTGAGGCCAACTCGACGAAGGTTAGTGCTTTGGGAGGTATGCGGACGAACGCTGTTGTACAGAGGGTGTTCGGGAGCTCAAGGGGAACATCGGCAAGTAGAGGAAGGTCGAGGCACAGGGTACCAGCGGAACAGTCGATGAGGGCGGAATGCGTCTTGAGAAAGTCCAGCCCAAGTATGAGGTCGTGAGGGCAACTGGACAACACTGTGAAGAGGACGGGAACTTGGCGGTCAGCAATGCCTATTCGCGCGGTGCACATTCCAGTGACGGTGACGGTTCCACCATCGGCGACGCGTACAGCCCGCGTGCTAGCAGGCGTGAGAACTTTTCGAAGGCGGCGGCATAGGTGAGCGCTCATTATGGACAACTGGGCTCCGGTATCAATCAATGCCGTCAAGGGAACACCGTCAACGTTTACGTCAATAAGGTTCTGGTTCGTTAGGAGCGTCAACGGAGGATTTGAGGAAGATGAACAAAATGCAGCGCTACCTCCAAGGGCTGCATGGTCTAGTTTTCCGCCCGGGAGGGTCCATAATTGGTCGGGGAAGAATAGCGGCGAGCTTGGGGCGAAGGCGAACGGCGGCGTTGAGGCGACGGTGAACGAGCGGTACCACGGTTGATAGGTGCGTCAGAAGTAGGGTACAAACGGCTGGGCGAATAACGGCGAGCGTCTACATATGGGCGAGAAGGGAAAGAATTCCATTGCGGCGGCGTCCGGTACATGCGACAGTGGTAGGACACATGACCAGCTCGGTGGCAGCGGAAGCAGATCGGCTTGTCGTCCCCGGTTCGCCACTTAGCTGGATTGCGGGCCCTGGGAGCAAAATACGGGTCAATGCGGGGAGTGGCCATGGGGACCGGTCTGGAGTCAGGTCGGGAGACAGAGCAGGCGGTCGGAAAACCAAGGTCGGCAATTTCTTGCCGCACTATTGCCTGGATAAGTGAAATTGCGGGGGCGACATGGTCCATGGTACCTTGGAGCGGTCGTGGTGAGTATGGGGCTGGGTTCGCTGCTTCAAGTTCTCGGCGAATGATACGAGTCACGTCTTCTTGAATGGGGACCGTGGCAGTGTGGTCGGCGCAAGAGGATGAGGCAGCTGTGTTAGGGAGACGGGCAAACTGCGGCACGACGCGGCGGCTCTTGGCTAACTCAAAGCGACGGCATTCTTTAACAACGTCATTGATGGTCGAGACGTTGTTGTAGACCAGCAGATTAAAGGCATCGTCCGCGATACCTTTGAGTACGTGGCCTACCTTGTCAACCTCAGGCATGGTCTCATCCACTTTCTTGCAAAGCGCGAGGACTTCCTGTATGTAGGACACATACGATTCTGTGGAGGACTGGACACGGGTAGCGAGCTCTTTCCGCGCAGCCTGTTGGCGACCTGAAGGGTTGCCGAAGACGTCTCGAAGCTTCTCCTTGAATGTGTCCCAGCTAGTGAGCTCGGCTTCATGAGTATGAAACCAGACACGTGGTGTTCCGTCCAGGTAGAAGATTACATTGGCGAGCATGATGGTAGGGTCCCACCGATGGCTCTGGCTAACGCGCTCGTACATGGAAAGCCAGTCGTCGACGTCAAGACCATTTTGTGCGGAGAACGTCCCAGGATCACGGAGGTTCGAAACTGTAACGTACGTTGTCGTCGGCGCCGGAGGCGCAGATGGCGACGGGGTGTGGTCGTTGGGAGGCATGGCCGAAAGGTCAATGGTGCGGCCACTACGTAGCTCCGTGACGGGGACGGGGAACGTTCCACCTCCACCACAATGTTACGGGGTTGATGAGGCAGGGACGCTGAACACTATTTACACGTATATTACAAAAGCAGCCACAATGCTGACCGGCCAAGCCCACCACTCGAGCCGAGAGTCTTCTTCCTTCTCTTCGCTTGGTCCATAGCGTCCGCGCGCATCGTCCGATCGGCTAACAATATGTTTGTGCAGGATCACAGTATAAACCAACCGTCCTAAGTCAAGCTGTTGTTGACCACGTGCCCCTATACTACATTTCATCAGTGCGTTCGCAAAACTAGTGCATTCCTTTCAAAAGCCGCTCCAGTACAGCGCAACGGATGTATCACAGCTCGCATAAGCTCAGCAACAGAAAATAATTGTCTACTGGTCGGGTAAACTTATACCTCCCTTTTCCACCTCCATGCTCTCTACTACCACACAGATACAATAGGCTAATAATTTCTTAATATGTCCACGGCATTGCGTATAATTCCTTCTTTCTTTATTTTTTGCTTTTTTGTGAACGACCGTTAGTGCGTTCTTTCCATATATATCGAATTTTTTTACACATCGGCCATCGCGGTTACGTTGTACTAGTTAGATGAGCAGAATATATCGAGCTTGACTGCCTACCCTGTGCAGCGAGTGTAGGATTTGTCTGTGACGTTTATATGAGACTATGGTGTCGATAGAAGCCACATCTGCGTTTTCTAGTACTTAAAAACTAATTTATTTATAACCAAAAAGAGTAAAATAAGGGCGCGAGTAGAGGTTCAGCGCAATATTTCTTGCCGCGCGGGAAGGGAGCACGTGTTTTCCTGCGCTGCAGAAACTTGCAGAAATTCACAATGGCGACGCCGCGCGCCCTCGCTACGTTTGTTACGTGCAGTGCAGCATTTCTATCGCGTTTTTAGCTAGAGTGGGTGGTTCAGCCTCTGCGAAATCCTATGCTACAGGTAGCTAGCAAGAGAACACATGCATACTCCATACTCCATAGGCTGCACCAGGCTGCACTTAACAATTAAATGCAGTCCCGGCGGGTGTCCCCGCCATTGTGCTTTTGCCCAGCAGAAATGGTGTCTTCCACGCTTTGTGATAACCACAAAATAAAAGAAAGAAAAACGCGCATATTCTGCCTAGAAGCAACCTAGCACATGCTAAGCTAGCAGCAACTGAAAATAAAAATAAAAGTATGTGAAGGGGGGGGGGGGGGGGACACGCATCGCTTCCCGAACTGACCACCCTCGTCACGCCCCCCTCACTGCACGTCCATTGTGCGCACCTATAGTTTGCAAAGCATGTCGTTCTGAACCTGCTTTTGATGGCAGTGGTGGCCCTTCGGAGGGGGAGACCGCGCAGTTTTCGGGGAACTTTACGTGCAGCAGCATTCTCTCGTAGCGGCTGCAGTGCTACCGACATGGAAGATGTACAAACGAGTTTCAACGGCTGCACGCAGTCTGCCTACATGTATCGGTGCATGTACCGCATTTATCGATCATCAAGTTGATTGCGCGATTCCTTGGCCAGTGTACCTCCTAAGACAATGCCCATCACAACTGTGACATCGGTTGTATATGAACACAAGCCTGCTCCTTTTGGTCAGACTACAGTGTCGTCACCGAATTTGTTTTGCTGACACACAGCTCAAGAGTACACAGCGGATGCCGAAATTCGGTAAGTTGCTGGCCAGTTTTCAGAATGGGGCCTGGCACTTTTTGTGCGATGTTAAACCACCGGTTCCACCTTTATATATTATTTGTGTCGTGAGGTGCGTAGGCTCTATATATTCGAATAAAGAGCCTACGCGCATTGTCCCAAAGCAATTTTACTTCATATAGTTAATCCTGTGCTTGTATCAAACCCCCATTGTGTGGTGACTTGCAGTTCTCGTAACATTTTTTTTCTTGCCCGTATTTTTCAAGGTAACGTGATACCGAACACGCGCTCCTTGGTGTTGGACACGTGCGGCAGTTCGGCACGCGATGGCATTTTTAAAGTAGCCTTGAAAATATGTTCTTCCTCTAATATCGGCTCATAATGCGCCTTGCACCTATCATTTAAGCACATTTTTGCCTAAAGACCCCATCCTTGGTGTATGTCATATTAGCTCACATCTACATGTTTTCCTTTCCGATGTATGCCAAAAATATGAAACTTATTATAATGCAAAATGCACCTATTTCAACTAATGTGCCGCTTTTAAAATTGCTTTGCAACAGAACCTTTACTCGTGTTTCTATTCTTTTTCCCTTGGGTATCTAAAGTGACACAAAGCCAAGATCTGGGGGTTGAATATTGAACATAGATTCATTTTATAGTAAAAGGACAACTTTCTTTTGTTATTTTCAAAAGTAGTGCCCGATTATGAGATGTTTCCGACATTTCCTGATTTTCCGCGTTTGTTGATGAGTAGCACATAAATTGCATACAATTATAGTATAGTGCTGATGTGCTCCACAGCTGTGCTAACTATTCACGCCTTTTCCCGCAGGTTCCACCCTTGCCGAAGCTTTTCCACTACGACGGTGCAACACGAGAATAGCATATTTTCAATGCAGAGTTCACAAAATAAATGAAATAGTGCTTTTCCTTATAAACCTCTCTTGTTGTGTTATTTGTTTTGTTTAGAGTGCATTAATAGAAAGTACGGAGGATCCACTTAGCCCCACTTATTACTGTGTTAATAAAGCTTTCGCGTATGCATGAGAGGCACATTTGCACAAACTACTGTTGGTCCTTCGAAAATGCCTTCGTATCCCTTCGAAAATGTGAAAACACAAAAATAAAGCTTTTTGCAATCCAAACGCCGCGACACACGAGGGGTAAACACTAGAAACACCGTAGTGGCTGTGAACGGTCGCGCAAGAGGTTTCCCGATGTCGGCGTGGCCGACAACACGCCAAAAAAGCCTGAATGCCCGCAACATCGGCCAATGCTACCTAGCCAAATCCTACCCATTCTGGCTGGCCAAGTTTCGCCCACTCTGGCTGGCCAAGTTCAACCCATGGTGGCTTCGCCACAGTGGAGCCATTCTGGCTGGCCGTCATCGGGCAGATGTGGGTGAAAGTAGCGCGAGCGCGATTAGCCGACTTAGGCCCGATATCGCTGCCAACTTTGGCCGACTTCACGCCTACATCAGTCCTGTGTTGGCGTGCTGCCTGGGGAGGTACAACTTTCCAGAGGGCTCAACTGCGGCGCTCTCTCTCTCTCTCTTTCTTGCAAAAAAAAATTCACAGCATATCCACGGAGTGAATGATGATGAGTGGGCGAAGCTCCGGAGGTTCATCGTACATCGTGCCGAGTTCCGGATTAATTTAATTAACACGCACGCTACGAATCCTTATGGTTCAACTACGCACGAGTGAAATCTCCCACCGGCACTTCATTGCAAGTAAAGATCCAGTGCCTATATATATATATATATATATATATGGGTGGCCGGTGAACGGTTCTCCAGCGCGAGTAGTCGGCATTTTTCAATCAAGAAACTCGATAGAAGACGCTACCTGCGCCAACGTTGTCTCTCGCGGGTGAGGGCGCGTTCTCCTTCTTTGCGAGCTGGTACAGCGTTCATCGAAGAAAGAGCGTTTCCACAGTCAACGCGTGCCTTTCGCTCTCTGTCTCTCACACAAGACAGCAGATGGAAGAGAGAGAGCTCGCGTGCCGGGAGGCACGCGCCGAGGGCGAGCGCGAGCCTCCTGGCGGCGCGAGGTGGCTACATACTTACTACTACTACTACTACTACTACTACTACTACTACTACTACTACTACTACTACTACTACAGAGGAGGGAACGACCCACACCCTAAGGAGCTTCGCCGCTAAAACAGCGCATCCAGTGTCTTTCCAGTACGACTACCGTACTGGGAGCGCTGGAAATGCACTGGGAACGATATTTCACTGGGCGGCACACACTGGGGCGCTCGCAGGGCTTGGTGCATGCTGGCTCGCGCAGGTGTGTGCTGGCACTGTGCTGAGACCAGCTGGCCTGCGCAGGAGTGCACTGTACACTGGGAGCACGCGCACTGGCACTACTGCGAAGCTGTAGCCACCTCGCGCCGCCGCTCGCCCTCGGCGCGTGCCTCCCGGCGCGGGAGCTCTCTCACTCTTCCATCTGCTGTCTTGTGCGAGAGAGAGAGAGATTTCTTACCAGTATATTTTACAGAATTTCTGGCTGTTGTTATGGCCCTACGAAAATTAAGTTCAGCTATCTCATCAGTCGTAATTGTCACAGATTCTCTTTCTCTATGTACAGCCCTTACTGCTAACAGTGATTCTCGCATCCTACGTACTTTTCATTCCCTTGTCCCTAGTCATGTAACGCTAATTCGATTGGTATGGGTGCCAGGTCACAAAGGAATAATAATGAACGAAATGGCGGACAGCTTGGCGAAGGCGTCTCTTAGTGGTCCAATTGTCCCTCTACTTCCGGCATCAGCGCTCATAACTGCTGCAAGATTTAGGAGAAGGGCGATAAAGCAGGAATCTAGTAGTTCCTTATTAACTAATCTTAATGACTATCGACACCTCTATATCCCTTGGCATAGAAATAAATTCCTCTCCAGAAAACTAGAAGCTATCTTTACGCAATTACGTTGTCGCATTCCAAAACTAAACTTTTATATCCACAGAGCTGGTCTGGCCCCATCGCCTTTGTGTCCATATTGCGGCGAAGACGAATCTACCGAACATTATTTCTTAAAATGCACTCGGTTATCCTCATTAAGAAAACGCACATTAGAAGATTCTTTTCATAGGGTTGGGTTGCAGCTCACCGTGTCTAATGTTCTGTCTTTGGGAGCCTCCTCATTAGGACATTGCCACGGGGATGTGTGCTCTACTGTTTCAAAATTCATAATTGATTCAGGCCGGTTCTTTTCATAAATTCGTACACTTAACTGTCAATTTCATCTTGATTATTCGATTATGATTGGTATTCCATAGTACCTCAGCTTAAATATTTCAGCTGCTACATCTTGGCCATTCCCCCAGGGTGGGTATGTGCCAGACTTGATGGAAACAATAACAACAACAACTCACTGGAACCAGCTCAAGGGACGCTTACTCTCGTTTCGCGGGCAGCGCTCTATACTGGGGACAGTATTACAGTTCATTTCGTTAGGTGTGAGGACGCCGGGTGTATTTACGGCTTGGTCGCACCTCGTCTCTGTGAGTTGCAGTATGCGGCGATTCGCGGCGTACCGCTTCCAAGGCCATTCAGCGCTAGCAGCTGTGAATGTTTACATATTCTGCGTTTCCCCGCACTTAGCCTATACATGCAATGTCGCGTCTGTGAAGAACTCCGGTGCTAGTTGTTCTGTAGTGTGTAAATCTCTTGCGGAGTCGGTGCAGAAAAAAGACCAGAAAATTTTTACATCAGCGCGCAGTTAACGCTCATTAAATAAGGTTCTCAGCACGTTACAACTCAAGCAAAAAAAAAAAAACCATCGATGGATTTCACCAAGCGGCAAAACGCCCCTATTGCGATTCCTGCACATTCAGTTACCCTACAGGCATCAAAATTTAATCAAAAGGAAGCTTCGGGGGTTCCCATACTTAGCCTTTCATTACCACCGTGTCCCGATCGCTCAGCCCCAATATGTTCCCAGCAAAACGTATGCGTAGAGGACCAGCCTACTCTGTCTACACGAAAACGCGCTCCAACCCTTAATGCTACACAACGCCGATGAATAAAATTTACACCTCAGTGCAGCAATGGCATCGGCTGATACAAACAAACAATTTTTATTTCTGCCCGGTATGAATTGGTGAGCACCGGGGATAGGTGCTTTGAGAAGGCACATATCTCTCACAGAAAGTTGCCGCACTCTTTGACTCAGATGCAGTGACACAAATTTGTCCGTCGGTGCAGATTGCTGAAAAAATAACACCTTTTCCAGATGACATGTTTTCCACGATGACAATTTTTTTCCGGGTGGCAAGTTTTCCACGAGGTTGCGCTACTTTTTGCGAAGCATTCAACAGTTGTGCGCTTCGACCAAGCTGCATATGCCAGACGCCGCACTGCCGCTGTGAAAACACGTCGCCCTTTTAGCGAGACAACTTCTGAGTAATTTGAAGGAAACATACCGCTAGAAGGCACGGACAAGGAAGACAACAACACGAGTAAGTCGCTCTTGTAATGCATGTTTATTTACGAAGTAGCATTATAGTCCACCGGTACTCACCTACAGGGCAGAAACTTGGAGGCTAACTAAGAGGGTTCAGCTTAAATTGAGGACGACGCAACGAGCTCTGGAACGGAAAATGGTAGGTGTAACCTTAAGGGACAAGACGAGAGCGGTGTGGGTTAGGGAACAAACGCGTGTTAGGGACATAATAAGAGAAATCAAGAATAAGAAATGGGCATGGGCGGGCCATGTAATGCGAAGACAAGACAACCGTTGGTCATTAAGGGTAACAGAGTGGATTCCTAGAGAAGGCAAGCGTAGCAGGGGGCGGCAGAAAGTTAGGTGGGCAGATGAGATCAGGAAGTTTGGCGGGATAAATTGGGCCCAGTTAGCACAGGACAGGGATAATTGGAGATCCAAGGGAGAGGCCTTTGCCCTGCAGTGGGCGTAGAGAGGATGATGATGATGATGATGATGATGATGATGATAGTCCACATAGGACACAATACATAGCTGTCGACTATTGGAAAGAGCATGAAAAGGCTGTCGAGCTCGACCGAAACAGCCAATAGTCCCTGCGTGTCGGTCTATTTGGTATTTTTTTCGATCACTGATATCATTGTTCAGAGGTGCTACATGCTGTTATTGCTATTATTGGCATGCCGCTCGCGATCCGCTGCTTGTTTGTTGTGTCTCATACAGATGCGCGGTTCAATTGCACAGAAAAACGGTATCTCTATTATGTGCATCACATCAAAAGCTTAAGTCAGACAGCAAGGTCTTGACTAACCTGTTTACGCACCGTTCGCCATGTTGTGGCGTGGTAGTGATGGAGTCAAAGTGGCTGATAGCGATGATATAGATAGAAATTTTTGTCGGCATTTTGAAAATCTATTTGTATTTAGGGCATTGTAGTGCTTTAAAAATACTCTTGCTTAATAATATGCCCAGGCTATCCGAAGAAGTAAAAGCTTCGTTAGATGAAACAATATCGCAAGGGAAAGTTAGTCGTACGACACACAGTCTAAAGTGGGGGAAGTCGCCTGGGCCAATTGACCTGTGTGCCGTATTGTACAAAGCCTTCAAGAATTATCTCTCCCCACTGTTAACAGCTGCGCATAATGCAGCCGATTATAACACAGCCATCATTCCGTGGTTCTCACACCGTACTCTTTTTCGAAAACAAAGCAAAAAGAAAACTTCAAACAACTCTCAGCTTATAGACCTATCTTATTAACAAATTTCCATTATAAAGTAATTATGAAAGCTTTGGCGCGTCGAGTCCAATGTGTAATTCAAGACGTTGTTGGTCCCATCAGAGCTGAGGTATTCGTGAAAGAACAATGCTTACCCCTATTCACAAGAGAAGGTGCGTATTTCTTTTGCACTTACGCCTTACAAGAAGGTGTTGCGATAACGCAGTGAGACCTAGAAAAAGTTTTTTATTGCGTCTCACATGAACTCTTATTTTCCATGCTTCTATACGTAAATTGTGGGCGCGTGATTACTGACGGTGGGGCCATGGCGCACAGGGATTTCTCTACCAGGTTGATAGTCAACGAAACCTTGGGTGCACCAATTAATACCATGGTTTCGATGTGTCAGGACTGTCCACTCAACCATCTTTTATTTGGTGTTTAAATAGAAAAGCTATAACGGGCGATCATTGAAAGCGAAGCTGTCAGAGGCTTTAAGGTGCTGTCTTCAGACGTGAAGCTGCTGGTTATGCAGACGATGCGGTCTACTGCAAGGATATAAAAAGCGTCGAGAATAGTGTAAACAGAATGGCTAAATATGGGGACGTTATAAACAGCTTTCCTAATTGGTGGTAGTGCCTGGGGTTTTGGCATGGCGAGTGGCCGCCTACACCGGACGAGTTCGCTTTTGTCAAATGGGTGGCTACCTCTGTTGAGTATCTAGGTGTGTTGTAGCGGAGTAATGGCTTTATCAATTAAGCATCTAAGCGAGTAACACATGAGAAAGGGCTTTTCCGATCGTGGATTGTAGTACGGTCGACAAGTTTCCCAATGGCAGTTAGCTCTACATCCGAAAACTGCAGCTTACCACTATCTGGCAATTGAACAGTAAATTACAACCTTTTCTTGCAGTCTTTAACATCCTTTAAAATCTCTATACTTTTTCTAGAGAGTCGTTTTCAACAAATACACCCCAAAAAGTCCTGCAGATACCACGCAATGTGGGAATCGGCGTCGTGTGAAGCAGTCAGCGAGGAGACGGCCTATGGCAAATTGTCCGTAATTCATCTAAATGTTACGAGTAAGGTGAACGTCTTCGTGCAAAGTGCATTGTCAGGTACTGGTGTCGCCTTCCGCCCAGGAGTCCTCAAGGCGGGAGGGAAGAGTATGAGGAGCGTTGACAGAGAAATATGTGCAACGTTTATTTACAACATATGGGCAGCTGCCTGCCTAGTGCTGGGCATTCTCGAGGTGGCTAAATAGCGCGCTTTCCTTGGAATGCATTCAGGGGAAGGCTAGGGTTAGGTTGCTCCTCGCAACCCATGTCGAAGTCCTGAAAGGAGGAAACGGTAATGCACCGCCTTTCAGTTATAATCTTCGCCGAGGCCACCCTTCTCTCAGCCGGACCACATGAAGGCAGCAAGACTTCTTCGGGTGAAGATATGACGTCCCCCCCCCCCCTGCTGAGGTAATGGTCAAGCCATTATCAGACCAGCACTCTTAGTGCTCTCTCCCGCGAGGCTTTGCTTCCGGCATTCGATGCAACAGCGTCGTCAACGAGCTTCTGGTGGCTCCGCCTCGTCTCCGGCGTTTCTCTCGCAATACCACGAGTCAGTGTATTTTCAACGGGGGCTAACCAGTAAACTCGACAGCACCGCGAGGACTAGACGGTAGGTCATACTACGAAGTAATGTTGGCGCCCGCGTTAGTGTACAACACGGACGTTTGTTCCGTCGAACAGATATGCAGGATCAAGTACGCTCGTTAGCGTATCATTAGCGTCCTTAGTTGAAGTATTCCTGCAACATCTAACGAAAGATGGACAAAAGCATGCTCACTGCTACTAGAACCTATAAATCGTTTACTAAATGGCTTTCGCGGCGTTTAACACACACTACAAGCGCAAATGACGCTACACAAGAACCACTGTCACAACGACTGTATCATTTGGTTTATTGCTACATTTACCGTGTGGTAGGAGCCGCCGTAGCGTAGCGGTGGCGTGCTTGCTACGCACCGCAGGGTCGCGGGTTCGATACCTGCCTACGGCTTCGCTTGGTAGGATGAGTTCGGATATTACAGTGCGTTCGTGTGCACATGTTAGTTATTATTTTGCTATTTAGTAATGCTGTCAATCCCGTCAGGGATTTTTGCAGGAGTGGGTTGAAAAGGTCCACAGGCACTCTGGTACAGAATTATACAATAGTAAGGTAGCGTAACAAAATAATGATCAGAAATAAGAATCATAGTGGACTTACGTTGTAAAAGAGATCATGCAGAATAAAGGCAAAAGGCAAGCACATAAATTATCAAGTTGGCAACAATTTCCACTAATTTATACCACAAATCTCGAATATGCAGAGAAAATGGACAATATCAGACAATATAGGAATAACGTTTCTAACGTGTTGCTGATTGCAGAATCTCGCCAGCGAGTTCAATAAATTTGTCGACAGTGACCTGCGCGACCACCGTCTCAGCTCATGTGTTTTAATCCCGAACAGCCCGCGGGAACAAGAAAAAACTCAATGTGTTGTTGGCGCGTAAGTGTTCCTGGTACTTATTACGGGTTTCTCTGATAGTGTTGTAAGAAATCGAGGTGTTTGATTCCAATTTAACCTTGCTTTGCGTGATGAGGGACAAAAATTTGAGGCAGGACAACATCACACGACTGGCTAACGTGTGAAGGCCGATCTCTGGTAGCATTTGCATGGGCGAATCAGTGCGCTATACCTGATATGGATAAAACGCGCGGCTTAGCGCTGGAGAGCCCCAATAGTAACTATGTGACTCATGCTCTCCGATGGAAACTAGAATCTGCAGACTGGGAACGTTTTGAAGTATTTACGTATTTATCACTAGATTTTACGAATGATCTTAACGTAGACGCTGCTGTTACATATTTTACCGCTTTTGTTTTAGGTACAGCAGAAAAGTTCATTCCGCAATCGAATGGTCATTCAGGCAAAAGCGAGTTCCTTGGTAGAATGATGACTGCAAACAGGCGCGAAGGAAAAAAAATAAGGCATGGGGCATCCTGCGCAAATATCCAACGGCGGAAAATCTTGTTCGGTTTAAACAGATAAAATCTCAGGGGAGGCGCACCCGACGACAGGCAAGACGGGCAAGATGGCAGAAGTTCTTATCGGGTATAAATCCTACACTCAAGAAGCAAAAGTCTGGAATAATCTGAGAAGGCTAAATTGGCCGCCATCCCAACCATTGCCTCTTGTGAATCACAAGGGAAATACCTTGGAAGACCATGCAGATGCTCTGGGAAAGCTTTTGGAACGTATTTCTGGTTCTATGAACTATTCGCAGTCGTTCCAGAGATAAAAAGATAACGAAGAAAGCAAACGACTGGATTATAAATGCCACCAGAATGAACCCTACAATTGTCCTTTTTGCATGGCTGAGTTAAGAGCTGTACTAGGTTCATATCAGAGTTCGGCGCCGAGACCCGACAGAATTGTGTATGATAATGTTAAACACCTACACCCAGATACACAAATGACACGGCTCGCAATTTATAATATCTGGACTGAGGGACACGTTCCACTCGCGTGGAAAGAAGCCATTATTGTTCCTGTTCGAAAGCTGGGCAAAGACCCCTCCTTGGTAACAATCTATCATCTAATAGCATTTACGAGTTCCCTTTGCAAGGCGTTTGAAAAAATTATAAACTTCCGCCTATTGTATCATTTTAAATATAATCACACCCTTGGCCCGTATCAGTGCGGATTTAGAGAGGGCCGGTCGACAACTGACCACCTCATGCGTGTAGAGGCCTACATTCGCAACGCATATGTCCAGACACAGTACTTTCTGTCCGTGTTTCTTAGACATTGAAAAAGCGTACGACACGACGTGGCGCTATGGGATTGTCCTATGATTTGTCCAGAATATGTGTTGGCGGGAACATGTTTAATATCATTGAGAGCTACTTATATAATCTGACATTCCATGCCACAGAACATTAAATATCATCATCATCAAAGAACCATATCATGGGTAGATACTTCTTGAAGAGCGCTCGTTGTTACACTTCTCTTGCAAAAAGAAATCACTCAGGAAAATCAGATCTAGAATAGAGTTTCAAGTGATCTACACACTAGTAGGCTCGAAAACAATTTGGGTCAGTTTGAAAATAAACAGAAGGCTCAGCAACATATTGTTCGTTTCGTTAAATGGGCTTAGAGAGTTCCAGCTAATATCTGGGAGATTGAAGTCCCCTCCGGTTGTTCTGGCTTTCCGCACCGTGTGTTCCTGCACATACTACAGAAGCTTGACTTAGCAGAACACAACAGTGACAGCGACAGTGAAATTGGATTGTAAAGAAGATATTAGGCACCCTCTAATCTGCACAAATGTATGCGCTTGCGCCCACATTTTTATCTGTCCTGTCGGATTCAACGAGTGTCCCTGTCTTGTGGAAATGTGTACATAGGCCAAACTAATCGTCGTGTGAACACCAGATTAACTCCAATAATATGTCCTTACAGACAATTTCATTGTATTCATGGCGGATGCTCTGCACTTCCTAAAGAAAGCACTATTGTATTCCAGCATAAGGATCAGCGAACTAGAGAGGTTGTGGAAGCAAAGAATGTTATGAGAAAATGGACAAATGCATTCGTCAGCCATCAGCTTTACTGAACGCGCATGTACTATCCTTTCTGGAAAGAAATTAGCATTTATCTGTCGTTTAACGTGTAGGGTGTATAAATTCTTATTCTTCTTTCGTGCCTTTGATATCAGACAGCGGTTTTGAAAAGCTCGTTCTTATCTGTGTCGGCAGTGGTTCGAGAACATAGATACGAAGTGTTTCTAGTGAAATACAAGTAGTTGCAAGGGCACAAGTGTCCTGTTCCTTTGTGCCTTCTTGCATCTTCGCTAATTGATTGATTTGTGGAGTTTAACGTCCCAAAACCACCTGTGATTATGAGAGACGCCGTAGTGGAGGTCTCCAGAAACTTCGACCACCTCGGGTTCTTCAACGTGCACGGACATCGCAAAGCACACGGGCCTCTACATTTTGCCGCCATTTTTATCTTTGTTAAAGGGTGGATGCTTCACCAAACGATTCCTGCAAGCTCGCATTCCTGCAAGCTGCAAGCTGCAATCTCGCACCTGCAAGCTCGCATAGAGCCCGGCGCGAAACAGTTGGAAAACGAACCAGCCCCGCTTCATAAGCCGCACACAAGCCGCGCGTCATTTAAGTGTCGCAACCAGCTCATTCCTCGAAGCAGCTTTCAGGGAGCAGGTCTGTTTTGAATGTTGTTTCGTAGATTCGCTTATACTGTATCGGCAGTTTCCACTCTTGATATCAATGATAAATGCAGCAAGCTGTATTTAAAACAATACAGCTTGCTGCGTTTATCATCGATATCAAGAGTGGAAACTGCCTATTTGCTATAATTATAATAATTATGTTATTATTCGGACTGGATTCCTTTATTTAGAACGTGTAGAAGCCTTCCTAGTTTTCTTTCTTGTCAATTGTTAATATCGGCAGTTTGTAGTTCAATAGTATGTCTTATAAGCAGAGATGTTCTTTGTAGAGTGTCTACATCTTGGTAAAAAGCTTCGGAACAAACCAACATATCTCTGATTCGATCTACTGATACGCCATCTTCTGCAGACGCCCCCACACGGGACATGAATGGTGCTCTTTTTGTTTACCTCATCGACAGCGAAAGAAGAAAATTCATCATCGGTTTGCATTATAAAACCAGTGAAACCAACTATAAACAAAGGGATCATTACCCTACGTAGCTCATTGCGGCGCAAGCGTATGCACTTTACCGCACTTAACTTCTAATATATCGGCAATGTTCGTTCTTTGCGTTCGTGTACATGAACGTAAGGGGCGTAGAGTTTAGAACAGCCTTCGTTTCGTAAAGAAGTTAGTTCTTCGAAGATGGAACTGCCTCGACGCAACGACTTTCTGAATGACAGCTTTGGAGAACGCACCAAACGGTCCTGGAATCCTCCCCGCTAAGGTTCTTATTCAACTATTTAACTTCTGTCTGATCGGCCTACCTCTCCTCGCTTCGGCTCACAGTGCTAGAAATCTACATGGTTGTTCCCTTTGTGTACAGCATGAACCAACTAGCCACAGATGTGTGACGAGCTCGTTCCCGTCATTCGCACTTTGTTCCCTTTTGCTGTTATTCAAGAATAATGTCTGCAGGCATCGTGGTCTTTTAGACCGTAAGTAACAATATTCTGTAAGTGTTTACAGAGGCTCCCAGGGACGTTAGGATTCGTACGCCAATGTCTCCTTCATCAACGAGGCGACGAAGTCGACTTATGTTCCAATAGTCATGCACTGGCTTAAGGTTGAGCAACCATGTGGTCTCATCGATGACTTTTTTTAGACCGAATCTTTCCTTTAATAGCGAGGGCGCAACTTCACAGTGACGTTCTGACAAGTCATGCTCTGCTGCAGCAGCTGCCACCTTTCCTCTCATGCAACTCCTTAGATACTTTAATTTGTGAACTCTTAAGACGTTCTGGTTAGCGTCCATAGGCCTCCCAAGCTGGGACAGGGGGCGCTGCGGCGCGCTTCCGAAAAGCGCCGTTTCGGCCGCTGGTACGATTTGCGGTCGCTCTCGCCCTTGCCTCCTGTGAGTGCGCACGCTTTCTGCGCGTGCTAGTGCGTTCTTACACCGCCCGAGGCGCCTCACACAACTCGCACGCGCTCAGTGGCTGCATGTGCTGCGTCATGTGTCCGTTGCATGGCAGCTTCAGCCAAGTTTGGGGCATTGAAGAACATTTTCGCGCTGTCATTCTGAACATATACCGTGCTTTAAGTACAGCGATTAGGGGACTAGTCGGTCGTTGAAGACAATACCATGTTCGTGGCTGCCAAGAGCGTGTCGAAAGTGAATCACGACGTTACCGACGTGAAACTAGAACGCCTTCCTTTTCTGCAATTATGCGACGGCTAAAACTAATCATTCAGCGGTGTTCGCTTTGAGCTGTCGGTGCAAGAAATTGCATTTTCGTGTGTGTTGGCCCGAAATTCCATCGCTTGCAGGCCACAACAGACTTCAAGTTCATTATGTGATTAATATTAACAGCTAATACTCACGTCTACCTTGTCTAGTCACTGCTACATTACAATACGCAATGCTGACAGCCGCGCACAAGTTTCGCCCCGGAAGGTTGCGACATACCATCGTCAAATCGTGCTCTTTTCGTGTTTTTGAAGCCGATTTATTCAGCATTACAATGCGGCACGGTAATCTGTGGTGCCCACTGCGACCACGCATGTTCCTTGCAGTACAAGCATTTATTTCAGACCGTGTGCGCTTGCTATAATGGCGCTTTGTTTGTTTTAAAAGCCCAATTGGTCAACACTATGAATGCCCACTTCGATCGTCTGGATTTCCCGTTACAATATAATTTTGGTGATAAAAACATTATCAGACCTCGCGATATCTTTGCTCTTTTTATCGCCACCTTGAGATCTCCACAGCTACTACTTAGCCAAAGCGGCAGCTACATACCGCCAGTAGCACAGCCACTTCCATGGCCAGCGTAGACGCGCTCATTGAATACATACAGCTACTCAAATTTTGTACTGAGCAGCGACTAAAAACTTATCTCCACAAGTTAAGCAAAACAGCATCTGTACTCACGGTATTATAAATATAATAACTGTAATGCATGAAGCCAGCGTGTAGCACTGCTATGACATTAAAAAATGGTAAGTGACCTGGCCAGCGCACACTCTTCGAAATATGAGATGAATATTTACTGCATACACTTTCGCTTGACATACGCACTTTCTGTTAAGATAAGCTTGGCCAACGCGCTTCTCCGTGTTAATTATTGAAGATACCTTATGTTACAAAAAATGACATCAAGATACCGCGCGTTCAAGCAACGCATCATCTAGCGATCTCCCGTAATCGACGCTGGCCGTCTCTGTCAGGGAAACGATACATTTTCATGGCCAGTTCTTGGCTATTCCTTTTTTCTAAGCTGCTGTGACAGCGCGCGAAGCACCTGTGTTGTGTGCCTGCTTTCGGTAGTGACAAAGCTGCAGCGCCCGGGCGGGAAACGCGAGATAAGAGCCTCCAGAAACACGTTTCCGCGCTCGCGCAATGCAGAACACATGTGAGGGCGACCGTCCGAGCGACCGGTAGTTCCACCTCTCTCCGCTTCAATGGAGGACGGCGCTGCGCAAACTTGAGGTTGGGCTCCCTATTGTGGAATCTAACCCGCTCCAGTATGCCTGACACTCTCAAAGCTTACCTTTGAACTCTGATAGTTCAAGCTTGGATATCTTTATGATAGGCGTTAGTTGTGTGGTGTTACAGGTGGACTCCCTTTCTGAGGAGATCAAAGTGCGATCTAATGATGCAGCTACCGCTGAAGTGTTTAGGCTAAGAGGCAGAGCGTGTGCTGAACACTCCTTTTTGCTACGCATACTCTTCCTTCGTACATTTACGAGCCCGACATTTCTAGTACTACATGTGCAGTACTGTTTTCTAACTCCCCGTCTAGAACTTTGAGCCAGTCTTCTTGAAGCAAGGGTAACCTTTGAAACAAAAAGAGGCGCCGAGCAGCCCAAACAACACGTTATAACGTTTCGGCTTCCAGCACGGGAACCAGGAATCGCTCTTTATTCGAACCGCCTCTAACACTGTTAATCGCAAATATAGGAACCTAAACCTGTATACGCATGCTCTTTACAGCGATTATTCAAGTCTACTTAAACGACACGCGCTCTAGTGATGATTTCAATAAGAACAAGGCTTCCATGATGGAAGCCAAAACGTCATAAACGTTTTCTTCGGACCTGGTCGGCGTCTCTTATTGTCTCAACAGCACCCACCTGCCCATAAGGGATTCCCTGATGCACTCGAATTCAAGTAAGACAAACGCCGTGATTTCTTCCAGGGGCGATATCTTATAACGGTTCCAAAAATAGACCGGTCCACTTGCCCTCGCGTGATTGGTCACAATCAACCTTTTGCTGACGCGGGCGCGACTCTGTCCAATCACGCGAGGGTAAACGGACCGGTTTACTTTTCGAACTGCTATATCGCCACTGCTCACCGATTGATGCGCTGTCAGCCATGCCGGCGATGTCGTTAAGCAGCTTTGTTGCGGCCGTTTGCACGACGGTCAGTTTCAGCTGCATCTTGTAGATTGCCATTTTGGGCTAGTTGGTTGACACTTGAAGAGGATAACTTTTAGCGCTAAAAAGACGGAGACGTGAAAGATGCGTAACTTCCTTTGTTATTGGGTTGTTTACGGGTGTCAGGTATTCATGATGATCGTTTTCCTTGTGACACAGGTGGTGTTTTTAGTGGCGTGTGCGCATATGCTCCATCGGTGTAGCTAAGTTAGCAGCACGCGGTGCGTTTATCCGTGTTGTTTTTTCTTCTCTGCTGCGTTTGTGACTGTTCCGGTGCTCAGCTATGAGCTGGCGGTTCCGGCTAGACGCTGACTCTTCGTTTTCGGGTCATCGTTAACATGATTACCAACGCTGGTTGTCCGTATAATTTTTCATGTTGCTTCAATAAAGCTCACTTGAAAGTTGAGCCCTGTCCTTTGTGTCTTTTTCTCGACCCAGTCTTTTTAGCGCTCGAAGTTATCCGCCTTGTTCTCAAGTCACGGAGTAAGAATTCTTGAGGAGGGGCAACGGCGCTCGCTCGGGCGTCCCGATAAAGTCACGCCGTAGGACACGGCGCCGACACGCCCTCTGTTGGGCGAAAAGAGAGACGCGCGCGTCGACCCGTGGCCTCCGCGATCGGCTGCGGCGGCGCGACATCGCGCTGCCCAACCTCGTGTGAGTCCTAGAGTCAGCAGATGACAAAGAATGCACCGCAGGTCTCACGCCCTTCCTTCCCAAGGCCATTTACATATGCATGCTCTCAACACGCCAGCCAATGACTTCCAGCGGCATGCGTCGTCTGCCCTGAGTGAGTGCAAGCAGCTCGTTACGAGCGCTGTACGTCATGTAATTAATTCAGCATTTATTGCTAACTGCAGCTGAAATGTCCGCCGCCCCTATTTATTGACGCTACATAGTGAAAGCTGAGAAAATTGCCAGTATATGAGACGGTAACGAGAAAATTAGGCGTCGCGCCCATAGGGTGACATGTGAACCATGGGAACAGGCCGGCAGCGTCATCTGTCGTGATGCGCAGAAAACTCAACTTCCTCCTCGCCCAAGCGTTACATTAACAGGCCGCCGCCGCGCGCTGCCGTGTCATAGCAGTTTCCTCTCCTCAAATACTTCTTTCTCCGCGTCTCAAGTATAGGACACTAACTTCCTTAGCAGATAGAGAAAAGAGGGAGGCCTGCGCGGAACCCCAGTACTGTGGCAGCGTAAGCTGAAGGAGCGACCTTCTTAGAGGCCATTTTAAACGCTTGAGGAAATATAGTTCAAGTAGAGGTGACAGGTATCCCCTGCGCCATAACTATTATCATTTCGTCAAATAGGGAAGTACCAACTACGCAATAATTACTGCGGTATTGTAACGTGCAAATCTGTATAACTGCACTTCTTAGAGAGTCTCTCGGCGTTGTTTTCTTGTGAACGAACCGAACTCTCGGCCCGGCCTCGACGGCGAGCCGCGGTTTCGGCTTCTCTCTGCACAGCTGTCTGTTGTGCCTGACATTGCCTTGCTGCAGCCGCTCGCGTAGTTGTGCGATTCGCTTCTTCAGCAGCCGTCCGCACCAAGCGACAAGGCGCCTTCAGGTATATCGAAGAGCCAAATCAGGTTGCTGGCGCGGCTGCGCACGTCGCCTGCCGCGTGGCGCATGGCACGATACAACAAAACTGCTTTAAAGGGCGGCGCTTCGTAATAATGATGACGGAAATGTTGAAGAAGATTGTTTCATAATGATGATGTTGATGATGCCTCTGTAATGGGTTCACAGCTACAAACCATGCAGCACTGAGTTCTTTCAAGTGATTCCTCGAACTCGTTATGCAATCCACTTTCCCCGACGTGCAGTGGCGTATTATTATCCTGCCACATAACATTACATTTATTAACGTGATTCCTCGGCAGACGTTATAGCTGGTTAGGTCTGTAGTGAGTGAAAAGAATGCGGACCGTCACGTTCGCTCACGTGCGGTGCGGTGAAAGATGGATGCGGTACACGGTAGGCAGGCAAACACACATATATTCAATGGGCACACTCAAAGGACATGTACAAACAATAAAAAGAGTTAGGCTCGCGGGCTACACATTAAGTCTTTAGCGTGCACAGTTCTCAAAAATCAAAGTCACATGCATGTGTGTACGCTCACGTCCCCGTGGACGGCGGTAGCGGGAGTCGTCGATGGGGCGACTTGAGGGACGCGGCGGGCAGGCGAGGTTGTTCAGCTCGAGCGCTGGTGGTGGCTCTGGCTCCCGGACGCAGAACGGAGTGGCGTCGGCCCAGCGCAGGTAAAGGCCGACACCCGAAACCAGTAGGTAGCGGCCACACTGGTCACCCGGCGAGGTCAGGCAGCAGTCGCCGGCGAACGACGTTCGCAGGGCCGGTCAGGAGGCTGCCCAGTGCTTCAGCCCGTGTAGCCCTCTTCAGACCTCGGCTCCTCGAACGCCGTCTTCTTCTGCCTTCGTGGCGGCTCTCTTGTTCTTGTTCTTGTTCACCTGACAATATATGGCTCATGCCCACTGTGGGGGATTGGCCAAGAATTGGGTGCTAAAAAATTTAATATTTAGGAATTCAGTGATCTACACAGAGAAATGGCGAAGTGATATTCATGTAATATGGGGGAAAAACTCCAATGATTCACATAATGAAAAATTGAATAATAGAAAAAGACTAAAATTCGTATTGAACGCGCACCCTTTTTTCCGCGACGCGCCGCTTAGGTCGTGGACCTTCGTCGTCGTCGTCGTGTCGTTTCACCACAACGTCTTTGAGCGAGCATCTTCCAAGTACAGGCGTGGCGCAGTGGTAGAATGCTCGACTGCCACGCAGAGGGTATGGATTAGAATCCACGCAGAGGACGTGGTTTCAACGTCCGCGGCCCTGGTTATTTTTTCTAAAATTTGCACGATAGCGGTTATGGACACCGGCGGCGGCGGACAACTACGGCGCAAAAACGGCCCTTATTGTGATCTCGTAACAGCTCATAATATGGCAAGAGAAGTCCGTGCGCTTGAACGTGATATTGTCGACCGGTTTTACTGGTGAACGATGAAAGGGAGATATGGAGCGCGACACAAACGCAAAGCAAACGTGTATGTACAGTCCAGAGGCAGGGCCACCACGGTACCGTCCTACCGCCCGCGCAAGCGAACACGGATCGTTGAAAGCAAAGAAGACGTCGGGGCCTTTTGCGGCGGGCCTACATGTGAAATAGTACCAATCGAAGATTCCTGGCGCGGGTGCCTTTGTTATGCCAGCCACCGCGCGTGTTGTCGAGGCAGAATCTCTTGCGATCATCATCATCATCATCAAATCCAGATCGCATGGAAGAAATTCGTTGTCCCGTGAAGAAAAGATCGTACCACAGCGACCCTGACCAGAAGACTAGCTTTCCGCAAAAATTCTGTAAGCCCTGCCAACCGACGTCTTCTAGCATATTAAACGAAGTAAAATACCGGCATACGTGAGTTCACTTCAATGTCTCGAATGGCGCTTGCCCGTAAGTTTGGTGGTGCAGTTTTCGTTGACTGATGTGAAGATTAACTCCCTTTCGGTAGAATTCAGCCTAACATTAGATGCACCTGCCTGCGCCAACACACCAAATGCTGGTTTTAGCAACACGTGATTTCTTCTCTCCCCTTCCCTCTTACGTTTGCACGCAAGCTTTAGCATATAATGTTTATCCAATCTTTAGCATATCAAGCACGCTGCGAACTAACCCCTAATGAATTATATCCTGCATGAGCCTCACAGTCTATTCGCCGTTTTTTGTTGTAAACGTGTGCCCTACTCTCACATCTACACTTTCCGTTCTGAGATTGGTTTCTCCATATTAGTTTCGTCTGCCAGGTATTTTCTCGTAGCAACCACACCAAAATACGAGTGGGATGTTCTGAACAAGAAACAATGTCATAATGTGATACCACCACGATAACTGCAAAATATTTCGGCCTGTCTCACTATCTTTGAGGTTGTCGTGTTCGCGATCGCAAGGCCAACTTCTATTCCATGCCGTCGGCGTACTAATGTGTGTACTATAACCAGAAAGCATGAGGTAGCCTAGGAAAGGTGATTGACAACCGTGTTCGCCAGGCTGTTAGAACGTGCACCGCATGTAAAATTTCGGAGTGCACAGTTCCAGCGATAATATGTTGCAATGTGTGCGCCTCAGTACACGACATATTCGGTACGCTGAATGATGCGCCAATGGTTATCTCTGACTTTCCTATATTGTCACCACCTAACGAAGTTCTTTGCGAGTAATGTCGTAAGGAACAATTTGAAGGCCTCTTTGCAGCTGAGGTGTAGTGAATCTTATGGAAATGTGGGTAGGAGATATCCCTCCGTGTTGGTCAACATGCATTAGGGAAATCACACACGCAACTAAGCATATTTCACTCAAATTTATTCCTACGGGCTCGATGAACACTGGCCATGAGCGAGCGTATATACGTATCACCGAGAGCGTTTACAGTATTGTCTGGGGAAAATGAAACTGGCGTTTATGCGTTTCTTCCTCACGAGGAAAGAAAGCTAAGAGGTGACATCATATAATTTCCCTATGCTAGTCAAACCAGCCAAATGTCCCACCTTGTGCGCGGTTCTTCTCGTGCGGGACAGTTAAGCACCAATCGAGCTCGTTTGGATTTGGTCACTTCTGCTTGACCTAGTGCTTGCCTATCATATGACCAGAGTGTTTTCCCATGATCCTTTCTTTTAACTTATTACGACTAGGGTTCAAGGTTATCACCTTAATCGCTTCCTGGTTTTCCTTCCTTTTCCCTTTCAGTTTTTTTTTCAGTGAGCATGATATTGACCATCTTGTTGACGTCAGTCGTGACATTGCTTCTGTGGCTTCTCTTCAAATTTATTGATGCGTGGATACCAGAGTGGCGTGCGCCTTCTGGAAGCAAGCTGCCACCTATGCCGCCAGCAAGCAGCCTTCTGGGACATGTGGAACTCCTAAGCAAGGGCTTCCACCGCACGAAGTGCCTTGAGTGGGTGAAGGAGTACGGGCCAGTCATAAGGTGTGTACACAAAGGAGGATAACCTGGCCAGTTTTTACAAATTCCTGGCAATAAATGCGCAAACGCTCACTAGACGAAGCGAGGAAACAGAGCGCTGACTGGAACTGGATCTTATGGAAACAGCTTATACATGTGCACATAAAGGAGGGAAGGGTAACCAACGATAAGCAGACAAGATGCAGACAAGAGCAGCAAAGAATGAATAGCCTATGTATCATCTATGAATGAAAGTTAACATTCTAAAAGTGAAATTCAAGGTGAACTGTCGCATATTGCGCATTGTGCAAGGTGCGGGTGTGTTCCGGAATTTCCGCGCGCCTCGGTTTTGCATTCTCATCGTGACAGAAGAAATAGAGAAATAGCCGAGGCTTTCTTCATTAAAAGAACTGTGCAATACGCGTCAGTTTACCTTCAGTTTCACTTTTAGAATGTGAACTTTCATTCATGGATTACACATCGACTATTCATTCTTTGTTTATATTGTCTGCTTATCGTTGGTTACCTTTCCGTCGTTTATGTGTACGTGTATATACTGTTTCAATAAACTTGTCTCAGTCTACGCTCTTCTGTGTTTCCTCACTTCGTCCAATGTGTGTTTGCGCATTTATCGCCATGAGGTATGTAGGGTATGCGGAGCAGCATTCTCCGCAACCTGGTGTGAACAACATCGAACATGTAGGGTGTGGACTCCACTCGAGTAATTAAATTATCGAATCAACAAATCTGTTGACATTGTGAGGTTTTTACACGAGATAATTACTTTTGCCCAGTGTCATAGATTCCACTCTCAACTGGTCTGTTTCTTGATGGATCGGGATTGCAGATTAGACTCCATGATTGGGTTACTATCACGAAAGCGGAGCAGAACTACCTCATTGTTGCCTTTCTCGGATGGGAGCAGACACTGAAATATGAAATTACATGAAAATAATTCTAGACACACAGTGGGTTTTATCTTTACCGGCGTGTGTAGAGAAAACGAAATAAAATCACAGTTTCACCAAAAGGGTAGAGCAATGAATGCGATAGCAATGCATGATCTCCTGTAATATACGAAGCATTTTTGTCCGCACTATAGAAATATGCAATGGCGTAGCCCGGCCATGTTAAATCTTTATTACGTGATGAATTCATTTTGTACAATAATAACCACTGATCTTCACGCTCTGCATATTTTGCGTTGTATTATTGTATTTCAATTTTTCTTGTATTCTGTGCCCACTCCTGCGATAGCCTATCAAGGCTGCAGTATGTTAAAATAAATGAATAAATAAGACATAGCTTTAGGGGCAATCTGAATTTTAGGGGACGTGGGTTTATTAACTAAGCATGCAGGTGCTTAAATTGCCACGCGATGGTGGAACTGCAGAGAAGACAGCCCAGCAGAGCTGCGAGCTAGGTCCTGTTGTTTTGATGTCTTCTGGCACGCACTTCACACCTTTCGACGGCGCAGAGCAGCGTCTATTTTGCAGCATCGAGAAACTTGACACAGCATGGCGGCATCAACCGAGCGGGTACCTTCCCGGGCCTCATAGACGCATTCGAGTGAGCGCTGTGTGGCGAAGTCATGGCTGGTGCAACGATATGTGAGACGTCTGGAATGGAGCACGAGGTCGAGACACTGCTACGCAGTACGCCAGCGCAGCAAGTCATCAGACTTGTACGTCATCAGCCATCATTGATGACGTGCAAGTCTGATAAGAGATGACTGACGACTGCAAGTTATGCGTCATCAGCCCTGAAGTCTGCTGACTTCAGGGCCAGCGTATTCGTCGCTTCTTTACTAATAGTCGTATTTTTATTTCATGTCTGATTTATTTATTTCGCGTTGTTCTCGTAACACGGTAAGGTTCTAGTTGAACCGAGTCCTGTCCAGGAAAAACTTGCTGATTGAGAGTGAGTGAGGCTGAGGAAAAAGAGCTGGTGAGCCTAGTTTCGCGGAAGCCCGGTAGCGCAAAAGCTGCTGAGTCTGAGTCAGCCCAGCTGAACAATGAACTGGTGAATTTCGGTCCGGTCGGCTCAGGAAAATCCGGTGAGTCAGAGTCCGAGTCAGTGCGGCTGAGGAAAAATGGCATCAGTCTGAGTTAGACTGAGCTACTGTGAAGAATTTTGGTTAGCCTGGTCCGAGCGAGCCCATGTCAAGAAATAATTTTTTAGTGAGCTTTAGTGAGTGACAGGAAATTGCGGATCTCTCATGGTACAGATGTTAGGCACCAGTAATGGGTACAGTTGCAACGCCCTTCTCACGCATTGTCATTCTCCTCTATACAGCACTGAGCATCAACCCTAACGGAACCTTCCTGCCACTCCTCCATTTGGCTTCACCAGTCTAGTATTTCCGTGAGGCTATTTCGGTGGCAGACCTTAAGGCCCTCCACGTTTCGCTATGGAAAGATTATACCTAGGCGTTATTGTTCCGAGGTAGATACTACCAACGGTAATCAACCGCGGAAGTCGTGAAGTGCACAGGAAGGTCGCCGCTAATCTTCCGCCTGAGCGCGTTCAAGCCCTGCGAATTATTTACTGGTGCTGTGGGGGTATCTTCAGTTTTGGGGACGCGCCCTCATGCAGACAATTGCTACTCATTGCCCACAAACCGGCACTACCAGTCCTACGCACCGCCGCTCCTACCGCGTCGCTGGCTTTGAGCTAAGCGTCATCTAGCCAGAGGTAACAAGATAATCGCCAAGGCCGTCACTCGGTTGTCCACCGGTCCTTGGGTATTCCCGTGGTAATAATGAAGAAAGGAGCATGAATCATGGCGCTTTTGTGTCGCTATCGTCACATCAATAGCATCACAAAGAAAGACTTCTACATTCTACCGCGAAGAATTTGTGTCCTTCGTCGTTCGTATGGTGCATCTGCCTTTTCTTCAACTGATATACGGCCTTGCTCTTGCAAAGCACTTTGGGTCCGTGCACTGAGCGAAAATGACATTAGTTTGCTCCAGGTGGAGGTTAGCAGTTCCTATGTAGTTCCCCGTTCGTTTTGTTCATGTGAAAAAATGCACCATCTCCCACTAAAGGGGACCATGAGGCGATTCGAAGCAGCGCGGGCGGTGCACACCGCGTTTGCATCGTTTTGACTGGGTGTAGCGTTTGCATCGGTTTAACGCTGCCTGCGTCTGCGTTGTCTCTCGCGGCCAAGAGCGCGTTCTCGTTCCTTCCGAGCTGGTAAAGCGCTCATCGAGGAAAGAGCGTACTTGGAGAGGAGGTTTGTCGAGAGGGTTTGCGCACGCGCAGTAAGGGTGGTCACGCCACACACCACCACTACCTGATTTAACTCCGCCATAAACTGCTCCGAATATGCAGATGTGTAACATGTATCATTATTTTATTGCGAGAGCAGTTATATGGACAGTATCGACGGGTTTTGCCGTCGCCGTCGCTATCGTCCGCCGCGGTGGTGTAGTGGTTACGGTACTCGGCTGCCACCCGAAAAACGCGGGTTCGATCCCCGCCGCGGCAGTCGCATTTTCGATGGAAGCGAAAATGCCAGAGGCCCTTGCACTGTGCGTTGTCAGTGCACGTTAAAGAACCCCAGGTGGTCTAAATTTCCGGAGCCCTCCACTACGGCCTTTCTCTCCTATCTCTTTCACTCCTTTTCCCCTACCCCCACGGACGCTTAGCCGTGCTCCCTACATAGGCTGCAGAAATTAGCGTCCCTTCCTAACCGAACCACAATCAATCAATCAATCAATCAATCGTCGCTGTCGCCGTCATGCCCCGTATGTGTATAAGTATATATGTGTATAAATGAAAACCTCTAGTGCCACGTGATACTGCGTTAGGTGATGTTGGTGGCAGCATGGCACGCGACACTGCGTTACGTGTTTCGCGAAATATGTCACGTAACTCTGCGTTACGTGATTTTCGTGGAAGCGTTTCACGTGGCACTACGTCACGTAGTGTTGGCAGAAACGTTACGTGAGATTCCGTCACATGATGTTGGCATGACATGGCGTGAATTTGCGTTGTCATTTTGGCAGAGTTGTGCCACGTGACAATATCTTCGTAATTTTAGCGGCAGCATGTGACGTGACACTAGGCTATGTGTTGTTTGTGGAATCAGGTGACGTGACACTTCGTGACGTAATTTTAGCGAAAATATGTCAGGTGACATTGCGTTACATGACTATCGCGGAAGCATGTCACGTGAAATTGCGTACGTGATGTTGGCTCAGACATGTAACGTGATATCGCGTAATTTTGGCGGAAACATGTCACGCGACATTGTGTTACGTAACCTTGGCGCCAACATGTCAGCTGACATTATGTTACGTGATTTTGGAGACAGCACTTCATTTGACATTGGTTACGTGATTTTGCAGGAACATATCACGCGACACTGCCTTACGTGATTTTGGCGGAAACATCTCATGTGAGGTTGCGTTACCTGATTGTGGCGGAAACATGTCACGTGACATTGGGTTACGTGACATTGGTGGGAACATGTCACATGGCATTGTGCTCGGTGATGTTGGCAGAAACATGTCCCGTAGCACTGTATTGCGTGATTTGCGAGAACATGTCACGTTCACGCGATATTGCGTAACATGGGGTTGGCAGCAACATGTCACGTGACTTTTCATTACGTGAAGTTGACAGTAACATCTGACGTGATATCGCACTACGTGATTTTGGGGGCAGCACTTCATTTGACATTGCTTGCAAGCATGGAAGCATCCCACGTGACATTGTGTTATGCGATTTCGGCGGAAACATGTCACGCGACATTGTGTAACGTGATCTTCGCAGGAGAGTTCGCCTAACATTCTATGCTGTTTTGACGGGAACATGTCGCATGATCACCCAAAATTACTTAAAACAATGTCACATGATATGCTTGTGGCAACACCACGCAAGGCAATATCACACGAGCTGTTCTAGCCAGAACCGCTTAATACCGTGCCACGTGTCATGGTCCCGCCAAAATCACGTAACGCAAAGTCACGTTATATGTTCTCGAGCTGCCTTCTGTAGAAGAGACCCTGCATACGCATAGTTTCGCTGGAGACGCGCGGTGCTCTCTCCAGTTAGCCGAATACACCACGTGGGTCGGCGACTGTGATTCTACCATATCTTTCTACTGCGTAGGACTGCCTTGACCACGTGATTTCTTCTTCGTGCCTTCCATGTCGTCGCAACGCCGGCATTTTCGATGCCACATAGCGCTCACGTAAATGCGTCTGCGAGTACCGGAAGGAACGCGGTCGCTTGCGGTCGCGGAGCTGGGCGAAGTTCTTCGACGCTGCAAATGGCAAAGTTCATGTTGCTTAGAGCAGTGGCGCGCTGCTAACTGTGTGCCAGAAGCAATCAAAACAACATGACTTATCCCGCAGCTCCACTGGGACGTTTTCCCTTCCGCTTGAACATGACACGGCATTTTACGCCATCATGCCACCGCGCCTGATCAGAACGCTTGCCGAGGAGCTCCGGCAGAATGCCACTCGCGTTGAAGCAAAGCGCGCTTTACTTCTCACGTAATCACTGCTACACCGTCTTTGGAAGCACATCCGAACCTGCACCGTAGCAACAGCTCGAGCTGCACGTCCACAGCAGCGAGCGGTGTCATCTACTGTTGGCCGCATCGCGGCCATACCAGGTCGACAGTGACCCGAGATCGCTGCTCGTGTTCTACCTTAACGTATGTGTCGTCTCGCCTAAGCAAACCTGCATGCTTTACTAATAAACCAACGTTCACTATAATTCCGATTGCCCCTAAACCTGCTAATCTTACTTGGTATAACATGCATTGCTATCGCATTCATTGCTTCTCCCTTGTATCGAAACTATTACTTTTTTCCACAGAGTCTTAAGAGGTTTACTTAAGTGAACCCGATGGGGTGCACGACAGATACGTACCCGATAAAAAATGCCGCAATTTCAGTCATTTAATCCATTTTGAATCATATTACGCAGCTTTTTCACGGGCCGCGGGTCACTGACGGTATTACCTGGAGCCGCTGACGCTTCTATGTTGCTTATATTGCATGCTCATGTCAGTGCCGTACGGTACTGCTCACTTGGCTTTCAAAGCATTTCGATTTAATTGGGTAGTAAGATCTAAGCGCAAGGTAGGCACAAATGTTGGGAACATGTGGGTGTGAGGGTTCATAGAGGATGAGTTAGTAACCTCACATATGCTAATGACATGCGGGAAGAGATGGCTGTGGTTGCACCTGGGCTTTTCAGGTCCCATCAGAGAATGGCTACTGGGCACTTGCCTAGCGTGCGACGCCTAAGATCAGATTGAGGCGCTGGAGGGGGTACTTAAGTGCTCTCGTTAATAGGGCGTCTTGTACTCTGGGGGTCTCCCCTGCAAGCTGCTCAAGAGTTTTGTATGTGCACCCGTAAAGTAATAGTCTGATTCTGAGGACACTGTAGAATGACCCGAGCAACGTCCGTTGTCCATTTCCGAAGCAATCGGTGCTGCTTGGTTATGGAGTTCGCGCATCATGCGGACGTAGCCTAGCAAGTTTTCGTCCAGATGCTGGGTTGTCATATCCAGATCACACTGGGCTCCTAGCTCTTATCTAGGGGGCAGAAATTATTCTAGGAAGCTCTTTTCAAGTTCTGCCCATGTTCTGAAAGGCAAAAGGCCATTCGGCCCACTTCGTTAACCTTGTTGTGGGAAGATATTTAGGAGATATCAATGAATAGTCAACTCGTGCTATCCTTGCGGGTGCAGCATGAAACCCAATTTGCTTAGTAGACATAACTGTCACCTGATGTAAAAAGAAACATAGTCATTGGCTTGTGCTTTTCGCACATTTTGTTGTCACCAGGGAACACACAGCCATCAGCAGTATGACAGGAAACACCGAAATTCTCATCAGCATACATCATTGGCCAAGTGCTGTTCTAAATCAGGGATATTATCACAACACAAATCGTTGACAAAGATGAGTATCTCTGCCGAATCGTTAGAACTTATTTGTATCCTGGCAACCTCAACAATTTCTGCGTAAATTCGAACTCCTTGTCCCGTCACACGCTACAGATGGCAGCGCATAGTGCCGCAATCGCGTGTCGATATTTTTTTTTCCTGAACAACACCGTTGTCGAATAGCAGACGCCTCAATCTGTATTCCAGGCTCAGGATAGGTCTCAAGCATGTTGTCATTGTTAATGAATACAATGCCATAAAGAAATTCTGGAATACAAAGGAACTCCTCCAGCGGTGGTCGACGTTTACTGGCTACACTGACACCTACAAAGGTGAGTTGGTTCACCGAGGACAATGCCAAAAGGTATATTTTATAACCAGCATAGGAGCCTGGCTCAAAGGGTAAGTGGGCAAAGATCCATAGGTTTTCGGAGAAGCTATTTTGATAAACTCTAATACGAGCAGTCTATGGAGAATAGGGGGAGAGTGTTCCGATTGCATGCCGGATGCATGCCCTTATCGAAGTATGGATAAGCAAAATTTCACGGCTAACAATGTCGTACTTTGTAAGCAAGAATACCGCAGATCTGTGGAATTGGGGGAATAGGTTCATGCAAAGCACTGAGCGATACAATTGCATTTTATTAATTGTTTAACGTAGCAAACAATTGTTCAAAGTAGAGTCAAAATCCTCTTCCCAAAGTGTGAGTGGGCGTGTGCTTTACGTGGGCTAAACAGGAACCCCGACAGCATCGCGGTGACTGAAAGTTGCTCTACGACGTAACTTTGCACTCAAGTCAGTGCGCAGCGGCGACATCTCCTTCATCGAAGAAAAATGCACGATATGATGCGTTGATTTCACGGACTAGTGTCGATCGTTGAGATATTCATGCGGAGTTGAGCAAAGTTGTAACAAGTAGAACATATATATTTATCACGTTGCTGTGAGAGAGTGGACGCGAAAGTAAAAGGTGTAGCGACTTGAGAAAAGCCACATTGTGTGAATCACAGCCAAACGCAGAACTGAGCGAGGAAATCTGCCCAGGACCAATTGTTGGACATTTATCCAAGTGGCGCGATTAGGATGCACACCTTTCAGCAAAGCATATCAGAAGGTGTAGGCTTAGGTCACCAGAAACGCAGGAGGCATTGTGGTGACTGAATGGTTGCACATGGCACGAGGTGAAGTTCACGCTCTCCGTCTCATTGTTGATGAAACGTCACGCTAAGTGGCATGCGTTGAAGTATTCGTACGAGAATGAGCAAAGTTCGACTAATGCATACCGAGACCTAATAAAACATCTATTTTTTATCGCATTGATATCTCAACATGTCACGCACATTAGAAGGTTGACTCACGTTACACAAGCACCATGATGGCGAGTGCTACTGCAATAGCTTTATTTCCTGTATATGCCATGTGAGAGAAGCCGCCGTAGCATAGTGATGCCATGGTTGCCCAGGTCCTCAGGGGCACGGATAAGACACATCCTTTGTAGGTTCTCGGTCCCGCCACCTGCCTTCTTCCGCATCTGCAACCTGGGGCGGGTCCGGTAGGCTACTCTGCGCTGGGGTAGTGGGAAGGAGAGAGGAGATTTTGGAAGATAAAGGTACAGCCAAAAAGCGACAAATGATACTGTAGTGCTACTGACTTTATAAATGTTCTTTTTTTCATTCTCAGAGACAGTCAGTGAGCCTTGTAGGGTTCAGAAAGTGCAGCAATGGTCTTGTTTTTTGGCATAGCTGACATGCAAAGCGCCGTAGACACAAGATGTTGTGGACAGCGAGAACATTGCGGTTTACAATTTGTAGTGCGGCACGCAGTTGCATTCTTTCCTTTACTGAAGTTCGGCAGTGGCCCTGGAGGAGCGCCATAGTGTGCTCCACAGCAAAATGGCCGCACTCGGCGCTTTCAGCCATTTGAAGTTTGAATACGTATGAACGGTTCAGTGCGACCTACACCCAGTCGCAAACGACATAACACTGTCTCTTCACGTAGGGAAAGTCCGGGTAGAAGCCACAGCTGCAATCATGGGTCGAGAGAACGTAGGCGACGGTGCGGGAAGCTAGGCGTGTGTCACTGCTGCAGTGTCGTGATGCGTGCTAGTCTGCTTATGTTGGGCTGCGTCATCCTTCGATAGTATTGGCAGCATCTCCGGCGAGATCGTTGACGGAAGTACCACAATGACTGGGCAGCCACTGAAGCACAATGCTGTACCCTTTTTCTATCGCATGGTGGTGCATCAGGCGTATATCCTACACGAGTTATTCGTAAAATACATGGCGTAAGGCTGACAAACGCCAGTGCAGGTCCGCATTTTTATTAATATATTGAAAGGCACTTCTGGTAACAAGAAGCTCTGAGCCGGTCCATTACTTGAGACGAGAGATGTTGAAGCTCTGGCTGATGCATTGTGATGGTACGAGAGTGCTAGCAGAACTGCTCTATAGGTAGATTCATCCGTATAGGCCTGTACGTGGTCAAAATATTGAGTACGTAAATAATCCAGAGCTCCTTGGTTCAATACCAAGGCACTCAGCCAAGACTTCTTATTGCTAGCACGGAAAGGCGCACTTCAGGCTGACGCAAACACCACAAGGCTGATGGTAGAGGTGCCGATGGCGTGAAAGCCGACGAGAATCAGTCGCGATGAGCGATGACCACATCGGAAAACGACTCTTGTAGTCGTCGTTCCGGGAAGAACATTAGATGAGTAGATTCCACCGTTCAAATATGCCGAACGTGTGTCCTTACCGTATCGGTGGTGATGTAAGTCGTGATCGGATGCTTTATAGCAAATATTACTGTTCCCGTTGTTAAAGCGCATCGCGGAATACGAGGATGGCGAGCATAGAAGAGAGCGTGGACGCTGCAATGGCCTTTAGGTAAACGAGTATCTTATGTATATTTTGCGCGCGTCCGATCTCTCCGTTAAAATGCAGTGTAAGTGAGCCTACTGCTACCTGCATTTGTGATGATGGTGTTTGTTTAACGTGATTTGCCCTTATAATGTGTTATAAACACTATCTTAGCATTACAATACATGTCTTCCGGTACCTTTCGCTGTTCAGAACATAGGCATGAATACCACAGACAATTAAGGCTTTCATTCACAGTTTCAAATGATGAACTTAGCTGGGCTAGTGTAGTAATTTTTTTATTTGTTATTTGTTTGACAATACATGACTGTCGTGGTGCAGGAGACGAAAGGCGACGTTATGAGTCACCTGACTAGACCTCTAGCATCATGCTGTCACACAAGGCAACTGCACTGGAAAAAAAAAGAAAATACAGGAGCACAATGAAATGACATTACGGAGAACTAGGATAAAGCTTATATGAAATAAAGAATACAGCAAAGCTTCGGAAATATGCTACATAACACACGTATCATTGAAGGCAGAAAAAAGCGAGCAGTAGTAGTGTATACATCAGTGTTCCATATGGAAGCATAAATACAGACTTTTCAAACATGAATAGCCATATGAATTGGTACATATATAACACTTTATGCGTACATATGTTAGAAATGGAATCCGGAGCAATTAAAGCTATACAGTAAATGAAATAACTAAATGTGCTCCAAGAAGTACACGTTCAACTTTAAAAGACAGTATGGAGAAGGAATGTATTATCAAGGTTAGTACGCGAGAATGAATGTTTAAACTTTGAGGGATTTGCCATTTTAAATGTTGCTGAACATAGGTAGTTCTAGCTTTTGGCTTCAAGAAAGTAGAATGTCCAAAGTTGAAGTTTTGAATGTTCTTAGTGTATGTAGCAAGAAATTACTCAGGGTCATTTCTGTGTTCCATATATATAAGCTCTGACAGAGACTTCTATAAAAATGTAGCGCAAAGGAACACACGGACAGACAAAGAGCACAGGACGGGCGCTAACTTCCAACTGTGTTTATTGAAAAAACGTACGTACACTTATACAAGTCACAAGGGGCGGTAAGGGCATGACACTCGCGTTAATCAGGATACCACGAGGGAAATCAAATCTTGAATCAATGTGGCATGAAATCGTATCTGGACGCATTGCATGCTCCATGACTTATTTTTTTTCTTCCGTTTTCGCGCCAGTCCATTTGATTACAAAAGTGACGCTGCAGGAGGAAGGAAACTAGGCCAGAGGAAGCAATAAGCGTTGCTAACCGAAACTATGTAGCATTGGGTCGCATAGAGCGAACACCAACGGCTCTGCATAGCACACACACACTGGAGAACAGTCAACAATACTTAGAGGGCCAAAGGGTGCGTCACAAAAAATAAAATATGCAAAACGACAACAGTACTTAAAGGCCAGTGGGGTGTGTCACAAAGGATAAAAACAATAAAACCGGCAAAACGACAACAAAACTTAAAGGCCAAAGAGGTGCGTCACAAACAATAAAAACCGGTAAAACGACAACAATACTTAAAAATCAATGGAGTGTGTCACAAACGATAAAAACAATAAAACCGGCAAAATCGACAACGAAGCTTAAAGGCCAATGGGGTGCGTCGCATACATTAAAAACCGCCAAAACGACAACAATACTTAAAGGCCAAAGGGGTGCGTAACAAAACAGAAAAACCAGCCAAAAAAACGGCAACAGGTCTTAAACGTACGATGAGGTGTCAATAAGACGGGAAAAGTAAAAACAATAGACAAAAAGATAAAAGGTAGAAAAAAGAAAAATGCACTTCCCTTATGGCGTGAAAATTTTTTATACGTGTCCTTCCAGGAAGGTCACTTCACTGTTCAAGAGTGTTAATAAGGCGTGCTAATGCAGTTGTCACCGGCCTTTAAAATGTAGTAGGCTTCAACTATCTCTCTTTCCGTCCTCTCTGGTGCCCGCTTCCTTACGAAACTAGTGCGCGCAAACTCGGGTGTGCACCCGCATCTTTTGCAGTGCTCGGCCAGGTGTCCTCCAGAGTTGTTCTTAACATTCAACGCATGCTCTCTGGCCCTATCATTGAAACACCGGCCTGTTTGCCCTATGTAAACTTTATCGCAGCTGAGCGGGATTTTATAAACGGCTTTTGTTTCACATTCGGTGAAAGTAGTGTCGTGTTTCTTATCACCATTCTTGCTCTTTCTTTTTGAAGTCATGGGGCATACCTTTGAAAGTTTGCATGGAGCAGTGAACACAACATTGACATTGTATTTTGAGAGTACCTTCTTCAAATTGTGCGAGATACGGCGTACGTACGGTATTGCTACCGTGGGCTGCCTCTCACGCTCATTGGACTCCTTCCTTCCGAAACCTTTAAGCTTCTTTAGTAGGGACTCGCACACACTAGAGACCAATAAGGCAGGGAATTTAGAAGCGTGGAGGCGGTCAATTTGCTGTCGAAAACTAGCTTGCATTTGGTGTTTGCAGGACTTATCAAGAGACGCTTTCAGGCAAGTCATGGCGATACCTCTCTTAACCAGTTTCGAGTGGGCGCTGTCGTAGGGCAACAAACCTTTCTTTGTTCTAGGATTATACATCCAACAAACGTGCTCGCTCGTGAAGTGCAGTTTTAAATCCAGGAACTGAATGCTGTTGCCATCTGCCATTTCCCTAGTGAACCGAAGCCCTTCACCTGCAGTGTCAAATGCCTTCTGTATATCTGAAATGACTGAATCTGTAACAGCTCTGCCTACGCAATCTGGAACAGCTCTGCCTACGAGATACGGTGTACGTACGGTAGCAATACCGTACGTACACCGTATCTCGCACAATTTGAAGAAGGTACTCTCAAAATACAATGTCAATGTTGTGTTCACTGCTCCATGCAAACTTTCAAAGGTATGCCCCATGACTTCAAAAAGAAAGAGCAAGAATGGTGATAAGAAACACGACACTACTTTCACCGAATGTGAAACAAAAGCCGTTTATAAAATCCCGCTCAGCTGCGATAAAGTTTACATAGGGCAAACAGGCCGGTGTTTCAATGATAGGGCCAGAGAGCATGCGTTGAATGTTAAGAACAACTCTGGAGGACACCTGGCCGAGCACTGCAAAAGATGCGGGTGCACACCCGAGTTTGCGCGCACTAGTTTCGTAAGGAAGCGGGCACCAGAGAGGACGGAAAGAGAGATAGTTGAAGCCTACTACATTTTAAAGGCCGGTGACAACTGCATTAGCACGCCTTCATTAACACTCTTGAACAGTGAAGTGACCTTCCTGGAAGGACACGTATAAAAAATTTTCACGCCATAAGGGAAGTGCATTTTTCTTTTTCTACCTTTTATCTTTTTGTCTATTGTTTTTACTTTTCCCGTCTTATTGACACCTCATCGTACGTTTAAGACCTGTTGCCGTTTTTTTGGCTGGTTTTTCTGTTTTGTGACGCACCCCTTTGGCCTTTAAGTATTGTTGTCGTTTTGGCGGTTTTTAATGTATGCGACGCACCCCATTGGCCTTTAAGCTTCGTTGTCGTTTTTGCCGGTTTTATTGTTTTTATCGTTTGTGACACACTCCATTGATTTTTAAGTATTGTTGCCGTTTTACCGGTTTTTATTGTTTGTGACGCACCTCTTTGGCCTTTAAGTTTTGTTGTCGTTTTGCCGGTTTTATTGTTTTTATCCTTTGTGACACACCCCATTGGCCTTTAAGTACTGTTGTCGTTTTGCATATTTTATTTTTTGTGACGCACCCTTTGGCCCTCTAAGTATTGTTGACTGTTCTCCAGTGTGTGTGTGCTATGCAGAGCCGTTGGTGTTCGCTCTATGCGACCCAATCCTACAAAGTTTCGGCTAGCAACGCTTATTGCTTCCTCTGGCCTAGTTTCCTTCCTCCTGCAGCGTCACTTTTGTAATCAAATGGACTGGCGCGAAAACGGAAGAAAAAAAATAAGTCATGGAGCATGCAATGCGTCCAGATACGATTTCATGCCACATTGATTCAAGATTTGATTTCCCTCGTGGTATCCTGATTAACGCGATTGTCATGCCCTTACCGCCCCTTGTGACTTGTATAAGTGTACGTACGTTTTTTCAATAAACACAGTTGGAAGTTAGCGCCCGTCCTGTGCTCTTTGTCTGTCCGTGTGTTCCTTTGCGCTACATTTTTATAGAAGTCATGAACCAACTAGCCCAAGAAAACGTTTTGCTATGACAGAGACGCTAGCTATATATTTCGCGAATACAAAGAATATCTTCTGATGAAAAAATGAAGATACTGGTTCGTGGTATGATAAGTTACGAATGAAACGAACACCTCTTTTTTGCTTGATATACTGGTTATTCAGATTATACTGCGACGAAACTCCCCAAATAAAAACCCGATAGTTTCAACGCCAATGAATTAAAAAAGAATAATTGGCGTTTTAACGACTTGGCTAAGAAGGTCCTGTATCTGTTTAGCATACCTTGCTCGCCTGTGTTCTGCTCAGCCATGCTGCAATATGCGTATTGAATGTTAGAATTTTGCATTTCCTTTACCTTTTTGTGTCAATTCGGGAGGCTCTTTTTTCTTTTGTATGGATGTTTGAAAACCATGAAATTGTGCCAATTTGTGCCATTGTGAAATTGTGCCAATATATATATATATATATATAATGACGCGTGCATCCTGTCTAGACATAAAGACGACGATGACGATATGCCTGATTATAAACTCCGGGTAGTGTGTCAAGGGGGAATTCGAGAACGAAGAAGACGAAGACCCGTTTTCTGATCTGGTGGCTTCAACACGCTGTTGTCGTTGTCTTGTTGAACGTGTTGTCTCTTGTTCGCGTTGTACCGCGACACTATATATATATATATATATATATATATATATATATATATATATATATATATATATATATATATATATATATATATATATATATATATATATCAAATAAAAATAAAGTGTTGCTCACAGAGGCCGAAGCGTTGCTTGTATGCAACTGCTTCAATATTGCCCAAACGAGACCTCGTATTGTATATAGTATTTCTGGCCAATCGGCAATATATCTATTGTGCTCTTACTTACCCATCTTCAACCTTTCCTTCTCTGAGCAGTTCAGTAGTTTACACACATGATAAGGAAACACGCTAACATTGCACGACAACACTGCTGGAACCTACGATCGGCAGTGCAGACAGGCATGAAATGTAAAAAAAAAAACAAGTAGAATCACCGCAATCTTCCAGAGATAGCTGTTCCGTGACGAGGTCCGATCCACGTAGGTTATCGTATTGACAGGCGCGCTTGTTTCAGTTGTTTCCGGGAGGCGTCATTGTCACTCCCTCTTACGCGCAGCGTAGGCCGCATTGATCTTGCATGTCGCTTCGAGAACCGTGTCAGCCGTTGTAAGAAACCTTGCATGCCTGACGCGCACATTTTAGTGTCTTCTAGAATCTCAGAGATAATGCGAGCACGCGTTATGGCGTGAGTATAAAAGCCGACGCATTACGCCGCGTGTTCGTTTGCACCGTCGGCCGAAGACTGTTCACGCCGCTATCGACTTGTGCTGTGGTTTGCTCACGCTTTGCTGGGCACAGGTCCGCCTGATAAACAGTTGGACTAATAACTTCTTGTATTCGTCTGCGTCCTGCAGCGTTACGACGACGTGACAGTATCCTGATGTTGACTAGTCTCTTCACAGGTCTGAATGAAATGAATGGCGAAGTTTGGTCAGCAAACAGAAGATTCTGTTTGTCAATGCTGCGTGACTTGGGCTTTGCGAAGACGGCTATGGAGGGCCTCATGATGGTGAGATCTACCTTACATGGTGCACTTAGTGATGGCCGTGTTTTAAGGGCGAAGCTCCTTAGTCTAACCTTGTCCGGCGTCAGGCGTAACCGGCAGTATCTCCCGGGAGGCACGCGCTCGCCCTCGGCGCGTGCCTCTCTCTCTCTCACTCTTCCATCTGCTGTCTTGTGAGAGAGAGGGAGAGACAGAGAGAGAGAGAGAGAGAGAGCGAAAGGCGCGCGTTGATGGAAACGCTCTTTCTTAGATGAACGCTCTACCAGCTCGCAAAGAAGGAGAACGCGCCCTCACCCGCGAGAGACAACGTTGGCGCAGGCAGCGTCTCCTAGCGAGTTTGTTGATTGAGAAATACCGACTGCTCGCGTTGGAGAACCGTTCACCGGCCACCCATATATATATATATAGGCACTGGATCTTGACTTGCAATGAAGTCTGGTGGGAGATTTCACTTGTGCATAGTTGAACCATAACGATTCGTAGCGTGCGCGTTAACTAAATTTATTGTGTACATGTGCCGTGGGAGGAAGCGCTGTGGCCTAGGGGTAGCGTGCTTGTTTGGCGCATTGATTGCCTGTTTTGGAAACCCCCTTGTTGCTTGGCAATTTGCACCGTGTGGCTGTGTGCCGTTATGCCTATACTTCAATCACAAGGAAGGATAAACGGTGTTCCTTTATTGTTTTAAGAGCGCACCTCTATCAGCCGGCCATATAGTGGCAACTGCGAACAGGAAAACATGGGCCGATACTGCGAGAGCAGAAAAGGACACATGCCGATCGGTGTAACGGTTTTAATACCCGCAACCATGGGGCTTGATACATCAGTTTACGAAGGTTGAAGCTTGGGCTCGTCGAAGCACATGAGCGGCTATTTCAGCGCGAACAGCGACAAGACATAGGAGACGAAGAAAATTTAGTTTATCGGTGATTGATACTGACTATAAGATTCAAACACCTATGGCGCATTTCGCATACCGTGTTCCAGCGACACGTGATTACAGTACCGTTAATCGTGAGATAAAGTCGCGCGCAATTTGAAGGTTATCGCGCCAGCGTCGACTGAACGTAGGTCCCAAGGCCCAAGGGGCCCGGTCCGAAAGCGTGAGAATCAAAATGTTTAATTCTTCTCTCCCTTGTTGGCTGTTCCGCGCTATTGTTCTTGCCCTCACTACAAACTCGCTACCCTTTCTCTCTATTTCATTTTTTAATTGCTGAGATTAAGTGTACAAGGCGTAGCATGTTAGATTAAGCGTAGACGGGGGTGATCGCTGCTTAAGAAAATGCAAAAAGAGAGTGAAAATCTGGGCCGAGACTTCCCTCTCCTCGAATGAGGATTCTGGGCCGTGGGGCTGTCGTTGTTCTTGGTCGACGCTCGCGTTATCACCTTCAAAACAAGCGCGACTGTCAGGACGAGCCCACGACGTTAGCGATGCAAAAATCAGTCACTCGTGTTCGTCATAATATACGCCCTATTGGCGAAGTATTGTGGTATAGCAGGTCGACATGACAACAATAGCGACACGTCAACGAGAGCACGAAGTAGGCAGCAAAGTAGATAGATATATTAGGGGCGAAGCTCCTCTTAGTCTAACCTTGTCACGCGTCAGGCGTCAGGCGTCAGTCGTCGGGCGTCAGGCGTAACCCGCGTGCCGGGAGGCACGCGCTCGCCCTCGGCGCGTGCTTCCCGGCGCGTGCCTCTCTCTCTCTCTCTCTCCCGGCGCGTGCCACCCGGCTCGTGCCTCTGCTGTCTTGTGAGAGAGAGAGAGACAGAGAGAGAGCGCGAAAGGCGCGCGTTGGCTATGGAAACGCTCTTTCTTAGAGGAACGCTGTACCAGCTCGCAAAGAAGAAGAACGCGCCCTCGCCGGCGAGAGACAACGTTGGCGCAGCCAGCGTCTCCTAGCGAGTTTCTTGATTGAGAAATACCGACTGCTCGCGTTGGAGAACCGTTCACCGGCCACCCATATATATACATAGGCACTGGATCTTGACTTGCAATGAAGTGCCGGTGGGAGATTTTACTTGTGCATAGTTGAACCATGAGGATTCGTAGCGTGCGCGTTTACTAAATTAATCCGGAACTCGGCACGATTTACGATGAACCTCCCGAGCTTCGCCCACTCATCATCATTCACTCCGTGGATATGCTGTAATTTTTTTTTATTGATTCGTAGGGTTTAGCGTCCCAAAACCAGCTGTGATTATGAAGGGACGCCGTAGTGGTCTCCGGAAATTTCGACCACCTGGGGTTCTTTAACGTGCACTGACATCGCACAGCACACGGGCCGCAACATTTCGCCTCCACCACCACGGCCAGGATTCGATCCCGCGACCTTCGGATCAGCCGCCGAGTGCCATAGATAGATAGATAGATAGATAGATAGATAGATAGATAGATAGATAGATAGATAGATAGATAGATAGATAGATAGATAGATGTCAAAAATACTCTCAGCTTTGCGAATAATGCTGACAGTGCAACTAATATTCTATATACATCTTGCGCGAGCACAATGGAGAAAGCTGCTTTCATTGAAGGATTTCTTTTGCCACTGATCAGTTCTCTACTCAAGACCGACCACTCAGTTCGCCGCTGCCTGTATACTGTGAGAGTGATTTTCTCTTGCTTGACACGGGATCGGCCAGCAATGGGATCGGTCATTCACGGTTTGTTTAACGCGTCAGGTAAAAACAATCTAAAATAACGGTAAAAATAATTCATAGTTTTAAAAGTATTCACGTCGACATCAGCCAATTTTTCGTGTTTTAAACGTTTTTTAGGCATCATTTATGCATCTCTCCATTGTACAAAAGTCTGCGCTGTGACGTTTCCTGCAACTGTCACCCTTTTGTGGTTTCTCATGCCATATTATCCCGTCGTGCATGTCAGGATGAGTTCCGCCGCATCGCTGACGTCATCGCCGATACCAACGGGAAGCCAATAGACGTGAGACACTACGTGACGCCGTGCGCGTTCAACAACGCCGTATCCTTTTTCTACGGAGAGCAGTTGACCCACGACAGCACGACAACTCGGAGTTTGCACCAACTGTTGAGGCAAATCGGCAGAGCGATGTTGGAGAATACGGCTTACAATTTTATTCCGGGGAGACTGTGTCGACTGCTGTCATGGCTGCCTTTTACCACAAGCCGTCGGATCGCACTCCTAATGGGAAAACTTAACGCAGTGACGGCGTAAGTGAACTTGAATTTCTGCGAGCAGGTTCATCACTCTGGTGATAGCGGAATAAGCAGGGAAAAAAACGCATACAAATATATTACCATACCAGGCAGTTTATATATTTTCGTTCCCTTATGTATATATTGCGTTCTCTATATACACTGCAGGTGTCCTTTGAGAACATCGTTAGTTTATGGAGGAGCCCAAAAGTAATTTAAATTGCCTGGCTTTACCTGAGTCGCCAACAATTATGTACCGATCTTTTAACAGCCTCTGTCATGCCAAATCGCAAGGACTTCCAGCAGTTTTTAACTGTCGCATTAGCGCGCCTGAAACTACCCACTGCTCTTCTAATAGCTGCAGTACTGTTTTAAGTGGTATAACGCATTGCTGCATCATTCGCGGAGACCGAAATTTCCGCTTCTGAGTTTTTTTACCTAGCCGTAAACGGTGGAGTACTTCAAACCCCGGTTTCTTTCCCGTCCCTCAAGTACAAGAAGGCGAAACGGCGCTGAACAACACGACAAGCGTGTCCCTGTGTATTTCGCGCTAAGTTGAACTTTTCGTGATGCATCACCAACTAGCCCAGCAGTCTGTCCTACTTAAAGACTGACAAACACAAGAGAACGCCAGCTTCTCTCCTTACTCGTATTAAATATGCCTAGAACTGTCTTTAGTTTTCATTTCAATTTGTATGGCTCGGGTTCTTCGTGCGCCTACCATCAAGGACACTGACACATGTCGGCAAAAGAACCTTGGCTTGAAAAATGAAGAGGTCGCTTTGTCGTCAACAGCACTGCTTAATACTGTGCAATAGATGCCCTTGTGCGCTCATTTCTGCAGAATGTACTGTTCAGTGGATGATCACATTTTCTTCAAATACTTTTGAAAGTCGCTCGTCAGACAATCCTAAATGGAGTCCCCTCGAAGTATATCGATGTATGCAGTGTTGTTTATGGCTTCTTCAGAACTCATGCAGAGGACTTGTACTGCCGGTCTTTATGGTTAATGGTTCGGTGACACTATAATAATTTTTGCGCTACTTTGCTTTTCAATTATTACTCACTATCGGGAAAACTCGCACGGAAAGTTTTACCGTAAGCCAATAATGGAAGCGAATTGTCGCATTGTTTAGTTCTCCACGCTGGTATTAAAGAATTTCTGTGGCCTGCATTCATTTTTATAGGATACAGGAATGCTGACACTAATGAACTCTGTGTTCTCACTAGTAGTCCCATTACTGAAATCGAACGACGTCTATACAGTTTTCAGTAAAGCAGGTAACGCAGTGGCGAGCTCGCAATATACCACTGCGGCTGGGAAATTCAGTTCGGAATCTCCAATAGGTTACCGTTACGATATTACAAGCTTGACATAGTGCTACACTGCCGAACTCCAGAACAAACCTCCCTTTCAGACTACCGATGGAAAGTGACATGGTGTTACAAGATCGCACTAACCTCGAACCAAGTAGCTTGCGCAGCATCATCGTTGCCTTTGTTCCCGCATGACTCCAGCCAGAGAGCCAAGGGGAATAGCTTCCGAGTTATCAGATGGATACGTTGGTCGATGAGCGCAGCAGATGAGTAAAATAATATGCATGTTTGAGGCCTGAAGACATAACTCTTTCTTTCTTCCGACACAATTGAAAGAATCAAAAGAAAATATAGGACCACTAGCTGAGTTCACTCATGTTCCTACCGACATATTTTATATTGGCAGCGATGCTTTGCAAACGAAACATACGCATGGAGATTCGTTGTCACTGAATATATATATAACGTTACGTAAATGTAGCACACCGGCTGTAGATAATAGTTTTGACAATTGACAAGATCATAGTTAATAATGTATACGTCGTAATAGATTTCACTATAGGTGTCGTTTGGAACACCGTTCGGGCGATGGTAAATATCGGATGGGTTTTCTCCATCGATGAGTGAATTCATTTTGCCTAGTCGGCATTTGGAATAGCAATCTGTTGCGCGTTGAAGCTGCGCCCGAGAGGAATTTTTAGGGTTTCTCTTGCATTCTGCATTTTTCGGTATATGTTACCTCTACTTAACTCACATTGTTGATATTTAAAGTAGCACGTTACCAACGGCCCATATAAGTGGGAAGGTATTGGGATCAAACAGTGGCACGAAGCTGCGCGACATGAAATGATTTTGAAAGGAACACTATTATGTGAACCATATTGCTGTCCCTGCGTCAGCGTGTGATAAACAGGCCCAAAGGTCATGCCTTCTTGTATCCACTAAAGATAACATTTAGCGCCAACCTGGGGCTAGGCGTTCAAGAAGATACGAAATAAAATTGTTACGAGTGAGGAATGTTTACTTACAGATGACAGCGAGCGGGGAAGAGGGATCGCCGAGGTAAATGGCCACGGAGATGGTGCAATTGCCGCACACCAGTTCGTCGCCCTCTTCTTCGTCCATCATCTCCTATTCTCCACGTTACAATCCCCGTTTCGCCATGAAGCCGACCGGGACAATCATTGTCCTTTGCCGGGACAGTAGCGCTTGAAACGTGCAACGAGCAAGTTTTGCTTTTCTGGAACGCCTGTCTTTCTGTCTTTAGACAAAAGCCGTGCAAGCACGTACGTCAGATCACTCAGAAGATCTAGCACAATTATGGGCCCACATAATGTGATAGAAGCTTAGCTGCACAAGCCAGCGCCTGCTCTGTGGGGCCTATAGCAGCACTAGATAACCCTTTTCAAATGATAACTCTTGATGGGTGCTGTCATATCGTTGCTTCGAGTGGCTTTGAGATGCCAGCGTTCGACTGCGTGCTATTCGACGGGCTTCCTCGGCAAGGCAAAGTGTCTTGGCTACTGAATCTTCGGTGTCGAAAGAAACAAAGCAGAATAGTGTCAATGCAGCTTCGTGGTGACCTGGCATAGAACAAATAAAAAGGACAGTAGTCTGTTGTCTCATGCTTCGCAGTGTTGTAGGCATGTATTATACATGGTAGCACATCATCCCAGCTTTTGCGCTCAGAGGACACATACATGGATATCATGTTCGTCAAGGTCTATTTGTACATTCAAGAATACTGGTGCTCTATGGAAGATACGGCGTGGAGTGTCAAAATCGCGTTCCACATAGTCGAAGCAACTCTTCAACAGTGTCCGCCAAGCATTGACGACCACTATCGCTTATGATCACGCGAGGTGGGCCATGGCGTAGGACCACACAACGCAACAAGAAAGATGCGACGCAAGCAGTCGTATATGACGGTACTGCCACGGTCTCTTTGTAGCGCGCAAGCTGGTCCACACAAACGATGATCTATCGGTTGTTATTCGAAGACCGTGCGAATGGGCCCAGGAGGGCCACGCCAACTTGTTCGAATGGTGCATCAGGCGGAATTAGCGGCTGTAGAAAGCCTGGGGCAGCGGCATAAGGTATTTTGCGAAGTTGGCATTGGTCGCAACTGGCCACGCATTGATTTGTTGTCTGACGCATCTGAGGCCAGTAAAAGCGCTCTTGCACCTGCTGCAGGGTGCTGGCGAAACCAAGATGACCGGATGTTGGGTCGTCATGCATCGCGCGTAGCACAGCAGTATGGTGACTCTCCGGGACAAGAAGAAAGCGAGTGCCACTAGCCGAGCTATTCGCTTTGTACAAGCCATCACGTATGGAAAAACCGCCACTGGCTTTCGGATTCCGCGCCGGAACGAAAAGCGGTTCCAAATTTGCCGTCGTTACACTGGTCCTACCGGAATAGGGTCACATCAGGAAACTCAGGTGCAATAACTCTCAGGCAGTCGTCGAAATTGTGCTCCTCGGAATGTGTCGTTGCAAGTCGTAAGCGGAAAAGACAATTGGCGTCAAAGTCATCAACGAGCACTGTCAGCATGGCGGCGGCCGTTCCTATATGCCACCCCGAACTCATACTCGTGAAATCGCAAGGCCCACCGTGCGAGACGACCAGACAGATCTTGGAGACTGACAAGCCAGCGTAATGAATGATGCTCGGTGATTAACCTCAATGGGCGGCAGCGGAATTTCTGAAGAGCGAAAACAGCTGCAAGACACTCGCGTTCAGTGACAGCGTGATTTCGCTCAGGATTGCTGAAGCAGCGACTCGCGTAAGCAACGACATGTTCGGCTCCATCTCGCTTTTTTACGGGCACTGCTCCGATGCCTACCTGCTTGCCTCAGCATGAATGTCGGTAGGGGAACAAGGATCGAAGTGGCGCAGGATGAGGTCTGACGTAAGTATAAACTTGACGGCACGATGACTCACATTCTGATGTCCACTGGGAACTGTGCATCCTTTTCCAACAGATGCGTCAACGGATGCACGATATCCGCGAATATTGGTACAAAACGCCTGAAATAAGAGCAAAGGCCCAGGTAACTGCGGAGCTCCCGTGCTGCCTGCGGAGACTTGAAGGCACTGACCGCTTCAATCTTGCGGGGGTCAGCTCTGACTCCGTTTTTGTCGACCAGATGATCTAGAACCAATGTCTGTCATTCCCCGAGCTTACACTTTCCGGAATTAAGAATCTTTTTTCCATGCATTCTAGAACCGGGCTAAAACGCTCGTTATGCTCTTGAAAAGTGCGGACGAAAATAATGACGTCGTCAAGATAACAATAGGCATATCTCCCACTTGAGTCTGCGAAGAATTTTGTCCATGAATCGCTCGAACGTAGCAGGAGCATTACAAAGACAGAATGGCATAACGCTGAATTCGAATACACAATCCAGTGTAACAAAAGCAGTTTTCTCTTTATCGGCGGGATCCATAGGTATCTGCCAGTAGCCGGGACGTGGATCCAGAGACGAAAAGTAGGAGGCAGAATGCAGTCTATGACATCGTCAATTCGCGGGAGCGGATACATGCCCTTCTTTTTTATCGCATTTAGCCGTCTGTAATCGACACAAGATCTCCATGAGCCATCTTGCTTCTTCGCCCAGGAGAACTGGTGCGGCCCACGGACTTGACGGCTCTTGTATTACGCTTTCATAAGCATCGCTTGTACTTGCTCCGCGATGACCTTGCGCTCCGAGGACGACACTCGGTAAGCTTTGTGCCAGATGGGATGTGAAGATCCGGTGTCAATTCGATGACGACCACGCGAGGATGGTATAGTCGTGCGGCGCTGCTCTTGGGATAAGTCAAGCACCGAACTATGCTCGGATAGCACATGTACCGACGTGTCACGTTCACGAGATGATAGCGATTTGCTGACCATGCCTATAATTTCCTGCTTGAAGGTGCCGGTGGCTCGTCCTTTAGTGGAATCATCGTCCCTGTGGCCATCGTTGAACTACTCGTGAAGTCATCGTAGACAGCAATCTCCATGTGTTTAGGAACATGCACAGGCACGGCATAACAGTTTAGTGCGCACAACGATCACGGATACAATGCTGCCAGGTACCAATAGGTCCTTCTTCCGGCAAGAATCACCAAGTGGTTACACAGTGGCATCAAATGAAACTTCCGTATAGGAAGAAGCGACTACCGACACCGATGCAATGACCATGGAGGCCGCCTCACTTCGTCAGCAACAGCAAATGTCTTCTGTTCTCCAGGTCGTTCGTCCACAAATCCTGGCAGTAGCGGTTCCGGACAGGCAACGATTCCTGGGTTTCCGTTATTTACCGAAAACTCACCGGCACCGCAATTAACAAAGGCCCCCCAGGTTTGTAGAAAGCCTGTGCCCAGGATAACGTCATGTGTGCACCATTCCAAAATAACAAATTCCGTCAGATAACACTTATCCGCCAAAAGAACATTCATAACACAAACACCAAGGGAGCGCTGTATTTCGTAGCATACTCCACGGGATTTATTAGGCTTGTCGAGGGAGAACATCACTTTACGTCGAAGACGATTCTCCAACGTCAGGCTCAACCGATATCATTGCCCCGGCGTCCACCAAGGCCATAGCCATACACTATCAATAATCAATAACCACTTTCACTTTCTTTCGCAGCATAGTAACGGGTAAAGGTATCTGTGTTGAATCGTCTCTGCGGACCTCACCCCCATCGGTCGCGCAGCCCAGTTTCCCGAAGTTGGTAGTTTGAATGAACGCCGCCTCGGCAATGGAGACCGACGTTGGCGTGAAGGCGGCGGACTCCGACTGCGGTCGGAGAAGGGGCAACCGCTTCGGTGATTCTGTCGTGAAATATTGTTTGCGGAAACTCACCCATGGAGTAAATGAGCAGGGATGCCAGGAATGGTCATAGCTGCGTCGTTCGGTTCTATAGGACGTTGGTTGTGGTTTTGGTTCGTACCACAGTGGCGTCCAGAGACGGTGGGGAAAGAATCCAGAGCCACGCACATACCCTGGTAGGCCGGGTATGTACGTGGCTCCAAGTGGGCTGCATGATCGTTATCCTCCTCTGTGTGGTAGTTCTCTTGCTTCCATAAAGGCAGAGTCCCGCTCTTCGGCAGTTGTCGCAGCAATAGACAGATCTTGAGGACATGGTGACGGAAAGTACGACTGTTGAGCGTCACGGGAGTCAGTTGTTCGATTCCGTGCAGCGGCTTAACTCCTCTCTAACAGTCTGTCTAATGGTGTTCGTGAGATCGACCGACGAGGTGTCGTCCTCGATGCTGACAACAGCCGTTACATTTGCAAACCTGCCAGACTTTGGCGTTATGCAGCGCAATATGAGGGCCTCGAAGGTGCGGCAATGATGCATTACGTCAGCGACTGAGCTAAGGCTCCCTTTGCCGATGAGGAAATTATATACGTCCTCCGCGATTCCCTTCAAGAAATGTCCGACTTTGTCATCTTCTGGCATTCGAGGATTGGCCATTCTGCATAGCTTCAGTGTGCTTTTTATTTAAGTTGTGCACGTTTCGCCCGGCGATTGCGCTCTTTGAACAAGCGTCTGCTCCTCCTGCTTCTTTTTTGCGACAGACTCACTGAAACGTTTCTTTATATTGTACATGAAACGGTACCATGTTGTCAGGGCCTCTTCGTGATTGTCTAACAACATGAGCGCCATCTCGGTCAAGAAAGATACAACGTTTGCGAGCCGCGCTGCGCTGTCCCAACAGTTGTGCTTGCTCACCCGTTCGTAGTGGTTCACCCATTCGTCCGCGTCCTTGCCGGGCTTTCCTCCGAACATACGGGGCTCTACTAAGTGCTGGGGTGGCCAAGGACCAGCCGCCATTGAGGGCGAGGATGCTGCTCGCTCGCTCCGTCTGTTGGCTTCGGTGTGGGACATCTCGGACACCGGAGGCGACGGCGGCAATCCAGCAATGCGGCGGCTTCGACGCGGATCAGATGGTTGGAGAACCGTGTAGCCCGTGTTTCGTGATGGTCTGGGTACGGAGCGCCTCCACCACTAACCGTTACTAGTCAGGCATGTTTATTTACAAATGGCGGTCAGTGGGGTGAGGGATCACCAAGGTAAATAGATGGCCTCGCAGATTGGTTGGTTGGTTGGTTGGTCCTTGGGTACCTTGGCGCAACCCACTCTGGGGGATCGGCCATGAACCGGAAAAGTGATTTGTATGGAAGAGAACTACTAATAAAAAATACGAAAATTGTAATACAAATTTGATAATCAAATTTAGGTTAAACGAATAGTTTTCTGCGATGACTGAAGCTATATAATAATTAAAAAAACTCGCGATAGTGCAATGGCCGTAATCCAGTTCGTCGTCCTCTTCGTCCACCATCTCCTATTCTCCATGTTACAAGATAAACGCGCGGAGTGCGTTAAAATGGTCAGCAAATGAAGGGTAGCATACAATGCGAACACGAGGTCTACTCACTGGCACAATGCACAGACACAGAGCTCGTAAAATGATGGCACGTTTGCGAAATTTCCAATCAGACTTGAATATTTCGGATGTTCTGCCAATTTGACGATGCCTGTGCTCAGAGAATCTCCAAATATTCAAGTTCAATTCACAGACGCATAAGATTGTTCGCTGTAATTACATGTGTGTATCTTAGAAGTGTCTCAATAAGCTGTGACAGCTTATTATAAGTACGCCATTGTAAGTATGACCTGCACAAGTGTGTTTGTCATTAAACAAATGGTGTGAATTATCACCTCTAGGGAGAAATGTCTGTATAAAATGCACCGGCTGACACTTTACACTCAGGTGGCTGTATGTTGTGCTTCAATGAAGAGAGCTCTTTCGTATATCCGAATTGCACACGAGCCAACGTTTCACGCATACTTGCAATATGAGAGGAACGCCCTTAGTGGAAAGGAGTGTGCTTAAAGAAATGCGCGGTTATCTTTTTACAACTGTAGAGTAGGCCGCTTATTGCTTCACCTAGGCTTATGTTTGTCTTCCCACTTTAGGGAGCAAATCGAAAGATACAAGGCCGCGAATTATGAGAAGACCCGAAGGGCTTTATTCTCGGGTACGTTAAAAAGATAGCAAAATACAGAAGCACGCCCCAACCTTTGTTCAAGGGTACGTATCACCTTTATAACTCTTTAACATGGTCGAAAAATTCAACTATCAGATGTGTATATCTTGGTTATCTGGTTGTTGACAATTTTTTGACCAACCTTTAAGGAAGACCAAAATGGTTTCACTTTGGCCAAGGCCATGGAAGGCGAAGGGCGACTCCCAGTGCAGTATTTAAAAGGACTGACAACTAATGAGTAAGCCACCTACGCTACTTGTTTTCTTTATTTCAACGGGAAGCTTAGCGGCGAGACGTCCCGAACCATGAAATGGCAACGGCAAGAATGCCTTCAGACATCGTGATCACAATTTGTTGTTGTGGAGTCTTCTACTTAACAAATGTTGCAAATAGTGACTGACAGCCGTCGGGTGTGTTTGGACGAGGTTTGCGCGCGACAGTGTGCATGCGCGCAATATCTGGGAGACTCCACGATTATGCGCCGCGTTGAAAACAAAGATGGTTTTTGGTTGCTGTGAAGGCAGCGCCGTTTAGCACCGTCGACTGCTTTTACTGCATAGAAAGCCTGTAATAACACTGAGATGTGTTTATATACCTAGTGCAGTTTTCACTCCGACGTATGGCTGTATGGAGAGCATAAACACTTCTGAACGCAGTACCAAGGCTTCACCGCAAGGCTATGCCACGTTTCTGTTGCCGGTCCCTTTCACTATATTGCTGCAATGTGATACAAATGGAAAACAATTAAAGGGACTGCCTACGGCTCGGAAAATTTTTTAAGATTGCGGTAAAAATGTGTGTCACATTCGTGTGTCACATTTACGGGAACGAGCACGCTTTCACCCAACAAAAAAGGAATTATATTATTAATTTCGCTCTGAAAGTGGTGCAAAAAAAAACGCTGCTAGCTCCACCCAACAGAATGTTTGTCAATTTCCTAGTGTACGAGAACCAGCCCACGCAGGGATACATACTGTGCTGAAAAACGATTATGTATGTCTTACAAGCGTAGTTCACCCTATGAGACACCTTTTTACAGCGTGCAAGAGCAATTCGTTCTTCTTTTCGCTGCTTTCGGTGTAGCGCAGGTGGCGCTGCCTTCGAATTCGTCTGCCTGTACAGGCGCGTAGTACTACGCTTGTCATGCATGCGGCGCTGCATGTCCAAGGCGCACCCCTACGCGCCGACTTCCCCTCGCCTCTCCTTCTCGTCACCTCTGGAATGTCGATCCTTGGAACCGGTTCTTGTTGAGAAGCCTCCCGCGCTCCAAAGGGTTGCCAGGGAGACGACGACGCATCGCGCCCAGTACCAGTGTTGTCGGCGTCTGTACACGTAGGAAAGGAGCGACTTCGTAGATAAAAAAATCCTGTTTTATTAAAAATTTCTACCCAGTTTCTGGAGAAACAACTTCACGTTGAGACGCTTCGAGAGGTACGCTTTCTATTAAGCGAAAAAACGGGAGGGCGATGAAGGGCGGTAGACAGTCCCTTTAAGGTGGATGGAAAAGCAAATGCCGTCGCAAATACCGAACCAGCTGTATCGCAGGTCCTCTCCCCTACCGATGGCAGGTGGTTTTTTTATCCACCGTACTTTTTTTTCCAAATTGCACAATTACTCATTATAGATAAGAAACTAGAATTAGTGTCCCCTGTGCTTACCTTAGCCTCAATGAAGTTCATAAAATTATTTTCTATTTTCACTGGCCTTCTGTAGATTGCTTATTCTTCGGCCGTTTTCTTGAGTACAGGTAATTAGATTTTCTAGAAGGCCTAGTTCACCATCTGCAGGAAGTATGGGCGCTGTCCACAACGCTGCGAAGTCATAACTGCAGCCTAGCCCGTGATGTAGGATCGGTTATGGTATTTCACTGCTGCCCCAAGGCAGCACTTGCAGCCGCCCGCAAAGACGGGATACATCTTTAGAAACTGGATGGCCCGTTCTTCTAATCAGTTTGTTTCAGGGCATTAAAGGGATACTGAACAAAATTGGGAAAACTAGCGAAAACACTGAAAACCCACTCGGAATACGCCACTATTCCCATTAACAGAGCACATTTTACGTATTTTCGAACAGTTGGCCGTATTTTTAGTGGATTGTGAGAGCGCGGCGGCTGCACGCCAGTGCGCTTGTTGAGGGCCGTGACGTCACATGCAACCGGTGCCCTCTCTCCTCCAGCCACTTCCCTCTCCACCTCTGCTCCCGAGAACCACTTGAGTCGCGAGCGGTCGCGAGTTGCCCGTCGCGGATTGGTCGGCACGTCAGTATCCGGTGAGTGTCACGCAACTTCCTCTAGTTGACCGCGCGGCCGCTAGACGCGGAATTTGAGAAAAATGCAATAAATTCAATATTTTCCGCTCGTCTCTCGCTGAAATGAAGGTTGTGGAAACAAATTTCAGTAGCCAATCTTTCAATTGGATCATTTATCTCGACGGCGAAAGTTTTGTTCAGTATCCCTTTAAGGAGAAGAATATTTCATAAGTATACATGTCCGGTCATTCGCCCATCCTTGCTAGCTTCGCACTCCGGAAAGCAGGACCATTGCCGCATAATAATGTCTTTGTGTACTTAAAATTTTGAGTACACTGATGACGCAGTTCGCATCTTCTTTTGCTGGTTTTGCTGTAACCGTCCTTGTACGTTGGTCAATAGGGAGCATAAAATCTTGCGTTCGCTTGCTCCCTTCTCCTTGTTCTTGATCTCTGTAAAGTCCAACTGAAGAACTTTGAAAGGCACCCGTGAATATCCGCGCTGATCAGCGCACCTGCCTTGATAGGGGTATGAAGTAATGTGCATGGTTCCAGCTAAATTGTATCGACACTACTTTTTGCTTGGGGCTGGTGAACGTACGCAGCTACGTTACGTGGACGCATAACAGACTTGTGGCACACAGTTAGTACAGTTGTCTTTACAGTTTCAATGCACTCGTAGCGATTATGTATCTGTTTGCCAGGTTGCGGTCGCCGCCGAATAAATGTCGTCACTGAAATCTGTATACATCGGAGGTCACGAAGTGTTCTTGGATCTCTAAGTTTTACCTGCCTACGGATGTATGATGAAAAAAACCTTGCATTAAAGCAGGCTACAACTACAGGTGACGGGAGCTTCGCTTCCTACTTCCAGCCGCTGGCAAGCGGGACGGAGTGGCCCGGTTTCTGGGTTATATTCAGAAAAATGCCGCTGGGCATCTTTATGTTGAGCTGGTTTCGCCGAACTCATTGGACTCAATAGGCGCTTGATTTCTGTGCAGACCACTACCTCACTGGAAATGTAAACAGTTTTCTCATGGGCGCTACTTTCGGCACGACCACCGGATGATGTGGCACAATGTGAGCTGTTCGCCGAACTCATTGGACTCAATAGGCGCTTGATTTCTGTGCAGACCACTACCTCACTGGAAATGTAAACAGTTTTCTCATGGGCGCTACTTTCGGCACGACCACCGTGATGATGTGGCACATGCTAAACTTCGCGAAAAACCCTGACACAGTACAAGCGCGGGTACAACGTGAAATTGACAACGTGATCGGACAGGAACGGCTGCCAACATGGGAGGATCGGAAACAGATGGTGTATACGATGGCCTGTGTCTGGGAGCTTCACCGATGGAGCACCAACATGCCTCTCGGCCTCGCAAGAGAGTAAGCCCGCACGCGTAATCCTATCTTAACTATACTGCGACTGCAATGGCGACGAAGCTTATGAACCATGGGCAGGATTCTACGAACTTCTTTTCAATTGTTAAAAACGATTGTGCTGTCATAGCTTAGCAATAATGCTATGATCTAACGAGCTAGCCTTGGCAATGTTTCCCAGGAAGCTATGAAGCTGGTGTTGATAGCTTATTATTGTACTTTCATAAGGTGTATATGCGAGAAATAACGTATCGCTACTGAAGAGCGATGTGTTTCGGTATTGATCATTCGATTCATTATTATAAGCTGCATATTGTACTCGTTCTTTATGCGATAAGCTTGAAATTGGCACACCCCAACTGGAAAGTCCTTGCGTCATGCTGCAGTTCAGTTCTCATGTTCAGGGATTCCTTGACTCGTCTAGACGCGTTCCACATGCATATTTTAATTGACGCCAACCGTGATACGATTTTCGCGTTGTGCGCTGCTCTCCTGACGCGCTTTCTTTTGGGGCTGATTTTCCGTCTCTTTGGTGCCCCTCATGTACGAAGTCGGTGTTGTTTATCTGGAAAGGAAATAAACAATTGGCCTGATCGTTCGGCTTGGCGCGCAGCGACGGAATTGTTGCTCGTAGGTTTTACGGAAGCGTGTAATAAGACGAAGAAACATAATTATTTCCATAACTATTTCATAACTATTTCCGTGATCGGCGTTTCACTCGACGTTGTATATATGGCGGCAATGTGCCATTTAATGTCGGACTTACCTGGCATAATTTCAGGTGCGGAGAAGACGCCGTTGTTGGTGGCTTCTTCATACCCAAAGGCACAATTCTTTTCGCTAATTTTTGGGCTGTTCACAACGATCCTGCTCTTTGGCAACACCCTCAAAAATTCATGCCTGAACGGTACCTTAGGGAAGATGGCGGGCCCGCTTCAGGCAAGCCTGAACACCTGTTGTCGTTTTCAGTCGGTAGGTAACTTTTTAATATTAGTTAAGGAATACATGACCTTGAACTGTAGTTGTGAAAAGCGCGGAGTACAAGGAAAAGTCGCTTAGTGCTACATGCCCCATTGATTAAACTAATTTATTTCTTAATGTCACTACATTTCCTTAGCCAGCAAACAAATGTAATACAGGATAGCCTCTTTTTACAGAAGCGCAGAATAATAAAATAGTGAACACATGTAAGGTTGTACGGCACTCCATAAAGAGGCCGTAATGAAAATCTCGGCCGAGAGAAACCTTCGAGCCGATACTACTCTCTCGCAGATTACACTGATAATACTTCATTTCTGCAGGCCGCCGAGACTGCCCTGGACAGACGTTCGCCATTATGGAGATATTCCTCATGATAACATTCTTGCTTCAGAGATATCACATCATGCCGGAGCACCCAATTGAGCTCGACCTGAAAGATCCACAAATGGAGTTGCCGCGAGCCATTAATGTGAAGCTGCGCTTTATACCAAGACAGGTGCACGAAACACAATTAAGACAAGCTCATTGCTGCACATGTTTTCTATGAGACTTTCCGAATGTCTTCCAACACGTAAATAAAGATAACGCGCTGATTGTACGTGTCTTCAATTCATAAACGTACACCAAAACAGGATAGCGCGCTTTTTATTTTAAATATGGTTTGAGGCAGCGATTTCGGGCGAATCGCAACGTTGTTGCCATCTTGAACGCGAGCAGATGTAGCAGTAGCATGCATGGCTGATGGAGGAAAATGGTCTCTTTGAAAGTGTTGTGATGAATACGGTCACGTTATTCTGTAAAGGTTCCTCTGAAGAAAGAAAAATGCTGCTGCCATGCTTTTCTTATATGTCGGTTAAGAGGGAAGGCTCGACGAAATACGTCAGATACGCTTTCGAGAGTAGGTAGGAAGAGCCAGATGTAGTTACAGCACATATATACATATATATACATATATCCCAGCACGAAAACAGAGACAAATAAAGGCACGCGAAAATTACTACAATAAAAACATGTACAATAAATCTCAAGCATCTACAGACCTAAATCAAGCTCACGCGATCCGGCGCGTGGACAGTGTCGATGCTTGTGGTGAGAACTTTATTGAGAAGGCCAACAAAAAAAAAACAGAATTAAAAACAATTTCTGCCGCAGTGTGGGCGGTCGTCAGGCTGCCGGTTTTGGCGTCCAGGCCATGCCTTGCTGTGACGTCGTTTGCCCAGGTCACCAGCCGAAGTTCAAGATTCGACTGGACAGAGCAGCCTCTCTACCGCACAAACCTCCATTTTCACAGCTGCCCCGCGCCCTGAACACTTTGCGGTCTTTTTGACCATGACCGCTCGTAGCACAAGAATCACACTGTCTAAAGAAGGCACTCGGCATTACAAACACCTCCCCGAAACAATACGCACCCAGAAACTCAATGGATAGCCTACACTTCAAAAGATCCGTGGTGGGTGCACGTGCACCTCAGCCCCGTGGAGGAAGAAAAAAAGCAAAAATAAAACCAAAAGCAAGTTACTGACCCCCCCAAAAAACTGTACCAAATAATAACCAGAAACATGGCTTATGCTAAAAACACATACTAGAAGAGCAAGCGCAATGCATGCAAGAACACTTGCCTGCCGCTGTCGTTCCGGAGACCTCGAAAAACACGTCCGCTCACGCCGACAGCGTATCAGAGAAAAGTGATCGATGTAGAGACCACCACCTGGCGCGCGTCGTCGATGGCGTAGGGGTGTTGACATTCATGGATTAGACATCTTGGATGATCTCGTCCTAGGTTTTGTAGCCCACGGCGTTGTAGACTATGTCAAGGAGGGCGTTGTCGGGTGCAGCCACGTAGGCACGCAAGGGGGTGAAAGATGGGGCCCAGGCGGAGTTCCGATACCCTTAGGTAGAGACGAGCGCGCGGCTCAGACGGGGTATTGACAGTAACAGAGTTGTTTGACGAATTGATTCGTACACGGTCATCAGCGCGGGCGTTGGTGTTGTAGTCGATGGTGGCAGGAGTGCACCGGATTTTGAGCAAGGTTCCGTTACTGGTAGTACGGAGGTCGAGCCCCCTTACCGGTCTGAAGACGACTTTCAAATACTCCGCTGCCACGTGAGGGCGGGGAGCCTGACGACGGAGTTCTAGTACAGGGGTTGCCTGTTTCTGGTAGGGTCGGGGTCTTCGACAGGGTTGAGGCAGGCGGAAGTCGAGGTGACTGGCTCGTGGGTCGCGGCTGCAGGTTTACTTTCCCGGCACGCATCCAGCGTGAGTCGGTTTTAAGCTCGGCAGGGTGATGGAGACGGCTTTGACTGGGTAGTCCATGTCGACAGCTTTGAGGGCAGCGAACAATATCGCCGGAAGCGGCGAAGCCAGAGTGGCGTTGGCCGCAGGGTCATGCGCAGAACGCAGCTGCGGGTTGCAGAGGGGCGCGTAGTAGGGAGTGGAACCGGCTCCAGTGGCTCCAGCTCGGCCAGAAAGGGCGGAAACGTGTGTGCGCTTTGCAAACAGAAAGAGCCCACTGTAAATATATGGCACCACGGTATTTCACGGCGTGCTCTCTTAAAATCGATGCCTATCGCAGGCTCCAAACATCTTAGCACGTTGCTCAGACTCGTTTCCTATATGCAGAGCCCCAATTTAGGCGAAGTTGAGCGCGACAGAAATAAAAAAAACGACAGAATGTACATCAGCTGCCCAGCAGACCATGTAAATGGAGCGCTTGTAAATGGACGTAAGCCCGCGCGTCCTGTCTTTCCCTGTGATAGCAGACCCTCTACAGCCAGGTCGATTTCTCCTGCGGACCACCATCTTGAGTCACCGAGCGTGCCCGCTATAGTCCGTCATCATTGCCATTGCAGGCGAACGCGTAACCTAGATGCGAGCGCTAGTAAATATTCTTGGTATATTGTCTGCGTTCTGCTTACGCATAACGTCTACAGACGTTCTGCTTAATCTTTGTTTACTAAAGGATTCTATTCGACACGTCAGACTGTAGTTGTTCTTAATGCATTTCCTTTGTTCGATTTGGATCGAAAGGCGCTACCGCGCTTTCCATTTCTTCGGCCTTTGAACACTTGAAATCTTTAAATTAAGAGTCACTTGCCAACTACTTCGTAGTCATTCTTTGAAGCTAATTCCCCTAGCAATTACCAGTAAATCTCGGCAAAAAGTGTAGCATGATTGGACGAAGCGGCGATAGTTCAAAGTTCGGAGAGTCTCAGTCATAGTCCACGGAGGGCTCTGGCAGGATGCGATACTTTTGAAGCAGGAAGGTGGCCACGAGGAACAGTTCCATTGTGGCGAAGTTCTCTCCGGGACATGCACGGGGCCGCGGCGAAAGAACAAAATAAGCTTTCAGTAAGTAGTGCGACTCCAAAAGAGCGGCAGCGCGTGTTCTAACAATACAGGCCCACGAGATCCACGAAAGCACCACAAGCTTCCATGAGACAACCTATCATTACAGAGAAACTGCACATGACTCCTTGTCCCCGCTTGTTCAATTCCTTAGACACGCGAAAGGGACAAGGAAAATTTACAAGGACGCTAAGCTTCCGGCGAAAAGTGGTTTAAAAGCTACTGCCAGCGACATCAGCATGGGAAGTTGTGGGAGTTGAGACTGAAGCGGGACTAGGTGCGGAGGAAACACACACTCTTAGCGCATACCACTTGCGTTAACTGCAAATCTCATAGTACCGAAGAACCCAGTTATGATGCACTCAAAAAGTTTAGGTTCTACAAGTTTTTCCAACAGAGCAAAGGCAGAGTGTGCAATTTTCTACAAGCCACGAGCCGCATGGCTTGTAGGACTCAAGTTATGGCTCAATTAAAAAAAATAACATTTGCAATTTTTTTAAGGGATCCATAACTTGCGCCCTGCATTTTCTATCGATGTTATTGATCTTTCTTATGCTGTACCTTATGACGCGTTGTTCACGGCTGTTCGCAATTTTACTGAACTGCATGGGGAAGTGACCTTCCAACATAGCGTGGGTGTGAACGCTGATAATTTTTTTAGTTTTACTTGAGACATACCTGCAGAGCACCTTTATCTTCTTTACCAGCCAGCTGTTCTTACAGAAATATGTACTTGTAATAGGTAGTGCATAGCGCGTTCACTCCGCGACATATTCCTTCCGGAAATAGATCAAACACTTTACAACTACCTTGATGGTGTGCATGCTTTCTATCGAATAAACTTCCGTGGTTGAATATGTACGGCTCACACGAGTTTTGTCAATTATACTGGAGTGAATTCATTTTAATAGGACAATTTTAGAGTAGAGGTCATTTCTTTGCGTCAGCTTTAATTATGCGTCAGTTCAACAGAGAGTCTATCCATTATTTGTTTCTATGTCGTTTCCCACCCTTACTCCATGAACACTGAACTCTAAAGCAATTTATCATTTATCAGAGTGTAAAAAATTATATTCTCTGTTTCGTGAGCGCCTCACGTCTATTACCTATTGTATCTGACGAAAAGAAAGTGAAAAACCCACCAACTGAGAACGGTATGAGATGTTCGGGTTTGTGCAGGAGCGATTTTTCATCTTCGCTCAAGTAGCGTTCGGGTTTAAGCTTCCTCGGGTCCTTCCACAATTGGGGTCGCTGTGAACTACCCATGCGTTTGGAACAACAACTGTACCTTTCCTTATGAAGAAGCCGGAGACGACAACGTCTTCCGAGCATCTGGAAAAAAAAAGGACCTAAGAAGCGTATGCCATCATTGACACTCGGTGCATGTGCAGCTGGCGCGCGATTGATGTGTGCGCATTAAATTGTAATAAAGTAGAGGGAAAGGAAATATACCAGTAATTACAGAAGCAGCGATTACGCTAGGGGGCCATTTCACGAGCTCATAAGTATGGCAACTCCCTACCAGTGAGATAAAATGTGTTGGTTTTCTTGCCCCTGTACTGTCCTGGAGCACGTTCGCCGAAATTGGTGGAATGTGCACAACATAACTCGTCTTGGGACGTACCGGCTTAGTTAAAAACGCCCCAGCAGCACTTTGTGAACATGTTCAGATAACGGTGTCGATCAGCCTGTCAGGCTTGGCGAGCATGCGCGCGAAATGTTACTTCATTTCACAAACCATGGAATTCGCGGTATGGTTGCGAAAAGAGACGAAATGTCGGCGCATTTTTTCCTCATGTCACTCGGAGCCATAGGTCGGCGCACTCACTCATGAGTGCACTCACTCGCACTCACTCGCACTCATTTCATAGACGTGAGTGCGAGTGCGAGTGAGTGCCAATGAGTGTGAGTGGAAGTGAGTGCGAGTGCGAGTGAGTGCAAGTGAGTGTGAGTGGAGGTGAGTGCGAGTGAGTGTGAGTAGAAGTGAGTGCGAGTGCGAGTGAGTGCCAATGAGTGTGAGTGGAAGTGAGTGCGAGTGCGAGTGAGTGCAAGTGAGTGTGAGTGGAGGTGAGTGCGAGTGCGAGTGAGTGCAAGTGAGTGTGAGTGGAGGTGAGTGCGAGTGCGAGTGAGTGTCAATGAGTGTGAGTGGAAGTGAGTGCGAGTGCGAGTGAGTGCAAGTGAGTGTGAGTGGAGGTGAGTGCGAGTGCGAGTGAGTGCTTGTGAGTGTGAGTGCAAGTGAGTGCGAGTGCGAGTGAGTGCCAGTGAGTGTGAGTGGAAGTGAGTGCGAGTGAGTGCAAGTGAGTGTGAGTGGAGGTGAGTGTGAGTGCGAGTGAGTGCCAGTGAGTGTGAGTGGAAGTGAGTGCGAGTGCGAGTGAGCGCCAGTGAGTGTGAGTGGAGGTGAGTGCGAGTGCGAGTGAGTGCAAGTGAGTGTTAGTGGAAGTGAGTGCGAGTGCGAGTGAGTGCCAGTGTGTGTGAGTGGAAATGAGTGCGAGTGAGTGGAAGTGAGTGTGAGTGCCAGTGAGTGTGAGTGGTATGTATGTATGTATGTATGTATGTATGTATGTATGTATGTATGTATCCGTGGCCGTCTCGTTAATGGATTGTATACGAAAATCGCTATGCCATATGACTGCGTGACGAATAAAATGACAGGTCATTATATGAAAATCATGACATGCATGATTTACATGAAACGGTCTTGGTGCTCTCCTGGGCCGTTTCGTTAATGGGATGTATACGAATATCAGTATGGCACAACATGATTGCATGACGAACATAAATGACAGGTCATAACATGAAAATCATGACATGTATGGCATGAGCGGCTTGATTTACATGCCACGGTCTTGGTACTCTCCTGCCCAGCTAGCATACAAATGATTTATGACGACTTCTAAACGGATATCCGAGACGTTAGCGTTGCGGACGGCACGCGTAAGACGCCTTAGTCCTGGATGTGTCGTATATCGTCTGATGTCCGGCTCGTTGCACATGCGTCTTCAAAAGCTGGTCTTTTCGACGGCTTCGAGGAGACTCCAATAATCCCATTTTCCGGGATTTCTGAATCCATTCAAAGACTTGCACGTGCGTCATCAAAAAGCTGTTCCTGAAATGTTAGCCATAATCTGAAAAAGAAGCAGGAATCGTGCTCGGGAACTGGGCGCGCCCACCAAAATTTTGGTCTGGTTGCCACACTCAGAATATATAAATGATAATCTGACCTCAGAGCTAACGCCTTAGGGGTTCAAATGACGCCAAGGCATTTTTTGCACCCCTAAGGCATTAACTCTGTGGTTCTGAAGGTGTCAACGGGATAATAATTTTTCGGAGCACCCACGATCCACGGACGTCGTCCCTGCCTTATGGTAGTAGCTGCGACCTGCTACGTTACCAGCTGCACCATAAGGTTCAGGGTGCTGCAGAGTGGGGGTTAGTGCCAGCCCACCTGAATACCTTCGTCCTAGGAAGAAGTGCTGGTGTCGCACTTGCGTGGAACGTTTTTTTTCTGGCGGGTCAAAGCACTAGCATTCAGTGCAACAGAGCAATAGTGCAGTAAGTAGGCACACAGTTGTCTGCAAAGGCTTCATCAGTCTTAGCATTTAGGTCACAATTAGTTGTCATGCATACAAAAATCAATATAGCTTGTACTTTGTATAGTATGAAGCAAATCTACCAAAAAGAGTAGTGACATATCTTTCTACAGTTAAGGATAGAAAGTTTCTTGGCAAGCGGCCTAACAAGGAGGCCCGACTGCCAATGATCATGACGTCAACAACATTTTATTCAACATTTCATTGAGAAACTAACTTATGGTAGTTTAAAAAAAAGAGAAATGCGAAAAAAATAAAACCACTATGAACAAAGGAACTCAAATATGACCCAGGTATCAAAGTGAAAATTTGCCTAGGACATCAGCTGATGTAAAGAGGCAAGCTTGAAAAGACTACCAAAAGCATCAACCAAGTGACAATGAATACTGACCAAAGTGACCTTCAAAGAAAATATCGCATGAAATATTAACATAATCGTTATAATGAACAACATCACAATGCAGTGCATAATCTGTCACAGCGAGCAACGTTACATCGAAGCAACCTCAGTTTCATAATGAAGCTACATACTCGCGTACTTGAAGTCCAATACACTGGAGACAGGTAGAGAGGGTGGCCTGATCTAGTACGCCCCGGCCTTCTACTCTACTTCGGGGACAACGCAACAGGGGAAGAAGGGTGATGAAGCATGAGGATGGGGATAAGAATGAGTGATCCGTATATACATAATAAGACATGACTGCTTGCGCAAAGGGGACATGGACGCCAGTAATCATATTTCATTACGCCTGATACCAACTAGCCCAAATTATGGCAGCTATTCACTTCTGCAAAACAATGTGGTGGGACGCGGAAAATGTCGACCCGGCTCTCTTGACATAAACACTGGCAATAGTCAAACCCCAGCACGGGAAACTGGGACCTCGCCTCTACTTGAAACGTGACAGGGGCCGCCATTAGTCGGACGAATATGCTGTGCAGGGAAATGCACTCGAGGGTTATGATAAAGGTCTAAAAGTCGCATAATGAAAAGAAGCCACTTTAGTTGCATGTGAGTTTAATAGTCGCTTTTCATAATCCGCAACTTTGCGCACTGGTACAGAACGTCTAGCATCCAGTCCATTTCTATTGAAAAAATGACCTTATAGCATTTGGTAATTCAGTAAGGTCCCCTATTTCGGGTGAAATACAGCTTTCATCTATTGCTTGCACTCCCATATCAGCCAGCCTAGTGGCCGCCGTCTACTGCTGTGGCACGAATGGGGGACAGTGGCGAAATACTGTGTGTTCCAGTCTCTGATACATTAGACAGCGCTCACAGTTCGAGATGTACGCGCGACTGAAGAGGCGCGCGTAGTGCCGAGTTAGGTCGGCGACCAGGAGAAACCTGCGCAGTGTACTGGCACCGCTGCCGTTTATTCTACCCAAGAGGAAAAACTCGTGTCACTCTATTTGCCGCAGATGCCTCAGGCATAGGTCGGCGCACTCACTCGCACTCATTTCATAGACGTGAGTGTGAGTGCGAGTGAGTGCCAATGAGTGTGAGTGGAAGTGAGTGCGAGTGAGTGCAAGTGAGTGTGAGTGGAGGTGAGTGCGAGTGAGTGTGAGTAGAAGTGAGTGCGAGTGCGAGTGAGTGCCAATGATTGTGAGTGGAAGTGAGTGCGAGTGCGAGTGAGTGCAAGTGAGTGTGAGTGGAGGTTAGTGCGAGTGCGAGTGAGTGCCTTTGAGTGTGAGTGGAAGTGAGTGCGAGTGCGAGTGAGTGCTTGTGAGTGTGAGTGGAGGTGAGTGCGAGTGCGAGTGAGTGCAAGTGAGTGTGAGTGGAGGTGAGTGCGAGTGCGAGTGAGTGCTTGTGAGTGTGAGTGGAGGTGAGTGCGAGTGTGAGTGAGTGCTTGTGAGTGTGAGTGCAAGTGAGTGCGAGTGCGAGTGAGTGCCAGTGAGTGTGAGTGGAGGTGAGTGCGAGTGAGTGCCAGTGAGTATGAGTGGAGGTGAGTGCGAGTGAGTGCTTGTAAGTGAGAGTGGAAGTGAGTGCGAGTGCGAGTTAGCGCCAGTGAGTGTGAGTGGAGGTGAGTGCGAGTGTGAGTGAGTGCTTGTGAGTGTGAGTGGAGGTGAGTGCGAGTGTGAGTGAGTGCTTGTGAGTGTGAGTGCAAGTGAGTGCGAGTGCGAGTGAGTGCCAGTGAGTGTGAGTGGAGGTGAGTGCGAGTGAGTGCCAGTGAGTATGAGTGGAGGTGAGTGCGAGTGAGTGCTTGTAAGTGTGAGTGGAAGTGAGTGCGAGTGAGTGCTTGTGAGTGTGAGTGGAGGTGAGTGCGAGTGCGAGTAAGTGCAAGTGAGTGTGAGTGGAGGTGAGTGCGAGTGAGTGCTTGTGAGTGTGAGTGGAGGTGAGTGCGAGTGTGAGTGAGTGCTTGTGAGTGTGAGTGCAAGTGAGTGCGAGTGCGAGTGAGTGCCAGTGAGTGTGAGTGGAGGTGAGTGCGAGTGAGTGCCAGTGAGTATGAGTGGAGGTGAGTGCGAGTGAGTGCTTGTAAGTGTGAGTGGAAGTGAGTGCGAGTGCGAGTTAGCGCCAGTGTTGTGTGAGTGGAGGTGAGTGCGAGTGCGAGTGAGTGCAAGTGAGCGTGAGTGGAGGTGAGTGCGAGTGAGTGTGAGTAGAAGTGAGTGCGAGTGCGAGTGAGTGCCAATGAGTGTGAGTGGAAGTGAGTGCGAGTGAGTGCAAGTGAGTGTGAGTGGAGGTTAGTGCGAGTGCGAGTGAGTGCCTTTGAGTGTGAGTGGAAGTGAGTGCGAGTGCGAGTGAGTGCTTGTGAGTGTGAGTGGAGGTGAGTGCGAGTGTGAGTGAGTGCAAGTGAGTGTGAGTGGAGGTGAGTGCGAGTGCGAGTGAGTGCTTGTGAGTGTGAGTGGAAGTGAGTGCGAGTGTGAGTGAGTGCTTGTGAGTGCAAGTGAGTGCGAGTGCGAGTGAGTGCCAGTGTGTGTGAGTGGAGGTGAGTGCGAGTGAGTGCCAGTGAATATGAGTGGAGGTGAGTGCGAGTGCGAGTGAGTTCTTGTAAGTGTGAGTGGAAGTGAGTGCGAGTGCGAGTTAGCGCCAGTGAGTGTGAGTGGAGGTGGGTACGAGTGAGTGCAAGTGAGTGTGAGTGGAGGTGAGTGCAAGTGAGTGTGAGTAGAAGTGAGTGCGAGTGCGAGTGAGTGCCAATGAGTGTGAGTGGAAGTGAGTGCAAGTGAGTGTGAGTGGAGGTGAGCGCGAGTGCGAGTGAGTGCCAGTGAGTGTGAGTGGAAGTGAGTGCGAGTGCGAGTGAGTGCAAGTGAGTGTGAGTGGAGGTTAGTGCGAGTGCGAGTGAGTGCCTTTGAGTATGAGTGGAAGTGAGTGCGAGTGCGAGTGAGTGCTTGTGAGTGTGAGTGGAGGTGAGTGCGAGTGCGAGTGAGTGCAAGTGAGTGTGAGTGGAGGTGAGTGCGAGTGCGAGTGAGTGCTTGTGAGTGTGAGTGGAGGTGAGTGCGAGTGTGAGTGAATGCTTGTGAGTGTGAGTGCAAGTGAGTGCGAGTGCGAGTGAGTGCCAGTGAGCGTGAGTGGAGGTGAGTGCGAGTGAGTGCCAGTGAGTATGAGTGGAGGTGAGTGCGAGTGCGAGTGAGTGCTTGTAAGTGTGAGTGGAAGTGAGTGCGAGAGCGAGTTAGTGCCACTGAGTGTGAGTGGAGTTGAGTGCGAGTGCGAGTGAGCGTGAGTGGAGGTGAGTGCGAGTGAGTGTGAGTAGAAGTGAGTGCGAGTGCGAGTGAGTGCCAATGAGTGTGAGTGGAAGTGAGTGCGAGTGCGAGTGAGTGCAAGTGAGTGTGAGTGGAGGTTAGTGCGAGTGCGAGTGAGTGCCTTTGAGTGTGAGTGGAAGTGAGTGCGAGTGCGAGTGAGTGCTTGTGAGTGTGAGTGGAGGTGAGTGCGAGTGTGAGTGAGTGCAAGTGAGTGTGAGTGGAGGTGAGTGCGAGTGCGAGTGAGTGCCTTTGAATGTGAGTGGAAGCAAGTGCGAGTGAGTGCTTGTGAGTGTGAGTGGAGGTGAGTGCGAGTGTGAGTGCAAGTGAGTGTGAGTGGAGGTTAGTGCGAGTGCGAGTGAGTGCCTTTGAGTGTGAGTGGAAGTGAGTGCGAGTGCGAGTGAGTGCTTGTGAGTGTGAGTGGAGGTGAGTGCGAGTGTGAGTGAGTGCAAGTGAGTGTGAGTTGAGGTTAGTGCGAGTGCGAGTGAGTGCCTTTGAGTGTGAGTGGAAGTGAGTGCGAGTGCGAGTGAGTGCTTGTGAGTGTGAGTGGAGGTGAGTGCGAGTGTGAGTGAGTGCAAGTGAGTGTGAGTGGAGGTGAGTGCGAGTGCGAGTGAGTTCTTGTGAGTGTGAGTGGAGGTGAGTGCGAGTGCGAGTGAGTGCCTTTGAGTGTGAGTGGAAGTGAGTGCGAGTGCGAGTGAGTGCTTGTGAGTGTGAGTGGAGGTGAGTGCGAGTGTGAGTGAGTGCAAGTGAATGTGAGTGGAGGTTAGTGCGAGTGCGAGTGAGTGCCTTTGAGTGTGAGTGGAAGTGAGTGCGAGTGAGTGCTTGTGAGTGTGAGTGGAGGTGAGTGCGAGTGTGAGTGAGTGCAAGTGAGTGTGAGTGGAGGTGAGTGGAAGTGAGTGCGAGTGCGAGTGAGTGCTTGTGAGTGTGAGTGGAGGTGAGTGCGAGTGTGAGTGAGTGCAAGTGAGTGTGAGTGGAGGTTAGTGCGAGTGCGAGTGAGTGCCTTTGAGTGTGAGTGGAAGTGAGTGCGAGTGCGAGTGAGTGCTTGTGAGTGTGAGTGGAGGTGAGTGCGAGTGTGAGTGAGTGCAAGTGAGTGTGAGTGGAGGTGAGTGCGAGTGCGAGTGAGTGCTTGTGAGTGTGAGTGGAGGTGAGTGCGAGTGTGAGTGAGTGCTTCTGAGTGTGAGTGCAAGTGAGTGCGAGTGCGAGTGAGTGCCAGTGAGTGTGAGTGGAGGTGAGTGCGAGTGAGTGCCAGTGAGTATGAGTGGAGGTGAGTGCGAGTGAGTGCTTGTAAGTGTGAGTGGAAGTGAGTGCGAGTGCGAGTTAGCGCCAGTGTTGTGTGAGTGGAGGTGAGTGCGAGTGCGAGTGAGTGCAAGTGAGCGTGAGTGGAGGTGAGTGCGAGTGAGTGTGAGTAGAAGTGAGTGCGAGTGCGAGTGAGTGCCAATGAGTGTGAGTGGAAGTGAGTGCGAGTGCGAGTGAGTGCAAGTGAGTGTGAGTGGAGGTTAGTGCGAGTGAGTGGCTTTGAGTGTGAGTGGAATTGAGTGCGAGTGCGAGTGAGTGCTTGTGAGTGTGAGTGGAGGTGAGTGCGAGTGTGAGTGAGTGCAAGTGAGTGTGAGTGGAGGTGAGTGCGAGTGCGAGTGAGTGCTTGTGAGTGTGAGTGGAGGTGAGTGCGAGTGTGAGTGAGTGCTTGTGAGTGCAAGTGAGTGCGAGTGGAGGTGAGTGCGAGTGCGAGTGAGTTCTTGTAAGTGTGAGTGGAAGTGAGTGCGAGTGCGAGTTAGCGCCAGTGAGTGTGAGTGGAGGTGGGTACCGGTGAGTGCAAGTGAGTGTGAGTGGAGGTGAGTGCAATTGAGTGTGAGTAGAAGTGAGTGCGAGTGCGAGTGAGTGCCAATGAGTGTGAGTGGAAGTGAGTGCAAGTGAGTGTGAGTGGAGGTGAGCGCGAGTGCGAGTGAGTGCCAATGAGTGTGAGTGGAAGTGAGTGCGAGTGCGAGTGAGTGCAAGTGAGTGTGAGTGGAGGTTAGTGCGAGTGCGAGTGAGTGCCTTTGAGTGTGAGTGGAAGTGAGTGCGAGTGCGAGTGAGTGCTTGTGAGTGTGAGTGGAGGTGAGTGCGAGTGCGAGTGAGTGCAAGTGAGTGTGAGTGGAGGTGAGTGCGAGTGCGAGTGAGTGCTTGTGAGTGTGAGTGGAGGTGAGTGCGAGTGTGAGTGAATGCTTGTGAGTGTGAGTGCAAGTGAGTGCGAGTGCGAGTGAGTGCCAGTGAGTGTGAGTGGAGGTGAGTGCGAGTGAGTGCCAGTGAGTATGAGTGGAGGTGAGTGCGAGTGCGAGTGAGTGCTTGTAAGTGTGAGTGGAAGTGAGTGCGAGAGCGAGTTAGCGCCACTGAGTGTGAGTGGAGTTGAGTGCGAGTGCGAGTGAGTGCAAGTGAGCGTGAGTGGAGGTGAGTGCGAGTGAGTGTGAGTAGAAGTGAGTGCGAGTGCGAGTGAGTGCCAGTGAGTGTGAGTGGAAGTGAGTGCGAGTGCGAGTGAGTGCAAGTGAGTGTGAGTGGAGGTTAGTGCGAGTGCGAGTGAGTGCCTTTGAGTGTGAGTGGAAGTGAGTGCGAGTGCGAGTGAGTGCTTGTGAGTGTGAGTGGAGGTGAGTGCGAGTGTGAGTGAGTGCAAGTGAGTGTGAGTGGAGGTGAGTGCGAGTGCGAGTGAGTGCCTTTGAGTGTGAGTGGAAGTGAGTGCGAGTGCGAGTGAGTGCTTGTGAGTGTGAGTGGAGGTGAGTGCGAGTGTGAGTGCAAGTGAGTGTGAGTGGAGGTTAGTGCGAGTGCGAGTGAGTGCCTTTGAGTGTGAGTGGAAGTGAGTGCGAGTGAGTGCTTGTGAGTGTGAGTGGAGGTGAGTGCGAGTGTGAGTGAGTGCAAGTGAGTGTGAGTGGAGGTGAGTGCGAGTGCGAGTGAGTGCTTGTGAGTGTGAGTGGAGGTGAGTGCGAGTGCGAGTGAGTGCCTTTGAGTGTGAGTGGAAGTGAGTGCGAGTGCGAGTGAGTGCTTGTGAGTGTGAGTGGAGGTCAGTGCGAGTGTGAGTGAGTCCAAGTGAATGTGAGTGGAGGTTAGTGCGAGTGCGAGTGAGTGCCTTTGAGTGTGAGTGGAAGTGAGTGCGAGTGCGAGTGAGTGCTTGTGAGTGTGAGTGGAGGTGAGTGCGAGTGTGAGTGAGTGCAAGTGAGTGTGAGTGGAGGTGAGTGCGAGTGCGAGTGAGTGCCTTTGAGTGTGAGTGGAAGTGAGTGCGAGTGCGAGTGAGTGCTTGTGAGTGTGAGTGGAGGTGAGTGCGAGTGTGAGTGAGTGCAAGTGAGTGTGAGTGGAGGTTAGTGCGAGTGCGAGTGAGTGCCTTTGAGTGTGAGTGGAAGTGAGTGCGAGTGCGAGTGAGTGCTTGTGAGTGTGAGTGGAGGTGAGTGCGAGTGTGAGTGAGTGCAAGTGAGTGTGAGTGGAGGTGAGTGCGAGTGCGAGTGAGTGCTTGTGAGTGTGAGTGGAGGTGAGTGCGAGTGTGAGTGAGTGCTTGTGAGTGTGAGTGCAAGTGAGTGCGAGTGCGAGTGAGTGCCAGTGAGTGTGCGTGGAGGTGAGTGCGAGTGAGTGCCACCCAGCTAGCACACAAAGGATTTAAGACGTCTTCGAGACGGATATCCGAGACGGTAACGACGTCGCAAAGACGGCTTGCGCGCGCCGCTTTGGTCTAGAATACGTCGTATATCTCGTCTAATGTCCGTCTTGTTGCACATATACGAGACGTCTCACAAACCTCTTCTAAACGTTATCAAAAAACTGGTCTTTTACACGGTTCGGGGGAGACTCCAATAATCCCATTTGCCGGGATTTCTGAATCCGTTTAAGGACTTAGTGAAGACGTCATCAAAAAGCTGGTCTTCTAGACGTTTCGCAGGAGACTCCAATAATCCCATTTACCGGGATTTCTGAATCCGTTTAAGGGCTTACCAAAGACGTCATCAAAAAGCTTTTCTTGAAACGTCAGCCGTAATCTGAAAAAGAAGCAGGAATCGTGCTTGGGAACGGGGCGCGCCCACCAAAATTTTGATCTGGTCAACACCCTCAGAATGTAAGCTAACGCCTTAGGGGTACAAATAACCGCAAGACATTTTTTGCACCCCTAAGGTATTAACTCTGTGATTCTGAAGGTGTCAACGGGATCATAATTTTGAGGGGCACCCCCATCCGCGGACGCCGTCCCTGCCTTTGTGGTAGTAGCTGCGACCTGATGTTACCAGCTTCACCATAATCTTTTCGGTGCTGCAGAGTGGGGCCGAATACTTTCGTAGTTACGTCCTAGGAAGCAGTCCTGGCTTCGCACTTGCCTGGAACTCTTTTTTTTCTCGTGGTTAAAGGCATCAGCACTGAGTTCAACAGAGAAAAATAGTGCAACAAAGGCTTCATCAGTCTTAGCATTTAAGTCAAAATTGGTTGTCATGAATACAAAAATCAATCTAGCATGTAATTTGTAGAGTATGAAGCAAATCTACCAAAAATAATAACTGCATATTTTTCTACAGTGAAGGATAGACAGTTTCATGGCAAGCGGCCTAACAAGGAGGCCTCTGTGCCAATGATCACGAAGTCGAAACACTTCTACATCAACATTTTATTGAGAAACTAACTTGTGCAAGTTTAAAAAAAGAAGAAAATGAGAAATGCGAGAAAAACAAAACCACAAATATTCAAAAGGAACTGCGGAAGAAACACTTTAAATATATTTCGACCTTATTAACCGCTAGAGGCTTACAAAAGAGCACTAGTAGTCACACAATAATCAACAGCCAAACGACTATGCGCTTTTCACCATGAGAGCAGCGCATCCGGTTATATGAGCAGAGACAGAACAGTGGATGACTGTGTGATAGCCGCTTTCAATCACGTTATGCAGTATCTTCACCGCATAAAATCAAGGAATATAATAAACAAAAGAACTCAAATATAACTCAGACATGAAAGTGAAATTTGTCTAGGACATCAGCTGATGTAATGAGGAAAACTTTAAAAGACAACCAAAAACATCAATCAAGTGTCAATGAGTATTGACCAAAGTGACCTTCAAAGAAAGCGCATGAAATATTAACAAAGTCGGTATAATGAGCAACGTCGGAATGCAGTGCACAATCTCTCACAGCGAGCAACGTTACATCGAAGCAACCTCCGTTTCATAATGAAGCTACATACGTGCTCGAAGTCGAATATAGCGGAGACAGTGTTGAGGCGACGAAAAAGAAAAAAAGAAGCAATACTCTCAATTACATATACAAAATACAGATGTGGCTCTCTACAAAGCACTGTATTACGCACATATATGCAAATCTGACATGAATGGCGATCAGACTGGCAAGCATCAGTTGGAAGCCAAAAAAGAAAAAAAAAGATTTTGGCACCCAGCACATGAAGCTATTCCTAAAAGGGACTTCAAATAACCATCAGGTCTACATGTGCAGGATTAATCTGAGAGTCTCCGAATTTCGCCCTTTTTCACATTTAAAAAAAAACACTGTTACCTTATACCTAGTCATTAAACAAAACACTTCGAACAGCCAACTCCTTTGAGAACGCAACCTCCACCAAACGCGCAATCAGTTCACGTTCACACTCATCAAAAACTAGTTGTAGTGTCCAGGCTTAGTGCAGCTGGTGAATCCGATGCTATTGGCATCGTATGACACGCTGAAACCGCGGTCGCGGAAATGCTTTCAATGTAGAACCGCGGTGGGGCCGTGGTAGAACGCAGTTGGTGCCCTATGAGCATATCCATACAACGGCCGATTAAACCGCATGTATCCCTGCAAATGAAAAAAAAATGGGGCCGTTATTTTCTATAAAGCTGTTCTACAACTGTGCTTTGATGAACGAAATTTGAAATGCATGTCTGTCATAGACTGCGCCCTTTACAGGAAGTGTTCATAATATCCTGCAACTTGCAATAGATAAACACTCAAAATGAATTTTCCTCGAGTGCCTGGTTCTTCTGCACTGCTGCCTCCACCATACATACATATCTATATATATATATATATATATATATATATATAGTCATGGTGGTGAATAGGCCGGAGGCGTGAAGACAGATATGAGTAGTAGACCCTCGGAATTGGCAACAAAAATGCGGAAAGCGTTTATTCAACGTTTCAGCCGGAGACCGGCCTTCATCATTCCTGATGAAGGCCGGTCTCCGGCTGAAACGTTGAATAAACGCTTTCCGCATTTTTGTTGCCAATTCCGAGGGTCAGTGAGTATGAGTGGAGGTGAGTGCGAGTGAGTGCTTGTAAGTGTGAGTGGAAGTGAGTGCGAGTGCGAGTTAGCGCCAGTGAGTGTGAGTGGAGGTGAGTGCGAGTGCGAGTGAGTGCAAGTGAGTGTGAGTGGAGGTGAGTGCGAGTGAGTGTGAGTAGAAGTGAGTGCGAGTGCGAGTGAGTGCCAATGAGTGTGAGTGGAAGTGAGTGCGAGTGCGAGTGAGTGCGAGTGATTGTGAGTGGAGGTTAGTGCGAGTGCGAGTGAGTGCCTTTGAGTGTGAGTGGAAGTGAGTGCGAGTGCGAGTGAGTGCTTGTGAGTGTGAGTGGAGGTGAGTGCGAGTGTGAGTGAGTGCAAGTGAGTGTGAGTGTGGGTGAGTGCGAGTGCGAGTGAGTGCTTGTGAGTGTGAGTGGAGGTGAGTGCGAGTGTGAGTGAGTGCTTGTGAGTGTGAGTGCAAGTGAGTGCGAGTGAGTGCCAGTGAGTGTGAGTGGAGGTGAGTGCGAGTGAGTGCAAGTGAGTGTGAGTGGAGGTGAGTGCGAGTGCGAGTGAGTGCCTTTGAGTGTGAGTGGAAGTGAGTGCGAGTGCGAGTGAGTGCTTGTGAGTGTGAGTGGAGGTGAGTACGAGTGTGAGTGAGTGCAAGTGAGTGTGAGTGGAGGTTAGTGCGAGTGCGAGTGAGTGCCTTTGAGTGTGAGTGGAAGTGAGTGCGAGTGCGAGTGAGTGCTTGTGAGTGTGAGTGGAGGTGAGCGCGAGTGTGAGTGAGTGCAAGTGAGTGTGAGTGGAGGTGAGTGCGAGTGCGAGTGAGTGCTTGTGAGTGTGAGTGGAGGTGAGTGCGAGTGTGATTGAGTGCTTGTGAGTGTGAGTGCAAGTTAGTGCGAGTGCGAGTGAGTGCCAGTGAGTGTGAGTGGAGGTGAGTGCGAGTGAGTGCCAGTGAGTATGAGTGGAGGTGAGTGCGAGTGAGTGCTTGTAAGTGTGAGTGGAAGTGAGTGCGAGTGCGAGTTAGCGCCAGTGAGTGTGAGTGGAGGTGAGTGCGAGTGCGAGTGAGTGCAAGTGAGTGTGAGTGGAGGTGAGTGCGAGTGAGTGTGAGTAGAAGTGAGTGCGAGTGCGAGGGAGTGCCAATGAGTGGGAGTGGAAGTGAGTGCGAGTGCGAGTGAGTGCAAGTGATTGTGAGTGGAGGTTAGTGCGAGTGTGAGTGAGTGCTTGTGGTGTGAGTGCAAGTGAGTGCGAGTGCGAGTGAGTGCCAGTGAGTGTGAGTGGAGGTGAGTGCGAGTGAGTGCCAGTGAGTATGAGTGGAGGTGAGTGCGAGTGCGAGTGAGTGCTTGTAAGTGTGAGTGGAAGTGAGTGCGAGTGCGAGTTAGCGCCAGTGATTGTGAGTGGAGGTGAGTGCGAGTGCGAGTGAGTGCAAGTTAGTGTGAGTGGAGGTGAGTGCGAGCGCGAGTGCGGATGCTGGAAATATTTGGGTGAGTGAGTGTGAGTGAGTGTTCCCCTAAACTGCCGACCTATGCTCGGAGCATCTACTACGTAGCTTTACCTCAATCGCTCCTTTTTTAAATAATATGCGCACACTTTTTTATTTGTTGAATTCAAAACAAGCACAACAGAGCTGATGACCTTTCCGTGATAATGAAGTCAAACGGTTCTATTTCTGCCTCAAGTCAACTACATGGTGCCTCCAGAGGCGTCATATTTTCAAAGAATAGAGGGTGCAGTGTGGACCCTACACCCAATTACCAGTTCCCTGGTGCGCGCTGTGTAATAATGGTTGGCTAACGTATTCATAACAGCCTCCGCGACCGAACGGCGCCATTCCCTGAATCGTGCTGCAGGGACATGTCACAGCGGTGAAGCAAGCGATTGTAGCCTTTGTTCATGACCAGGACAGACATCCTCGCACCGCGAATCATATCCTAAAATTCAGACGTCTGTCCTCTCGTAGAATGTCTTTGGTAGGTCGGCCTTGTTAGAATCCTTTCAAGCGCAGCTATAAAATCCCTGTCTTCTTTACACTCGGCAATGTGGTACCATGGCTGCCGGTCCTAATAAGGCGTCCATGGAAATGAAGAACCACATCCGGCTACATTTTCATGGCACACTGTGGACTCAATGTCTTTTATTAGAATGTTTCTTCTAAAGAGACATGCGCTAACCTTGTGCTTGTTCACAGTGATACATGTGGTACACCATCGCTTCTGTTGTGAGATCTTGTGACACTAGCCTGCGGCACAGATGTTTATTTTCACAACAAAAAAAAAACGCTAACACCCTTGTAAATCCTTCACCATTACGTTTTGCACCAAGTAACTACTGCTTGATTTCGAGAATACCTTTACTCAATGTTATTCGTTACTATCTAGCAGTACGGAAACTGGACCAATAAGAAAAGGTCCATAAATGAAAAGTGGTTAATGTGTCTCCTATGTTCCTTTCTGTGCACAATGCAGAGTCACATTCATTGTTACCACGCATCCGTTATTGGCTTTGATACGTTTTAAATACTTTTGCACGCGCACTTGTGTTGTAAAGCGATACCGGTAACTAGTTACTATTTTCAGTAACTTATAACTGTAACTAGTTACTTTTAATTTAGAGGAACTTGTAATTGTCACACTGTTACTTTTTACACAGTAACTGCAACTGGAAATACAGCTACAGTTACTTCCTTTTCCAAAAAATATCCAGCAGCAACGCCCCTTAAAAGCTCGGCTGCACAGTATCGCGATACAAGAATATCGCAATGTTGCTCGTAAATACTTTGGCTACCTGTATCTCTGCATCGGGATACATTTGCAATAGGTATTAGTATCTGACTAGTGCAATGGTTCTATGATCTATTACGTGTATCGCGATACTGTGCAGGACACGGACGTCTCGTCGCTATTTTTTTCGGAAATGGGCTGACGTGTTTGCAGGGGTAAAATGAGTTTTTTCTACGAAGCCAAGCAAAGCACCGCCGGTCGGGGACACAAAAGGGTGGCGAAGGGTTCTCCCCGCCCCGTGCAGAGAAAGGTGCGCGGTGGTCAGCCTGAGTGACGAAGCCGCTCTTATTCAGAGGCCGGTGCAGCATCGTTCATTTTATTCGTGTGGCGAGCCACTTGTTCATGGTAACCCGCGCGGAAACCACATAGAAAAAGACGCTTTTCAATGCCTCGCACACCTGCAGTTCTCAAAGCGGCGGTACTTTCAAAAAGCACTTTCCAAAATAGCGGCAGCAATGTGGCTCGAAGGGGCCAATCCTCTGTGTCGCGTCTCGGGATGAGCTCCTACTTACGAGCGTGCAGTACTCTTTAGTGGCAGCAGACTGACCCAATGGATTTCGTTAATAAATTCCGGACAAGCAATAACTAAGTTACAGCAATCAATAAACAGTTGCTACAGCAAAATGGCTCGTACACAACGATTGCTGGTGTTGGGCTTTTGAGCGAGACCCTTTCCGTTCCTTTTATGTAGCTTTCTACCACGAGCCATTTTGACTAGCCGTATACCTCCATACATTTCTATTAAAAAACTGTATAATTTGGTTTTGCGACGTATTACTTAGTCTTATACAGTAACGGAAAAGTAACAACGTTAATTTTTAGCAGTAACTCTAACTGTAACAAGTTACTTTTGGAAACTCAGCAACTGTAACTGTAACCCAGTTACTTTTCGGGCTTAGGTAACTGTAATTGTAACACTGGTACTTTTTACTGGTAACATGCCCATGACTGCAAACCGCCCAGTTGTACATCTCGGTGCACGGACGCACTCTAATTCTGCCAAATATTACTGTGTAGAAACGCGACTGCGTCTAACCTATTGAAACACGCCTGCTTACGGTAGCCACTAAAGCTAGTTATTCAATTGTAGTTAAATATGCCAACAATATAAATAATTATCCACTCATTCTGTATCCCCCGTGGCGTATAACCTTAATGCAGGCCCGGTCTAATTGAAATGGCAACTCCGGCGATTTTCCAGTCTCCACGAATGTCAATGAAATTTTGAAAGTATGTTCTCATCGGCGCTGTAGTAAGATATGCTGAGCCATGCAGTTTCAAGTCATTTAGTTTTCTTGAAAATGAGTTTTAAATATTTTTAGCGGATTATCATGCGGGTCACCCTATGTTTTTGACGTCACTAACCTCAACGCTGCCTACCCAGCAGCTGTGTGGCCCAGAGGAAAACAAGGATACCTCAGCAAATCATCGCTGCAAGCTTCAGAAAAGCTGGCATAACTCGATATATGGTCGGATAACATACTCACTTTCATTTTTCTTAAACGAGATCCACATTCATAACGGCGCGGATGCTGTGACGTCATCGCTTACCCTGCAGGAGCGTATACGCTTTACGGTTTCGGTTTGAACACATCGTTGGTTCGGCTATTAAATATTGTGGATGAATTTCTGAGCATACTAAACGACCGTGTGTGCTACGGGACTATCTCTGCAATGGGAAAACAGCGATATCAGAATATGGTGAAATACCCGCCAGAGTTTCGCTTTACAAGAACATGCCCGCGTAAATCTGATCACCCTGCACATGTTAAAGTTTATGTATACAATCCCATTCTGAATGAACTCGTGATGTTTTGAAAAAACTCTTCACATAAAACATTAGTAGTAGTTTTCAAAAATCGTTATATTCTCATTGGCGCAGTATTAGAGAGATATTATTTCACGTACGAAAGTTATTCCATAAAATAAATATGACGCTTTCACAAATTGAACTTTGTAAATGTTCACCACAGGCTGTGTAAACATATATAGTTATTTCTTAGTCGCATATGGCAAGACCGCAGAAAAGAACCGCTACAAATTTAGGAGAATTACTGAACCGCTCAGATCAACCGAATCATCTGTGTGCGAAGCGTCTCAGAGCCGCTCACTAATATAAGCTGTATCGCCCATCTCTCCTCTGATACTGTTAGAATGAGAGTGTGAGTACAGTAGTATTAGAGCTTTCTCCCTGAAGCTAAAATTGCGGTGCATTTCGTCTGAGTGCTGTGCTTTGTGTACTGTATTTTTTCTGCCATTTTTTTCCCTGCTGTAGACCCAGCAAGAAATCCAATGCGTCGGTTCGATTGACAATGCGGGCCTTCAAGCAGAAAGCCGAATCTGGAGATTAACTTTCCATTGCAGGCTTTCCACGCCTCCTCGCAAAAGTGAAAATTACAGAAGCATATTATATTAGAACACTGATTACCTTGTAGCAATAGGGGCGTGCTTTGGGTTTTCCGTAACTGCGACAGAATAAGTGAACCACCCTCTAAGAAAACTAGATTTCATAACAGCCTGGAAAAGCACATTTCTGTTAAAATTCACTTGAGTGCTATGGTTCCCTTGTAGCTAGTTAATCACCGGCACTACCTCCAATGTATTTCCTTTTGCACCATGAATATCACCTGCCCGCAACCAATCGTGAAATTCCGCAGACAGTATACGGTCCACAGCAACATTGACCGAAATGCGGTATCCATATGTACTCATCTGTTTATTGTTGCTATCAGAAACACATAGAAGACAAACATAGAGAGGCTACATTACGAACATGACTAAGCCCAAATTCATGTACATCGTCAGTACAGCACAACCAGCATGTGAAAAAAGCGGAACATAATATTTAGTTTGATTCACAGGCTTGCACTACATGAATTCACAGTGAAAACGAATTTCTAATGTTACTAGACACGAAGTAAAGCAGAAAATAGTGGAACATCAGACAAAATAAAACGTGCTTATACTGAAGTGATACATCCCTACGCTATTTTTTGAAAATAAAGAGCTCGCACTTTTCCATCGCATTTGTAATTGATGTTCGAAGTTAATTCAATATTAACTAGTGTTATACAACACATAGGACACTTTAGTACATAAACCGGTCCCACAGTGTAAACACCTGATTATAATGGTAAAACATGCGCTAATACTACTTAATAGCAAACAGCAAGATACTCAGAGTACAAAGTAAAAAATGAAACAATAACAAAACAACCAAGCAACTATTTAGGCAAACAGTTATATGATTAAAAATATAAAACGATAAGGATAACGAACTCTAGCAGTATACAAAGCAAACACTAACAAAAACGACAGAATTAACGTGGTGTCAACCGTAGTGTGGTCTTAAATATTTCAAGCTATTGGTGTTATTGTTTTGGATGTAGGGCTGGAACCGTCACATTTACACTTAGGACAAAGCATTTCAGAACGAGAGATGGCGAAAGGTGTAACCACGCAAGACGAACACGATTATCTTTCGTGCATCCCGAGCGTTCTTCATATTCTATCCCAGTTATTTTCCCATTTGCTTTTCTTACCCCTTTTCGAATTTTCATGTGCTGAAAACGTCCAACTTTCAACTACTCCAACTTTTCAGGCTTCGTAGTTCACGAACAACAGTTCTCAAGCCACAGCTTCTCATTCTAAATAGCTGTAAAAGCAAATGCACTGATGCTCTGAACCCTCGCTAGTAGGTACGTGCAGGTATCGTGTTCATGGAATACAAATAGCCGGCTTTGATTATCTAATAGACCGAATATCAAAATTCGAGTACACTTTTTGTGATAACATTTCATTCAATAAAGAGTTCTCATGTGAAATCCGCTGATAAAAATCTGACTCCGATTATCGGATGCCGAATATGAAAACATAAACGTACCTTTAGTAATATGATATCGTTCAAGAAACAGTTGTCCTAAATCCATTGGTAACCTATAGAGGCAAAGTATTGCTAACAAAAGCACACTTCAAGCAAGCCCAGGAGGTGAAAATTTCCGCAGCTCTGCACTACGAAGTTTGCCTTATTTCAATCACTTCCAGTCCTTTTCCCTTACTCCCACGAGCGCTGAGAGATGCTCCCGGCATTCGCTGCAGAAAATAGCGTCCTTTCCTGAACCTATATCACGATCGCCATTCAACGCACTGTCCAGACTACTATCGGAGATCCTGAATGTATTGCTAAATTGTCACAGCATCAAGCAAGTGATATAGCAAATAATAAAGGCTGCCATGAAGAGATATGAGTTTTTGCACGCTGTCAAGCTGCCGCAATCTATGCGGACGAATTCTGTACAAGGATGAGGCTGGAAAGTGATGGCAGCGTGGTTTTTTTTTTTGCCTGTTAAAAGCATGGTTACTTGAGAATAAATTGATCTGCCTAGCATGGAGTTGAAAATGTTCATCGTGACACCGCATGTTGACGGGGGTAGGTTTGTACTGGCAGGCTTGTCAACGGGCATCACGTGTCCGTGCAGTGGCGATGCTCATAACGCAAAGTCATCGCCGGTCTGGATGGTTAGCGAGGTAATTTCCTCATATTCGGCAACATAGCTGGATGAATTATTCGAAATATGTGAACATGTACATAAATTCGAATATTCAGAAATCTCGCATACATCACTCGCCAATCCAATACGCGTATTAGAAAGTTAATACTGGCCGAACCTTCGGAACATTCAGATATTGGCACACCCCTGCTTCCGAGCCATGTTGAAAAGTTTGAAATGTTTAGAAGTAGGGTAAACTTTGCCCGATTGTTACAACATTCATGCCCCACATAGCCGACACAGTATGTTTGTGTCTATACGGAGGATCAGATGTGGGCCTGTAGCTCAAATAAAATCCACGGCTTCCTGAAATACCTCGCGTTTGCGTTAGCCCAATGAACATTATTACAGGATAATTTTTACCCTTAAGACACGAACGGCTACACCTAGCAGTTAGATCTTCCAGCAAATCGATGCTCAATATTCCAGCTCTGCATGAGCATTGTTTCTGCTAAATCATCTTACAGCCAGACGATTAACCGTACTACAAAATTGCCTCGGTCAAATTATACAGTTTGGCTTTTAAGATCAATATCAGTGATGTTCTGTCCTGCGCCGAAGAATTCCCTTTCCGAGGCATGAAAATTCCCGATTTCGGGCATTTTTCCCTGCATGCATCGCTAAAAATCCCCGCATATTTCCCTGCACAAATATATATACATATATGCGTGTTTGACATGTTTCCGGCTCTTGCTATCGTTCTCTCTTTTCGCACTTGCGCTCCTGCGCAACATAAACCATTGCATCTGAGATTGGCTTTTCATACTACGCGGAAGCTATCTTCGGACTGGCTTTAAGCGGTATGCGATGCGGAAGAAATGCCGTACATACTCGTTTGTGTGCACACGGCAGTTCTATAAAATGAGAAGTGTGCTATTATTGTTTTTGTTACTGAAAGCTTCTGGCTTGTCGCGCACATAATTGCCAACTTTTGGTGAAAGAATAATGGCTTCCACTCGGGTGTGCTACGTTGGCGATCGACAATCTCGGAGCTCATGTGCTGTAATTACATAGCGCATACGTGGCTTTCGAGCGTACCACCCGGAGTAAACAAAAAGACGCTCCGTGTAACAGGAACGAATCTTAAAGGCTATGATTTTCCGTGCTACACGCGCCGGGAACGATTCAAGAAACCGAAAACTGCCAACCAAGTACGAACCGAAAGTGCCCCATAACAGAAGTGTTTCGAACATTATAAGGCTATGTCTTCACCTCTAAAATTCCCTGCAATATTGCGAAGATTCCCTTTTTCCCTTTCGTCCAAAATGACGGTCGAAAATTCCCTGAAAAAGGGAAAATTCCCTGCACGGAACATCACTGATCAATATGCGAAAGGTATGTCGTGTCTCTGTCCCCTTTGCAGGTAATCTCCAAAACCCGCTTGCCAATGTCGGGCGCCAAATCATTTGGAGAGCACTTTCACGACAACTAGGGGGTTATAATTACTCCTCCTTTAAGTAGTGCATGCCGTTACGAAACAATAAAATTTCTGGCGTCCAGTACGGTGAGGCGGATATGACCCAGGGCAAAAGCGTTCGTTTTGCAATGAGATGAGTGCTCGCACACTCTCATAGCATCGGTTCATCGAGCGTAGTGTACCCTGACTCAGATTCATAAGAAACGCCAAACTCTCGCATTCATGTCAAGAATATATTCCAGCATTCATGATGCACATCACATGAATACTGAAATATCTGACGCTACAGTACGCATCACATACGAACCAAAACTTCCGTCATAATGGGCCCTGATTCTGAACGACGCGCACCTCTTAATATGCTACTTACAGTGCGCAAGTTGCCTTACGACGCTGAACGAACGCGCTTCCATGTTGATAAAATAATCCTAGCATCCAAGACGAATACAGGCGAAATGCTTATTTTATGCCCAGAGATGGTAGTAAGTATCTTTCTATGGTAGCGACCTCTCTTTTTTTTTCTATTTGTTTGGCAGTGCATCTGACCTGTCCGCAGTTGTATACACTATTTCTCTAGGCTATGTCAGCAAATCTGGGCAAAAAGCGCAGCCTAATTGGACTGTAGGGCGAGAGGTCAAAATCAGGAGAGTCGATGTCATCCTCGATTGGGCGCTCGGTCACGATGCGATATTTCTGGAGCAGGAAGGTGACCATGAGGAACACTTCCATAGTGACGAACGTTTCTCCGACACAGTTCCGTCGGCCTGAAAGTGAAAGGAGATGTTTTACAACTAATTTAATAGTGCTGTCAAGATGGAGTGTCGCACATCGTGGGTTAAAAAACTAAGTACACATGGTAATCGGCTGAAGAAACTTCCTATTGTAAGGCATGTATCACTGCGGCAAAAGACACTAAAGTGAAATAGTCCGACACAGGAAAACGTAACTTGTAAACCCGAGCATCTTACTGTGCAATTAAACGCCAATGGTAGATCCATCATTTTTGCACTGCGAACCATCATTCGTGGGCTTTCTTACTGCAATCATGTCCACAATTCCTGACAGAACAGTACCTGTAAGTTTTTCCGGTCTACTTGCCTGATGTTCCCTGACACTGCACGCAGAACAAAGGCACAAGCAGAAGGAGCACGTGGTGCTAACACCGCATATACTATCTACTTAATAATAGCAACAGATGCGAAATTCATAAGGTGTGGACAGAGGTTTTGTCCTTTCGAACCCTACCGCGCCAGGATTACGTTGCCAATTACCATCACCGGCGAGGAAACCAGTGCCAGAAGATGAACGTTTTGTGCGCCCATAACCACTACCCTCGATACTAGCCACTGCGTGAGCACACTCGCTGCAGCTCCCAGTAACACTACTGTGTGGATTATCCGTGAAGACACCGTGATTGCAACCACGATAACGCCCGCGAGACATCGCCCACTACCTCGCCTGAGTACAGCCCCGACGCGGTGGTCTAGTGGTTATGGCACCCGGCTGCTAATCCGGCAGTCGTGGGATCTGATCCCGGCCGCGGCGTCTACAATTCAGCTGCGGTGAAATTTTAGGCCCGTGCACCGTGCGAGGTCAGTGCCCGCTAATGAACTTCAGGTGGAAGAAACTACGGCATCCTTCGACTACAGCGTCTCCTATAATGAATCGACGTTTTGGCACGTTAAACCCCGGAAATCAATGAAATAGCGAGAGTACAATGGCAGATGCGACTACCACAGTTTTCCGTCGCCTGGGCAGTACGTCTCACCACATCGCAGGCAGTACATCAGACAACGCTTCAAGGCTACACCTATTCCCTCGACCACCGTGAACGTTGCTAAAAAAAATTCCCGTAGTAATTGCCCGCTATTGGCTACATGATGGCCCCACTGGGCTCTGCGATATTTTTTTTCCCGTAAGTACTGCAGTGTCTCCTGCTGCATAGCTATTCTGACAGTATCCGTGGTTTGCTCGGGCCACTGGATTGGGGGGGGGGGGGGGTCTATTCAGTGCTCTGACTATTCTGCTGGAGTAATTACTGCCAGTGCGCCCCTCGTTTATTTATTTATTTATTTATTTATTTATTTATTTATTTATTTATTTATTTATTTATTTATCGACAGATTTATGTCATATTACATCACAAGACGGCGTGATTACGAGAGGCGCTGTAGTGGAGGCCTGTGGCAATTTCGACTTCCAGAGGCTTTCGGCATGCAATGACATCGCGCAGTACACGGGCCTCAACATTTCACCGTTCTCGAAATACAGCCGCCGCAGGCCGGTTGTTATATGCGCCTTTAGTTGTCAGAGCTACGTGATAATATAATCTGTAGAAGATAGTCTGTAGGCCATGAATATTATGATTTTATTATTGGGTTCCAAATTTGTGAATGTTGGGAAATGGTGCAATGTAGTAACCAGAACACATCCGAAGCTCACAGCGCTACCAAAAAGGCATTCCTTGTTCATTGTCATGCATCCGCCTCTTCACTCTATTGTGACACACACTGAAACCCATTGATGCGGGGTTTCTAATTGTATGTTCTGCATTCGTCATTTCCTCTGGCATACTTCCTCAGCGAAATATAGAGACGGAGATCAATCCGAGCAGACCTGAACCATTGAAATTAACAATACGAACTTTTGCTGCACAAAGAACTAGCACGACAGAAATTTTGAGAGTTCCATCAAGTTATCTAGTACCTCGGGACGATTTGTCTCAACGAACGCGTCTTAATCATTAAGGCAGTTTGTCGAAATCATAATTTTGCTAGGCCAGAATGACCACTGAGATCTGCAGGGTGCGATATCGCGAAGTGCACTGCTTTTTTATACACGTGATCTGTGTACGTAGAGTGAAACTCTTAACACAGATGGCTCATCTTTGATATCCGATCAAATGACAAATCACCTACCAAGGCTGAAGGGTATCAAATATTCCGGTTTGAGCTTCATCATTTTCCCATCTTCGCTCAGGTAGCGTTCGGGCCTAAATGTCGAAGGCTCCTCCCATAGGGTGGGGTCGTTGTGAACTGCCCAGAAGTTCGGGACAATAGTTGTGCCCTTGGGTATAAAGAAGTCCCCAATGACGACGTCCTGTGCGCACCTGAAAGAAAGCAAAATAAGGTAGCGTACGTTGCTCTCCTAGGTGGTCGTGTCACTCAGGCGCATTAAAATCCATACGTGCATCTATTTTATATTACCATGCAAAACGGACCAAGAGAAGGGGCTTGCCTTAACTCTCTATCGTGGACAAATACTTAGAAGAGTCTTGGGGCGCGCGTGTGCTTCGGCCATCATCCTCATCCTCATAACCCATGTCATCGCTCTTTTTCTACAGCTACTTGCCCTCCCGCAACGCCGAAAAGGAGGTCACAACAGCTATTTAGGGGGATCTTGCATAGTAACTTCCTCTCACTGTCGTATATGACGGTACTGTGAACGTGCTATCCCTGAGACTAAAGCAGCCTACGCCGTTATCGGCGGTTAAGTGGGCGTACCATGCTGCTAAGAGGAAAGGTTTTAGGGCGAAGCTCCTTAGGGTGTGGGTCGTTCCCTCCTCTGTAGTAGTAATAGTATGTATGTAGCCACCTCGCGCCGCCGGGAGGCTCGCGCTCGCCCTCGGGGCGTGCCTCCCGGCGCGCGAGCTCTCTCACTCTTCCATCTGCTGTCTTGTGAGAGAGAGAGAGAGACAGAGAGAGAGAGAGAGAGTGAAAGGCGCGCGTTGACTATGGAAACGCTCTTTTTTCGATGAAAGCTCTACCAGCCCGCAAAGAAGGAGAGCGCGCCCTCACCCGCGAGTGACAACGTTGGCGCAGGCAGCGTCTTCTAGCGAGTTTCTTGATTGAAAAATACCGACTGCTCGCGCTGGAGAAGCGTTCAGCGGCCACCCATATATATATATATATATATATATATATATATATATATATATATATGCACTGGATCTTGACTTGCAATGAAGTGCCCGTGGGAGATTTCACATGTGCGTAGTTGAACCATAAGGATTCGTAGCGTGCGCGTTAAATAAATTAATCTGGAACTCGGCACAATCTACGATGAACCTCCGGAGCTTCGCTCACTCATCATCATTCACTCAGTGGATATGCTGTGGATTTTTTTGCCTTTTTGTTGCATTGCACCCATTGCACCCATTCCCTTACGGATGCTTAGCCATGCTCCTGACATGGGCTGTGGAAATTAGCGTCCTTTCCTTAACCGAACCATATCATCATCATCCGGAAGTTGTGACCACATGGGCTCCTTTACCGCGCACCGACATAGCACACTACAATGGCACCTCGCATTGTGGCCTCCATCGGAAGTGCGACCGCCGTTGCCCTGTTTCAACCTGCGTCTTCGTGTAAGCCCTGGAATACCACGACCACTACACCGACGCGGCACACTTCATGAGGTCAAAGCCACAGTGATAGGCTCTGTTATAATTCCAGCGGGCTTACAGTCTTGAAGGGCCGAGAGGCTGAGCAGTCTTCCAGCGGTGCACCTCCCACACGCAGGCCATCGTGTAGGGCATCTGTTTGCGGTCCTCCCACGTTGGTTGGCGTTCGCGTCCCACCACGCCGTCGATTTCACGCTGCACTCTTGCTTGCACCGTGTCCGCATACCTGGCGAAGTTCAGCAACTGCCACAGCATAATTTTCGTTGGGCCTAACGTCCCCGCCGCGACGAAGAGGTTTATGTGGCCGACCAGGTAGTCGTCTGCATAGAAGCCGAGTAGATATTGCACAGCTTCGCTTGGGACACTGCATTTCATATATATATATATATATTTCTTATACGGTATGCTGAATGGTGTGCCAAATACCTATGCTTGATCTTTAAATCCTCTCTTTCGCGCACTGAGCTTCCCAGGGATTGATTGGAAGCACGCCAAGATCACGCCGGTACCGAAAACCGATGACCACTCGCTTGTATCCACGTTTAGGCCTATCTCCTTGCTATGCTCTAGTGTCAAAGTTCTAGAACATATAATATTCAAACATCTGATTACCTTTGTCGAAAGTAATAACCTAATTACCCCCCTTCAGCACGGCTTCCGCAAGGGATATTCAACGGTAACCCAGCTTATTGAGACATTTCATGACCTGGCATCAGCGATCGATGTGAAAGGTCAAGTCGACGTTATATTATTGGATTTCGAAAAAGCTTCCGATCGTGTGAGTCACCAGAAACTACTACTTAAACTGAAACCACTACTTAAAAATGACAAATTACTTGCATGGATAGCATCTTATCTTTCAATGAGAAGCCAGTGTGTTACCATTGATGGCGTAAGCTCGACTTCCGCCCCCGTGAAATCAGGTGTTCCTCAAGGATCAATTTTGGGACCATTGTTCTTCCTGTTATTTATAAATGATATTGTACTAGACTTACCCGTAAATATAAAGCTTTTCGCGGACGATTGCATATTATATCAAGAAATTCATAGTCATAGTGATCAAGAATCTTTAAACACTGCATTAGCAACGCTTCAATCGTGGTGTAAAAAATGGCAGATGACAATTAATTACAATAAAACAGTGGCAATGAGAGTTACGCGTAAGAAACAGCCGCTTTTGTTTACCTATCGCATCGCTGGTCATGCTTTATCAGAGGTCACTATACACAAGTACTTAGGACTAATACTCACATCAGACTTAAAATGGAATGAACATGTTGAATATATTGAAAGAAGGGCAATGAAAAAGCTCGGTTACTTGCGAAGGACACTCGCAAATGCTACACCACACATCAAACTTCTAGCATACAAAACTTTTATTAGACCAATATTAGAATTAGCAGCTGCTGTGTGGGATCCCTTTACTATGTCCAACATTAAGAAAATAGAAATGGTCCAAAGAAAATCTGTGCGTTTTGTGTTTAATTGTTACAGTTGGCGCACATCACCTTCACTTCTTTTGTTTAAAGCGGAGCTCGGAAAACTACAAGAAAGAAGAAGAACGTAGAGGCTGAAGCTTATTTACCTTACTTTTCAGGGTAAAACTGGAATTAGCAAAACAGTGCACATTAAACAGACAAGTGAATGTGCTGTGCGCTCATGTCATTCGAAGAAAGTTGTAGATTACGTAAACCGCACAGATACGTTCAAGTATTCCTTGCGTGGAATAGCCTAACAGCCAATATAGTGGAATGTACAACAGTTGATTTATTCCTAAGTGCACTCAATAACCATTAAGATTTGTACTATTACTTATTGAATAACCATGCATTTGCCAGAGATACGTATTGCTTTTCCTTGTATTCAGTACGTTCCAGAGGGTGAAATTATGCTATTTGTTGTGCTTTTGTTTTGTTTTTCCTAAATTGTTATAAAATGTTCTAATGTATACTGTTTGCACTGTGTATCATATTTTCCATATGGCTTTCAGCAATTATTACTGATGTCTAAGTCTGTGTGTATCTATTATGTTACTCTTGCAGCGAAGAGTTCTGTATGCCCATTCCTGCTTAAGACCTGGTAAGCAGGTCAGCAGTATGTAATAAATAAAAATAAATATAACTAAATAAATAAATAAATAAATATATATATATATATATATATATATATATATATATATATATATATATATATATATATATATATATATATATATATATATGGGTCATTCCACGCCAACTGTCCCAGCTGTGGCGCTCGACAAAAATAAACTTCTTTCGAAAACTTCCAAAAAATTACACGGAAGTCAGCCTTACCTCCACAGCACTTTCCGGAAATATTTCGAGCAGAAAAAATTTTTTGAGCTCGTGAGGGTCATTTGAATTTCGCGAAACGGCGGAAAACAAGGCAGCAGAAAAAGAATTCCTGAAAATCAACCAATGTGCCAATCGTTTTCAAATATGCATTTTTGCATTCTCATAGCATGTATCTTCACTTATAAAAATCTTTCACAAATTATTTTCATGTTCCTCACTGCTTAGGGCCGAGGTGAAAATGGTGAAATTGCAGCGTTTTTGGGAATTTTTTTCTGAAAACGGTTTTGCAAGAAAACTTGCAAATATTTTTGTACAACTGGCCATGAGAGGTACAACAGTATAAAAAATAATTTTTGCCCATGTCTTCTGCAAGGACTCTGAAATAAATGTCTAAACTTGACAAAAACACCATTTTCTCCTATGTTTAGGCGTTAATTGCACCCTAAGGTGGTCCATGAAAAAATAATCAGAACAGGGCATGTAGTTGAGCAATGTAAGCGCTTTCGAAAGAGCAAGTTTCATCGAGGTAATTTTTGTATACCTTGAGAAAAAAATTTTTGAAGTTGAGTCCCACCACTCTCCTTCTATTGCTCCGAGATTCGCCTTCTCCTTATGGCTTGCTGGTGGGAAACACAAACCACCTTGCCTTGCCGCGTAAAATAAAAGGTAGCGCGTGAGCAGCTTGTGGTTTTTCTGTCTTCTCGTTCCTACCTCAACTTCCGTTTCCTATATAAAAAGCGATAACAACAAAGGGACACATTTAACTGTACCCTTGGCTCAGAAACCACCGTGTCTCCATAACAAACAACGGTACCTTTTGCATGCTGCTCTGACAATGAGAAATAATGAACACTAAAGCGTATGTACTTGCCAAGCATAAGAACTTTCAAAGCAGCAACTTTTATCAACGTAATTTGTGTTTGCATTAAGAAAAACATTTCCAAACTGGTTGTTTGTTTCTTCTTTTCGCTCCGCAATTTGATATCTCCTAACAAGTATGTTGTCGGGCAATACAAATAAATTTACCTGGCCGCGTAAAATAAGAGATGGCTTTGGAATCTTTTCGTTCCTACGTCAACATTCTATTCTTATATAAAAAGCAATATCAAAGGACGACATTCAATCACATGCTTGGCTTAGAAACCGCGATGCCCCTTTAATAACAGCGGTACATTTAGCGTGCTGCTTTGACAAGCAGCTCGCTGAACAGGAAACGAAGAAGAAAAGCGGGACCGTCAGCGTAGCCTCTAATAGTGAATCCAAACCACGAAAACACAAGTTCTTGCCTCCATAGACAGCGCAGCACGTGATGACCCTCCGCGTATTCATGCTATCTGTACGCGGTCGGCGACCCTCACAAATGGAAACCACTAAGCTTTTCTTCACATCAGGATTTTGGCGGTTGCAAGCCGACTCATCATGCTCGAATAGAATATCTTAGTGTTTTAACATGCATCGTTTCTATATAGCGAGCATGTTTCGCCTTCTCAATCATAGCACACCACTGATACCTGTGTGAGAAAAAAAAATCACAGCATATCCACGGAGTGAATGATGATGAGTGGGCGAAGCTCCGGATGTTCATCGTAGATCGTGCCGAGTTCCGGATTAATTTAGTTAACGCGCACGCTACGAATCCTTATGGTTCAACTACGCACAAGTGAAATCTCCCACAACCACTTGATTGCAAGTCAAGATCCAGTGCCTATATATATATGTATATATGGGTGGCCGGTGAACGGTTCTCCAGCGCGAGCTTGTCGGTATTTTTCAATCAAGAAACTCGCTAGAAGACGCTGCCTGCGTCAAGCTTGTCTCTCGCGGGTGAGGGCGCGTTCTCCTCTTTGCGAGCTGGTAGCGCGTTCATCGAAGAAAGAGCGTTTCCATAGTCAACGCGCGCCTTTCGCTCTCTCTCTCTCTCTCTCTCACAAGACAGCAGATGGAAGAGTGAGAGAGCTCGCGCGCCGGGAGGCACGCGCCGCGGGCGCGCTTCCCACGCGTAGCATCATTCATTTCTTTGAAGGTAACGCGCTACTAGGCACAACGGACGGACAGACCCAAACCTTAAGGAGCTTCGCCCCTAAAGAGAACAATTTGATTGCAGGACCATCGCCAACCGTCGTTTACTTCAGCTGTCTTTACCTTCGACGCCGGCTCTTCGTCTGCCCTTGCTTGCTTGCATAACAGCTGATTGTGACTTTAGATTCGTGCTCATAGTGGCGCGCGTGAAACGCTGAAATTGATTTGACGCCCATTGTGAAACTACACGCGTAGGAGGTTGCATATGAATATTTACTGTAGCACGTGAGGTACTCCCTATCGGCTTAACTCAGTGTTTGTGAGGGTCGCCAACGGCGTAAAGGCAGCATGAATACGCGGCGGGACATCACGTGCTGCGCTGTCTATGGAGGCAAGAACTTGTGTTTTCGTGGTTAGGATTCACTATTAGAGGCTACGCTGACGGTCCCGCTTTTCTTCTTCGTTTCCTGTTCAGCGAGCTGCTTGTCAAAGCAGCACGCTAAATGTACCGCTGTTATTAAAGGGGCATCGCGGTTTCTAAGCCAAGCATGTGATTGAATGTCGTCCTTTGATATTGCTTTTTATATAAGAATAGAATGTTGACGTAGGAACGAAAAGATTCCAAAGCCATCTCTTATTTTACGCGGCCAGGTAAATTTATTTGTATTGCCCGACAACATACTTGTTAGGAGATATCAAATTGCGGAGCGAAAAGAAGAAACAAACAACCAGTTTGGAAATGTTTTTCTTAATGCAAACACAAATTACGTTGATAAAAGTTGCTGCTTTGAAAGTTCTTATGCTTGGCAAGTACATACGCTTTAGTGTTCATTATTTCTCATTGTCAGAGCAGCATGCAAAAGGTACCGTTGTTTGTTATGGAGACACGGTGGTTTCTGAGCCAAGGGTACAGTTAAATGTGTCCCTTTGTTGTTATCGCTTTTTATATAGGAAACGGAAGTTGAGGTAGGAACGAGAAGACAGAAAAACCACAAGCTGCTCACGCGCTACCTTTTATTTTACGCGGCAAGGCAAGGTGGTTTGTGTTTCCCACCAGCAAGCCATAAGGAGAAGGCGAATCTCGGAGCAATAGAAGGAGAGTGGTGGGACTCAACTTCAAAAATTTTTTTCTCAAGGTATACAAAAATTACCTCGATGAAACTTGCTCTTTCGAAAGCGCTTACATTGCTCAACTACATGCCCTGTTCTGATTATTTTTTCATGGACCACCTTAGGGTGCAATTAACGCCTAAACATAGGAGAAAATGGTGTTTTTGTCAAGTTTAGACATTTATTTCAGAGTCCTTGCAAAAGACATGGGCAAAAATTATTTTTATACTGTTTTACCTTCTCATGGACAGTTGTACAAAAATATTTGCAAGTTTTCTTGCAAAACCGTTTTTCAGAAAAAAATTCCCAAAAACGCTGCAATTTCACCATTTTCACCTCGGCCCTAAGCAGTGAGGAACATGAAAATAATTTGTGAAAGATTTTTATAACTGAAGATACATGCTATGAGAATGCAAAAATGCATATTTGAAAACGATTGGCACATTGGTTGATTTTCAGGAATTCTTTTTCTGCTGCCTTGTTTTCCGCCGTTTCGCGAAATTCAAATGACCCTCACGAGCTCAAAAAATTTTTGCTGCTCAATATATTTCCGGAAAGTGCTGTGGAGGTAAGGCTGACTTCCGTGTAATTTTTTGGAAGTTTTCGAAAGAAGTTTATTTTTGTCGAGCGCCACAGCTGGGACAGTTGGCGTGGAATGACCCATATATATATATATATATATGTATATATATATATATATATATATATATATATATAACGACGCTATGCGTTAAGGGCACCTTCACTTTTTTAAGCACCTATTTAAGCTAATACCCAATGGAAGCAAGAAAGACAGGGGAATAATACTAATAATAATGGCAACAAGAGTTGGTGGAGATTTCCTTGCCAGCAAAACGATATGATTAAGGGACACTTCGCTGTTGAGGAATTCTAAGTTTTCAACCACGTGGTGTTCTTAAAGTCCAGCGACTTTCACCCTGCACGGTTCCCTCCCATTCCCCTCCATCGAAAATGCGACCGCTAAGGCCCGGCTCTAATAGGTGTCTCTCTTGAATAGCCAAGCACCGTATCACTGTCCACCACTGCTGCTCAATGTCCTCTGTTAGCTCGAAGCATATGCGTGGTCGTCGAGAGAAAGGGGTGCCAGATACTTTAGGCCCGTCTCGACCAAATCACTCAAAGCGCATAAATATTCTTTCGGCCTTTCTTCAAAGTGAAATATTTCAACGGAAAAGACCTTGTGGTACGAATAATCAATTGTGGGGTTTTGCGTTGCAACGCCACAATGTTATATTGGGGGACGCCATACTGGACACCTCTGGAAATTTTTACCGCCTGGTGTCATTCGATGTTAAGTGACATCGCACACTCCATGGGCCTCTCAACTCCATCGAAATGCAGACAGCGCCGTCGGGATTCGACCCCGCGACCTTCGAGTCGGCAGTGAAGTGCCATACCCGCTATGCTACCATGGAGGGATAAAACGTTTCACGAGGCAGGGCAATGTTCCTCCGTACATTTTCCCCCTACGTTAGACGAGCGCATAGGTGCAAGCGAGACCATGCTGAAATTTAAATTTTGATACTGAAGTGCGAAACTAAAACAACGAATGGGAGTTTCGCTCAGAGATGTCGGTGTGGCTGAGGTGAAAAGGTGCGTCCCTACCGCATGGCCAAGAATTGAGCGTTTTTCTTTGTTTCTTTTTTTTTTTCACGACAGCCGAGGGTAACTCCGCAGTGGACTTTCGAGTTTGGATACACCAGGAATTGTTTTTCATGCAATCTAATTCGCCAGCCAGAAATAACAAATATGTGGATTCGTTGAATTCCGCCTGTATTGTCTTCACGCAGCTTTAGCTAGGAGGGCCGCTTTATCCATTCTTTAATATTTTAATGAGAAGGTTACGCACATCGTCAGGGCTTCCTCTAGCGAGGAACACGCATTGATGTCCAGTAACCGGAATTGTGCGTGTTTCACGCGATACACAAATGACTCTAAAGGGAAACTCCCGAGCACATGACGCCTATTCAAATTGGCGTCTAAGTGATTCTGAGAGTGTAGTGATTGTGAGCTCGGATTAGTGTAAACTAATCTCCGTCAGAACCTTCATGTGGTCGCATTTATTTTATTGTATCGCTGGCCACGAGCATCAATGCAGCCATTGCTGCTGCGTTTCTTTCCCTCACCATATGGTTTTTAGTATACAAGTATAGCATTGAAGAATTGAATAACGGGGACTTTAGATAACGTAATGTAGCTGCAGAGATAGCACCTCTGTATAGGAATACATAGTAATTACGGAACAAAACAGACACATTTAGCAAATTGAAACCGAGCTCTATAAATCATAAAGCTTACCCTTAAACAATTCATTGGATTCACGTTTGCTTTCTTCAATCTTCTTTGTATATGCCATAATAAGTCCTTATCTTCATCTCCATACATTTGTGCCTTGTATTCCTCAATTTGCTTCCTTCAAAAGACCGTACAAATAATTCGCTTAGTTTACTTCATAAATAGTGCTGCGTTCTCGGGCATCACGAATATTCAATGACAAGATGTCATGGCGTACTTCTGCAATTTAGTTCTGTCTTAATAGCACATGCTATTCAAATTTTTTTTTTCATTGGTGGAACTTGCAATGGCGAGTTCACCTATTTGAATATAGCTTAATTCGATGCTGCGATGTACCTGCCAACACATAAAATTCTTGAGTTAAACACCCCGGTTATTACTGACTTAGGTTTTTATTTGACAGGTAAATGCGCGCTGCCGCATCAATGAAGAACGCAGGATCCCCATAAATAGCTGACTCCTGGAACATTTTCTGTGGTAGTCCCATTTATTTGTTTATATTTCACGAGAAAATGATGGACTATGAAATTCTAACTTCCATTTCGCTCTATAAGAGTGGTTGACTGACATACCTACTGCACAACACACGGTTAGAGAAATGTTCGGATTTTTCTTCCGTTATTCTTTGGAAATCCGAAATCGTTTACTAGTCTCGTGAGCCCAGAAACACCCCATAGCGAACTTGCAATTTACGCAAAAAGTAATGTGGCATCACAACTGATGTAGTCGTTGGGAAGTCATCATTCTCTCGAAAGGTAAGATCGGTCTTCAATGGCTACGTGACCTGCTTCATGGAGCCATAATACGACATCTTAGACGAACGCATGATTCGCGTGGTAAAGAGGAGGGAACTTGTCGAGCGCGTGCCGTGTAGCCGTTCTCACATATGGAAGTTGGTGCGCTTCTGTCTTCTTTTGCGCGCCATCCTGTTCTTTCAGCTTCAATTGGCAAACCATTTCGGCGGTGTCTGCGACTCCGCAAGCGAACCGTCTAGCCGCTCCCCCCACTGCAAGATCCGCTACCCTTTCTGGAAGAGCGAATGACTTCCATACTTATGTACCTAGCAGCCTCGCGTGCAAGACCACCTTGATTGCTTTCTGGGGTTTTACTTCCCAAAACCACGATGTTATTATGGAGGGCTCCAGAAATTTGGACCACCTGGTCCTCTTTAGCATGCACTAACATCGCACAGCACACGCGCCTCAACATTTCGCCTCCATCGAAATGCAGCCGCCGCGGTCGAGATTCGATCCCGCGACCTTCGAATCAGCAGCCGAGTGCCATAGCCAATAGACCACCGTGGCGGGGCATGCAAGTCCATCTTGCCGGGCGAACATGTGCATGTATCTTTAAGGACCCCTGCTGTGAATTTCTGCCATGTCAATTCAATGGTCATCTAATGTTCCTCCTTGCCCCGCCACGGTGGTCTAGTGGTTATGGCACTCGTCTGCAGATCCGAAGGTCGCGGGATCGAATCCCTGCCGAGGCAGCTGCATTTCGATGGAGGCGAAATGTTGAGGCCCGTGTGCTGTGCGATGTCAGTGCCCGTCAAAGAACCCCAGATGGTCGAAATTTCCTGAGACATCCACTACGTCGTCTGTCATAATCAGAGCTGGTTTTGGGACGTCAAACCCCAGAAATCAATTATCAATCTAATGTTCCTCAATCAGCAAACTCTAAAATAGCAGAAAAAGTAGCGCGAAGCCGAAACCGATATACATTGAGCACTGACGTCACACGACTCATTCCGACTTTTGCATGGTGTGTGTTGTGTGGCCAGCACCTTGCAAGCTGAAAAAATTTGTTCCCTAATGAAGGACAGCTTAGAGTAGAGCGCAAGACGAATCATATAATCATGAAGTGCGTTTCTGATGTTGTTTACCACATTCCTTTTACTTCTGGGAACGTTTACATTGGGCAGACGGGGGGAATTGCATTATTGGAGGAATGCAAGAACACAGTGTGCCAGTAAGAGGTAAGGACGGTGGACATACTGAATTCCATTGCAAAACCTGTCGTTGCGAAGCGCAGTTCAAAAGAATGGCGATCTTGGCTAGTAATCTGTGCAACCATACCAGCCAAGATTTGAGGTGTGAATCCGAGGTGGGAATCTGAAGACAAGACTGGAACAGAAATCATAGAGGCTTTTTTTTTCACAACGCAGTATAATGGAAAGTGCGTCAGCACGCCTTCCATTTCACTTTCACCCAGAGAAGTTGAATTAATTGAAGGCTACGTTCAACTTTCTATGTTTCGCATCCGTTTGATGGCGGATCTTTACACCATTAACATGATGCACTCGTCATGTACGTGAGGATTAACGATACTGCAATCGTGCGTGGCTCATACTCGTAGTATTTGGCCAGTGGTATGCAGGTATCCGCCAGGGCTATTTTCATTTTAGATAGCTGATGTCAATGAAAGACCTTCTAACATAGACATCTGACATGTCATTAGAACAGAATCAAAAATAAGAAAGGCCCATCCACTGTTTGTCGAATCTTGCTATTGAAATATATGAACACAAGCACACAGGCAACATGCCAAACAGTGGGAGGCACCGAACACGGGCGCCGGGAGTGCGAAGCAAGCACGTTACCACTAGACCACAGCGAACCCTCCCACATGGCATACATAGTAAACAAACGTATCACACCGGCAGTTGTGATGATAGCGCTTGCTTAACAGTAATCACGCTTCTAATATATGTTAAGCGCTATCATATCAATGTAATCAATAAACAATTGTTTTACAATCATCCTTCCTTCTTTGTCAGGTTTGCTCGATTCCGTAGGAATACTTAAGAAAGCTACGGTGATGAAACGTGCATCAGCGCACCGTATCGTGCATTTTGCGTTCACAAAAGAAAGGTCTGTCATGCGGACTGCCGTGAGTGCCAGCGTTTCGTCGTACCTCGAGCTAAGCCATTCGGTTGCCATGCCTGTCAACGTTGCTGTTTAGACCACGTTAGGTATACACCATCTGATGTCATGCTCGTTGAACAGAGGCATTGACCCTATACGCGGATGGCTTGGTTTAATGCCACACAATGCGTTTCATCGCTGACTGCTTCGCATGACACCAATTCCTAGAAAGCGTGAAACATCCACGCTTCTTGTTTGTGTGTCGTACAAGTGTATGAAAGCGATCGAGCATACGTACATGTTAAAGGAGTCCAATTTTGCCAATACATTAGCTAAGCCATGGTTTCGGGTATAAGGAACCCAGGAGAGGAGGCGGCGCATTGTCCACGGTAGGAATTGATTCTGCGGCCCTGTGAACAATGCTGGTCCCACTCCCTTCATCAGTTGCAGGAGCTCGTGACGGGCCGGGTGATCATGGGTCAATTGGGCGCCGTAGAAGAACGAAACGATGTTGTTGAGTGCGCACGGCACTATGTAGTCACTCACATCCAGCGGTTTCCCGTTGGTCTTGCCAATGCTCTCCGAGAGGCGGTTGAATTCTTTCTGCAATCCGAAAATAAAATCTGTGAGTGTACTGTAATAATTCATTATTGTGTGGCTCTAATGTATTTCTTGCAGCAATGCCCAAGACAATTCGTGTGTCGCTGGGACTAGATGACCGTGTTTTGTTGGCCCATTTATTTCTCGGTGCAGCATTACGCTGAGCAGAATGTGTGCACAGCTTCCACTAGTGGATAAGGCCGGACTCAAAGCGAAGCTTGTCGCCGGCATCCCTTTTGCCTTCTACAGGCTCACCTAAGTAACGCGATCAGCTGTTACATGGTTATGGCGGGAGGATGTCACGTAGCTACGACATCATGATACGTGATTGGGGTCACGTACTTAGCTTGAAACTGGCTTGTTGGGCAAGGTACGGTTGTTACGTCATTTCCTTCGTAACCATCATCTCGTTTTCCAGCCTCTCCTATACTATACCCTACTTGCCTACGCTTTGCATCACTTTCTCCATTCCTCCTTTCTTCTCTCACACTTACGTTATTCCCACTCACCCTCACCTCCCCAGTCTTGTGCTGCATACTGTGCTGTATACGTCTACACATCGCTTCACCCTCTAGCCCCCCCCCCTATTCAACCTGATTTCCTTTAGCAACTTCTTATACTAAACTATACAAACCTATCCTGTGGTATACTCTGCCCGCTACTCCTCATACTGTCTTCCCTTCCGCACCACCATGCTATACTACACCGATCTACGCTATGCTATCAAACGCATCCGTCTTTATGGATTAGTCAGTTGAGGGCATGAGCTCAAAGGAAGAAAGAAGTGCGCGTGTGAATGCCGTGCATTTCATAACGTAGTGCAAGCGCACATGTACATGGTAGATGCTTTTATGCTTGCGGTTCAGAGCGCAAAGAGTACGAGCTTTCCCACGATCAACTGTACGCAGCTACTCATGTCGCCTACCAGCGACTCCCGTCTTTCGCTTCAAGAAAGAAAGAAAAGCAAGAAAGAAGGTACCTACTCTTGTATGGGCCTGCTGTTCACTCACCCGCGCTGGCCGTCGAGCCGCTACCCACCTGCCACTTGATACCGTTGTCGGTTGATTGATTTGTGCGGTTTAACGTCCGAAAAACCAGTTCTGATTATGAGAAACGCCGTAGTGGAGGGCTCGGGAAATTTCCACCACCTGGGGTTCTTTAACGTGCACTGACATCGCACAGCACACGGGCCTCAGCATTTCGCCTCCATCGAAATGCAGCCGCTGCGGCCTGGATTCGATCCGGCGACCTTCGAATCAGCAGCCGAGTACCATAACCACCGTGGCGGGGCAACCGTTCTCGGTTACGTCACAATTAACGACAAATGAACAGCCTGTCTGTTCCGACTGCTTTAGGAACACGGAACAAGTTGGACATTTTTGATGTATCCAGCTTCTTCAATCTTTTGAAACACTGCGCTATCTATGAATGGACCAAGGAAAAATAGAAGCGAACGGTCTAATGCAGCTTACATGTAAAAAAATATGCACGCAAGTACATGTGCATAGGTTGAGCATAGTAATCTCCTGTGAGCGTGTACAGTTCTCTCACGATCAGTTTGTTGTTACCTGAGCAAGAACTGTGGCAACAAGTGTGCAACAACAGCCCGTTATTGTTCACTGCACGCGAATGTTTTACTTAGCCTAAGCATTCACAGGGACGTAAAAGGATTGTCAGTACCATATGCCCTTACTATCCGCGGCCCAGCTATGCCAATCGCTAGTTAACCCCTTACCATCATGTGGTCCTCCATCGCAGTTTTTGCAAAACCGGAGTCGCGCAGTAGAGACATGCAGAACTTTCTGTTTGCTGACCAGGTTCCGCTGTGCATGGCGCCCAGACCTGCAAGAGTTACAATCTCAACTCATCTCTTCAACCAGTACAATCTCTTCAACGCATATGGAGCATCCGCACTCTTACTTGTAGGCATCTGAGCCTTAAGGTGTTGATCATTTTGAACGACACATAGCTTACACGGGTTGAAAATATTGGCACCTTAAAGGGACTAAACTTTATTTACATAGCCATTGAAGCGGGACCAACATTAAGCAAGTGGATAGCGATTGTGTGATAACTGCGGATAAAAGGAAATGTGTAAACACCACATCGGGGACTTCTGGGGTTGCTGTCCCAAAATCATAAGCATACCAGTGGACCACACTAAATATTCAATAACTAACGCATGTTGATAAGAAGCCATCGTCCGTAATACCTACGCACGGCTGCAAGTGACCTGCACCTGAGAAAAGGTGCTCTGCGTCATTATGTGCAAATTACGAACGTGAGAAGAATCTTACCAAAATGCTCTCTGCCTCGGTCAAGTGCCTGATACCTGCCTATTTTTTATGTGCAACCAGCATTGGGCTCATCGTCATGTGCTCAAGGTGTTACTCCCTTGTGGGGATCATCGGAACATCCCAATGGCTTTTGTTGGCCAGCGCCTGCACGTGCTGGTCCCGGTTGCCAGTGCCAACCCATGCGCGCGCTGTTCCTGGAACACTTTCGCTCGTGGCATTTGCCTAGCTGCAGCTGCGCGCTCTGGTAGCAGTACCGCCTTTACCCGCACACCTGTCTTTCAGTCTTTCTCGGGCATATTCTTTTTCTGGTGAGGAACTGAATCCTCAACACATTCAAGGAGTACTGACTAAAGCGGGAACCTTCGCTTCAAAATTGCTAAGAGTACTAGTTTCGTTCCGGCGGTTTACGACCGCCATTATTGATTGATTTCTGGGGTTCTACGTCCCAAAACGAGCTATGGTTATGAGAGACGCCGTAGTGGAGGTCTCCGCAAATTTCGACCACCTGGGATTCTTTAACGTGCACTGACATCGAACAGCACGCGGCGCTCAACATTTAGCCTCCACCGCAATGCAGTCGCCGCTGCCGGGATTCGATTCCGCGTTCTTCGGATCAACACACAAGTGCCATAACCACTACACCTCCGTGGCGCGATACCGATCACCATCATCTCGGACATCGGGGAACTATTTTTTTTCTTCTATAGCGGAAGCGTGATCGACATGTCAAGCGGTCACGTGTGCATTGGCAGCGCCTTATCAACCGCAAAGAAACTTCGTCTTATGCAGGCGGCCAAACGTAAGATGAACAATGATAAGCGACTTGAAGCAGCCCCTAGGTATGAAAGGCTCAGAGTACCAGTTATTCGCAGAGAACTTATCAGCAATTTCCGGTATGTCGAAACCAGCGGGGAATCGCTTATGGAGACACTGTCGTGCGGACGTTATTGCCAACCACTTAGACGTGTACTCTCTTCAGTTTTCCTCGCGCCGAGGCCAACAGCATCAATGGCACACTCACTATAAGTCTCTCAGTGCCCAAGTTATAGGAATACCTTAGCGGGAAATTGCTATGAAAGACACTTCGCGACCACCGGAGAAGCTGACGGAAGGGTCGTCTCCTTGAGAGAGAGAGGCAGAGAAACCAAAAGAAAGGCAGAAAGGTTAGCTAGAGGAGATCGTCGGTTGGCTACACTGTACTGGAGAACCCTTGAGCATCCCAGTAGAAGCCTACAAGTAGACGCCGTGGTGCTCATCGATGAGCTTGGCATTTCCAGGGTGTTGGTGTAGGCCCGCGCGTGTAGTAGGGGCATTCACTGGTCAAGATGGAGTAATCAGAGCTTCCCGAGTGAAAGCCGACCGAAAGTGATGAAATCTCTTCAAAGACCAGAGCAGAAATCGAGCTCCAGCACGCACTAGGAGCGGCAGTGCAATGAAAAGAATCTGGCTGGTCGAATCTGGCAGGACGAATCGATATAATGCCTGTTGCATTCTTGTTATGTGTGCGCAAAAGCTCTGCGCACAATATTCAGTCGCAATCTTTCTCTTTCCCTCTTTATGTTCAGAAAAGATATCGTTGCTCCCTGTCCCTTCAAAGTAACCCTCTCAGCACCGCGTCTCATATAATGCCGCGGTGATGCCAATAAACTTGTCGTTCACCACAGGTCGCATATCGTTAAATCTGCTGCCCCGGTTGCCGCAGGTGACAACAGTGGCGGGGAGGATCACGGATAGCGACCATGCGGTGAAAGTCGACCAAGAAGGGCTGCTGGTACTTGAACCCCCGAAGATGACCATGCCCAGCCTCCTGTTACTGCTGTTCGACGATACCGCACGTAAGTTCATTAGGGCTTAAGTGCATATCTGAAGCAAATGACGTTACTGACCCCAACGAGCACTGCTTATCCTTTCCTTCAGCATGCAAACAGTTCAAGTTCGAGCTGGCCGAATCGCACCAAAGATGTTGAATTCTCTCACGTATGCCGAAACAGTCGCAGCTTCAAATAGATTACAACCCGAAGCATGAAGAGACAGGACAGACACGTTTGTCACGTGTTGACAACAAGAACGAGAGCCACTGCAAGCGTTCCTCGTCAACATAAGGCACACAGCCGACAACAGCAACTTTGGCAGCGGGTCACAACTAATTAATGATGAATTAATTATTGATGAGGGATCGGATTATTTGTGGCATGCACTCAACTAATTTATGCAAGCAGTTACTGACGAAGGAAAGGGTAACATTGGCCGACTCTGAAGTGCTGTCTATGTCAACGGAAGCTGCGGGAGAAGATGCTAAAGATATGAGCGTGAAATCATCAATGGGTGCTCAAACAGCAAGCCCATCGTCGACCACTTCAAGATAAACGTGCCCAATTCATGTGTGGATGATGCGGAGGCACTAGGCACGATGGTAAGGCGTGCCTCAAGTCTAAAGCATGCTGTTATCGTTGTGGTCGGCGCGGGCACTTGGCTCGGTCGTGCTACGGCACGCGAGCAGGTGTAGTAGTTTTGAATCGGACAGCCAACGTAAGCGCAATGGCAGTCGAGCCGGCAGCTTCGAACGAGAGCGGTAGTGACGAAACCAGCGGTGCACACGTCTCGATTTTAATATACCAGAGGAAAACTGGATTACAACCTCAGATACGGCGCATTTTTTTATGGAAACGTAGAGCTGTCTATGGGAATCGATACGCAATCGCCGGTGCGCGTCATAACACGTCGCGTTCAAGAGCCACAATGCTCACAGGGGCCCCGCCTGAAGGCATCACGACTGAAGCTGTCCCGTTACGCTGGTAGATTGCCCGTCCCAGGTGAACTCGAACTGTTCGTGTGGTACAAGAATATATTTTATGTATGCGCGCTAATTCTGCTTGACTAGGCAGGACCAAGATGGGCGTGTCGATTGAACAGCTGACAGCGCCGGATGTGCCAGCCGAAACGTGGCCAACCGAGTACATGGTGAACCGGCTGTTCCCCGATTACGAGGACGTCTCCTCGGCAGACCTGGTTCTCATGAAACAACCTCCCGCAATAGTGAAGTCCAAGGAGAAGCGACACCGAAATTCTGTAAGTCTATATCGCTTCCTTACGCGCTTCACAACGCGGTCTCACGCGAAGTTGATCGATTGGTGCCAATTGGAGTCATATCGCCGGTAGAGCATGCAGATTGGGCTACGCCTATTGTAGCGGTTCCAAAAAAGAAAGGTGCTGTGAGAACATGCGACGCTTCTACGGTCACTCTCAACCGGACATGCCATGTAGAGCGTCACGGACTTCCGATAGTTGGAGACACGCTTAAATGGTAGTCAGAGCTTAAGGACGTTGGACTTGAAGGACGCGTACAACGAGGCGCCGCTCGACGAGGCGGCACGCAAGCTGTGCGTTGTTCACGCACATGCTGGCCAGCTTTGCCATAAGCATTCCATTTGGTACAACTTGTGTACCGGTCATTTTTTAAAGAGAGATGGACGCAATACTCATTGGCCTACCGGGTGCTCGAGCTTCACTTAATGACATGTTAGCGGTCGAACGTAGCAGTAGCAGTGGCGAGTAGCTAAAAGAAGTGTTCGAAAGGTTCGGAGACCATGGCGTTAAGCAATCAAGTTTAGACAAATGCAAGTTTAGACAGCCTTCGGTGGTGCACCTTGGGCATGGCATGGATAGGGAAGGACTGCAGCCCATTGAGAAGAACGTAGATCCAATCATGCAAGCGCCACGACCATGAAATCTCACAGCGCTCCATACTTCCACAGTGTTCACACACTTCCTACGATTGATGATGATGATGATTGTGGTTCGGTTAGGAAAGGACGCCAATTTCTGCAGCCCATGTAGGGAGCACGGCTAAGCGTCCGTAGGGGTGGGGGAAAGGGAGTGCAAGAGATAGAGAGGAGAGAAAGGCCGTAGTGGAGGGCTCCGAAAATTTAGACCACCTGGGGTTCTTTAACGTGCACTCACAACGCACAGTACACGGGCCCCTGGCATTTTCGCCTCCATCGAAAATGCCACCCCCGCGGCCGGGATCGAACCCGCGTATTTTGGCCGCGTAATGGTGAGCGTCCTTTCGAAATCGAGGAGTACCTTTCTACTCGTCAGGGCTCCCGTGACTTTCAGCATCAGCCTCGATCGACAACGTCAGACAGGTGTTGGTCGCCGAGTCCTCGTCCATCAGCAAGTTCTCCCAGGCGTCCTTCGCCAAGCCCGCGTCGGGAAAACTTGAGTCAGCGACCTGGGGAGGCAAGGCCGTTGTCGACGCTGAAGCAGAACCTCCATCGCCGAATCCGAAACACGACGAAGGGCGCGGTGATCGGTGCTGTGATAACAATGTCACTTCCGATTTACTTCTATTTGTGAACGGCTTCCAAGTGCTGGCGCTGGTAGATACTGGTGCAGATTATTCAGTAATGGGCAACGAGCTTTCGAAAACGCTGAAGAAAGCGCTGACCCCGTGGAGAGGACCACAAGTTCGCACCGGAGCTGGACACCTCATCAACCCGAGGGGCATCTGCACCGCTAGAATTGGCATAAGGGGCTTCACGTACGTTGCAAGTGTTATTGTACTGACTGAATGTTCACGGGAAATAATTATTGGTATAGACTCTTTCCAATCCAACGGTGCTGTAATTAACTTGCGGGGATCATGTGTTTCGTTCTCAACAAGGCAGGGTATTTCAACATTCGACACCGAAGATTTCAGTGAGCATTGTATTGCAGACGAAGGCATCACGCTACCCCCGAGATCAAGCATGTGTGTCGCGGTAATAAGCAGGGCTATCAGTGATTGCGAAGGAATCGCAGACAGGGGGGCAACACCAGGCTGGTACTGGAAAAAAGGATCTGCATGGCAAGAGGCCTTGTGCACCTGCGTGACGCGTGTGCTAACGCCTTGCTCACCAATTTTGGAAACGAGGTCCAGCACCTTGCGAAGGGGACTGTCGCCGCCAGCCTGAATGACTTCGTCCACGTTTCTGAGCTGAGCATTCCTGAGGTGCCGAAACCTGATTTACAAGACGTGGGTTCGGTCCTCGCATCCATCAACATCGAAACAGGACTGCTGCCCAGCCAAAAGGAGGAAATAGAAAGCCTGGTAAGAGAATTTGCGGCATATTTTCCGATGTCCTCTAAAGTACGGCGCACACCTGTCGCCAAGCATCGTATTATTGTGGATGAGTCAGTGACACCTATATACCAGCATCCCTATCGAGTGTCACCAAAACAGAGAGAAGCTATCGGTAGTGAGGTTGAAGAAATGCTTAGGGATGATGTAATTCAGTCGTCAGCAAGTCCATGGGCGTCCCCTGTGGTCCTTGTAAAGAAAAAAGAACAAACGTTACGCTCCTGCATTGACTACCGGAAACTGAACGCCGTCACTAAGCGCGATGTTTATCCTCTCCCTAGAATTGATGACACTTTAGGTAGGCTAGGAGATGTAAAGTACTTTTCATCACTACACCTAAAAGTGGATACGGGCAGATGGAAGAGGACGAAAGCGATCGCGAAAAGACGGCGTTTGTGACTCCGGTTGGGCTATACGAGTTCAAAGTGCTTCCGTTTGGCCTAGTTCCGCACCAGCCACGTTTCTGCGGATGATGGACGCTGTTCTCCCCGGACTCAAATGGCAGTCGTCTTGTTTACCTCGACGACGTTGTACTTTTCGCTACTACCTTTGAACAACATATGGAACGGCTGCTGAAGATGTGCTGAAAGCCATTAGCGCAGCAGGTCTGAGGATAAAACCGCAGAAATGTCGTTTCGCTTTCCGCGAACTCCTTTTTCTCGGCCATATCGTCAGTGGGGAAGGCGTTCGTCCAGATCCTCAGACGACCGAAGCCGTGGAGAAGTTTCCGAAACCGACAGACAAAAAGGCTGTTCGACGATTCTTAGGCGTTTCGTCAAAAATTTTTCAAGGATTGCCGAGTCGCTAACGAGGCTGACGAAAGAAGATACGCCGTTCGTTTGGCTTGATGAACAGGAAAATGCCTTTAATGAATTGCGGAAGCGTCTACAGAACCATCCAGTTCTCGCACATTTGGATGAAGAAGCCCAAATGGACATCCACACGGAGGCGAGCAATTTAGGTCTTGGAGCTGTACTCCCTGAGTTGCAGAAGGGAGAAGAACGAGTCATTGCGTATGCCACTCGTACTCTTTCGAAAGCTGAAGTGAACTATTCAGTGACAGAAAAAGAATGCCTTGCAGTGATATGGGCTATCAACAAGTTTCTGCCATACCTGTATCGTAGACCTTTTCGAAATATTAGTGACCATCACTCACTCTGCTGGCTCGCTAACCTCAAGAACCCGTCAGTGCAGCACGGTGGAGCCTATGGTTCAGGAATACTACATAACTGTCGTATACAAGTCTGGTCACAAACACAGTGACGCCGATTGCTTGTCACGGGCACTGATTCAATGCGCTGACCCTATTTCTGCAAACGACGGAGATTATCAATTCTTGGGAGCTCTTACAACATCGCAGATGGCTCATCACCAGCAATCTGACCCTGAATTACTCCCACTGATCCAGTATTTAAAAGGACAGTCTACGGACGTCCCAAGAACGTTTGTTCTTGGATTGTCATGCTTCGTCCCCCGAAACAACGTCCTTTACAAAAGGAACTTCGAGCAATCTGCGGAGACATTCTTGCTTGTTGTCCCTGCACTGATGCGACCGGAGATACTGGAGGCGTGCCACGACGACCCATCAGCGGGACACTTGGGAGTGAGCAGGACAGTAGCGCGCATTCGCACGAAATATTACTGGCCCAAGTTGTTGAGTGCTGTGCAACATTACGTCAGAAGTTGTCGGGAGTGCCAGAGACGGAAAACACCACCATTGAAACCAGCAGGTCTTCTTCAGCCTATAAAACCGCCGGCAGCTCCCTTTGCAAAAGTGGGAATGGACTTTCTTGGCTCGTTTCCTGCGCCATCGTCAGGGAAGCGATTGATCATAGTCGCAACTGACTATTTAACTCAGTATGCCGACACAGCGTCTCTTCATCGGGGAACGGCCGTTGAAGTCGCCGAATTCTTTGTAAACAGCACTGTGCCCCGGCAAGGCGCTCTTGCAGTGCTAATTACAGAAGGAGGAACCGCACTTACGGCTCACTTGCTCAAGAACATTGTGAAACTTACTTGTACCAGTCATAGAAAGACCACGGCGTATCACCCACAAACAAAGGACTAACCGAATGGCTCAACAGGACGCTGCCTGATATGATATCAATATGTGTGGCCATCGAGCACCGAACATGGGACGAAATATTACGGTACGCCACGTTCGCTTACGTTACCGCAGTGCAAGAGACGACCCGAAAGACACCGTTCGAGCTCGTTTCCGGCCGTGCAGTTGTCACAGCTTTAGACGCAATGCTTCCTGTAGATCAGATATCTGAGAATGACTGTCGTACCACCGAGTACATACAACTAGCCGAAGAAGCAAGAGAGTTTGCGCGGTATCGTATTTACCAACAGCAGAAAGCCGACGCGCATCGATATAATTTAGGAAGAAGCGACGTACAGTACGCGCCGGGAGATAGAATATGGGTGTGGACTCCCATTCGACTACGTGAACGCTCCGAGAAGCTTCTTCGCTGCTATTTTGGACCATAGAGGGTGCTTCGCCGAATCGGCCCGTGGAACTGCGAAGTGGTTCCCGAGGGCCAAGATGTCTCATCAAGACAGCGACATCCCACAGAAGTTGCGCACGTCGTGAGCCTGAAGCCTTACTTACGACAGACAGTGAACAGTCGAGAAACCACCAGTCGATGATAACTGGCTTAACCAAGGAGCAATATGGCCGCCTGGAAACGAGAATGTTTTGAGCGTCGGGACGATGCCTTCTTGGAAGGGAGAGTAATGACACAATCCGGCTTCAAACTACGCGCCCCGGTCGTTTCCGAAGCCCTCCCACTAATTTGAGCCGTACGTGCAAAGGAGAGCAACAGCATTACTCATAGCACGTGCATGCAGAGCAGCCGCGCGCCTTTCGAGAGGGACAGAAAAGAGCAAGACGACGACGAGGCGCGGAGCTCACGCAGACGGTGCACTCGATAGAGACTAGGCGGACGCTTTCTGAGCCGTTTTGTTTCCTGGACACAAGTTCATCCAATTTAACTTCATTTATGAAAGAGAAGAACGCGGACGTCATACTCATACCTAAGCAGGGTAAACGACTAGAAGTCCGGAACATATAGGCCGATATCCCTTTCATTTGTGTTGGGAAAGTTGTGGAGCACGTCTACCTCAACAGGGTGACGGCGCTCCTAGAGAAGCAGGAAGCCTTCGGCACCCATATCATTGGCTTCCGAAGAGGGCTCTCAACGCAGGACACCATGCTGCAGATCAAAGAACAGGTCGTGAACGCCCCGAGCACTCACGTACGCGCCCTGCTCGGCTTAGACCTGAAGAGAGCCCTTGACACTGTCAAGCACACAGCCACACTGGAGAAGATCAACCAACTCGGTCTCGGGGCCAGGTTCCACGGATACGTCAGCAGCTTCCTGACCGGCCGCGAGGGGACGGTCAAAATCAACGGGGCCTTGCGGCGAACTGTCAGAATGGGAGGTGTGGGTACACCACAGGGCTCCATGCTCTCCCCCATGCTTTTCAACCTCATCATGATCGGCCTGCCGGAACGTCTCGACGCGATAGAGGGCATCAATCACACGATCTACACAGACGACATCACGGTGTGGACTTCGGAGAACACAAGCATTGCCGAAATGCAAGACAGGCAACAGGGGGCGGTCCGGGAGGTGGAACGGCACCTCTAAGACACGGGACTCGTTTGCTCTCCCGAGAAGTCGGAGATCCTCCTGCACAGACCTCGCAAGAAAGAACCACTTCCGCAGGACATGGTGAACGCCCGTCGTTTGGGCGTCGGCGTCACGACGAGGGAAGGGACTCAAACACCGACGGTGTCCAGGATACGAGTGCTCGGCCTCTGGCCAACCGCGACCTCGTTGCCCGACTGCAGAAGAAAGTGGCCGCCGCCAGACATCTTGTGCGTCGGGTCGCAAACAAACGAAAAGGAATGAAGAAGCCCAACGTAATGAGGCTGATACAGGCGTACGCACTGAGCCACATAGCATACGTTGCGGCGTACGCCGACTGGAGCAGAAGCGAAACCGAAAAGCTGAATGTGGCGATCCGCAAGGTGTTCAAGACCGCGCTGGGTGTACCCTAGTACACGGCTACCAACAGGCTGCTCGAGCTGGGTGTGTACAACACGCTCGAGGAGATCGCGATGTCCAGAGAATCGCGCAGCTAGAGAGGCTGTCCGGTACCAGAACAGGAAGACGGATTTTCGGCCGGCTAGGCATCAGATATCATGAAGCGCGGGGACTGAAAGAAGCGTTACTGCAGGAAGTCACGGACGCCATACAGACGGAAAACATGCCTAGAAACATGCACCCCGTGCACGACGTGCAACGGCGTAAACGAAGAGGGGAAGCGATCCCTAAGGCGCACGGAAGAAGAGAGGGCGTCCTCTTCGTCGACGCGGCCAAGTACCCGCGGCCCGCCGGCGACAGTGACGGCAACGGGGGACGACCGCTTCCACCACTACCGTCGGTACAACTTACCATGCGAGACGAACCGCAGCAACAAGCGCCGTCACCCCTGCTACTACTACGACATCAACGAAAGTAGCGGCAACAACGAAGACAAGGCCAGCAAACGGCGGCGCCGCCTGCCTTCACTATAGCGGTTGTGGAGAAGAATGGAAGGGTCCGAGTCGGGGGCGGCATCGGCGAGCCTGCCGTCAGCCGAGACAGTGGGAGAGATGGTCATAGCCCTCGCGGTACTCCACGGAGGTGTGGAAGACGACTTGATCATCAGTGACTCCAAGACAGCTGTTCGGAACTACACCAAAGGCTGGGTGTCCGCTGAGGTGGCGCGCATGCTGAACGCCTGGGCAAGGGACTTCGGCTCAGGCACTATTACTAACAAAGCCCTCAAGTCCTTCCCTGCGCGCGTGGGGGACCTCGGAAGTAGCCACCATCGCAACAACAACAATGCCAACAGCCGAAGACCTGCCGGCACCCCGCCCAACCACAACGAGCGCGAACACTTACCCACCGCGACGCAGTCACCCAGAGGGCAGCCACCACCGCTGTTGTGCGGGACTGCGACGCAGGAACGGCACCTATCGAGTCTAGCACCGCCGCTATCGCCGCCACTACCACCGTTGCGGCTGTCGAAATCACGACGGACCAGAGGGACGCTGATCATGAGGCCAAGGAGTTTCCGGTCACATACCGGGAGGTGCTTCAGCACTACAAAAAGGAACCACAAAAATATCCCCAACCCCACGGTCGGTTAGACAAGTCCCAGGCAGTCGACTTGAGGAGGCTGCAGACGGGCACTTTCACCAACCCCTACCACCTGAAGCGCCTGTGTCCCGCGCTGCACCCATCGCCCGGCTGTCCATGGTGTGAGCATGAACAGGCTGATATGGCCCGCGTGCTTTGGGAGTGCCAACGTCACGAGGAAGAAAGCAGGAGGATGATAACAGCAGGACCTTCTGAAGCAGGGTGCCTTCCTGAGAGATGGCAAGCCGCCCTCCTCAGCGGGGCTCCTGAAGACCAATAGTGGGCCGTCCATCGGGCCAGAGCCATCATCAAGGACCTGGAAAGATGTTCCTGGAGCGGTGGACCTCTGATAGCCTAGACCAGGGCACAAACCTTAGCTGTTGGACAAATAAAGTTTATCCAATCCATTAAAGAGTTTACATATACTGTGTGTTACAATATCCACGTTGCTTTCCCATCTCTATTGCCTAATGGGAAAAGAAGCGAATTCGGAGTCGCTGCCCCAGCATCACGCAATATATTTCAAGAAAGCACTGCTATGGATTCATTTCCATCCGACCAAGCAACTTAAGCTAGAATATGAAGCATCTCCATGTGAGGTGGGAGCCGTTGTTTCACTCGGAGAGAAATGGGCACAGTCTAAATGAGCGCTCCACAACGCTAAAGAAAGCGAAACAGAACTACTCTCAGCTGGAGCGATAGGCGTTCGCACTTATTTTTGGTGTGTCTCGCTTTTGTGATTGCCTTCTAGACCGACAATTTACTTTGGTCACCAACCATACAACCCCGACGGGACTACCGAGGGCCGACTCTCCCGATGGCGGCTGTTCAGATTCTACGGTTGGCCCTGTTCCTTGGTGGCTACCAGTACAATCTCCAGTACATGTTTGGAAAGCATCAGTCGACAGCGGATGCCGTCAGCAGTCTTCCAGTGGAGACAATGGTGCCAGCTTCGGAAGGTAAACCACCCGAGCAGATCTTGTTGAAAACCCTTGAAGAAGGTATAGGAATGGGAGCTCAATGTCAAGGATGCACTGTTATTCCGCGTCACACAATATGGTGCAGAGCTGGCCTCGAACGGCTAAAGAAATGGCGAGATCACCATTACCGTGTCTCGATCGCAAGTTGGAACTGTCGCGGGTCCACCAACCAGTCTGCCGGGGAAGTGGATTCGTGATAGCGGCCGAGGCACGAAACAATGTTAGGCCTTCTGCATGAAGCGCATCAGGACTCTTCGTCAATCAAGTCTTTGGCGTGGTTCTTGTTCTGATTCGTGTGTCTGGACAGGGACACATAGGATTTGTCGGCTACCTCTCCTAACTGCGTACGGAACCTACACATGCCTGTGGCAGCACCTCCAGTAAATTGGCTGACACAGCTGAGAGGTGGTGTTGGATCCACATTGATTTCGCAAGAGCAATAGCAGGCCAAATGATACGGGTGGTGGTAGATGCGCATACGAAATCGATTGAAGCAGTGACAATGAGACACGCAAACACAATTTGTACAGTCAGGTGTTCCCGAAATATGTTCTATCGTTTTAGGATGACGCGCACAGTCATGTAAGACAATGCCACACAATCAGAAGTCAGGACTTCACCACGTTCGTAACAAGAAACAATGTTGTGTCCCTGCATACAGTGCCATTCCAATCGCAACCGAACGGCGCAGCGCAAAGAGCGGTTCGACATGTGAAGAATGGGTTGCTCGGGGTGACAGAAGGACCAATGGATGATAACCAAATGTGACAGTTGTTTATTTATCGGTAAACACCCAAAAGAGAAGGGAAGTCTCCCTCCGAGATACTCCTCGGCTACAACTACGTTCATGGTTGGACAAGCGCGCGTCGTCCCGGACAGCCGATTCATCGAGACCCTGACGACTGGGACATCAACCCAGGCATCTTTGTACGTGTGCGCAGGCATAGCACTGGATCGAAATGTGCAGTATGTTATGCGCACTCTACGTCTGGAGCAAGAATGGTAACAAACGAAACGCTAAAGGGAGCAGGGCACCGTCGCATTGATCAAATCCGTTACCATAAGGAAGCTCCTCTTCTTGGAAGAACGCATTGCGAATGAAATGCAGACCTACTCTCAGGTTGGGCGGCCAATCAGACACAGCGTGCACTGGTCCAGCATAGACTGACAAGACTACGGATCTCCCGCCATTGCCAGTTCCACAAACGCGAGAGGAGGAAACTTTCGCAACAGAAGATATCCCAGCAGGTTAGAGAGAGGAACCCGCTATGCTACCAAAGGAAGTCCGAGGCATCTTCCGAAACAACAGACCCCATGCAACCACGATCGACACGAACGCGGAAGCCATTAGGGCACAAAGTATGCGTGCACAAAAGCTGTGCGAACATAAAACAAGAGGATGGCGCTGCGGTCGCCGATGAGAGCGGACGCATTTCGCATCGGCTGCGTCGATTTATGAGTGTTTCCGCAGGGTTTTTGAGCTCTACACCTGAAACCGGCACTTCCTCCGAAAAAGCAAGTCATCCCGAGCCCAAGGATACCAACATTTTGGGTGACCATGAACTTTACCTATTTTTACGGCACAAAACCCACTTGCACCACGGTTGTGCGCGGCTAGGCCTAACGGCGGTTAGGCCTGCCGCATCCCTTGTCGGCGTCGGGGACTGAACGACATAGACGAGGCAGGAACTGGGGAAACCCCTGACAACGCACCCGAAGAAGCAAGGAGTGTTTCCACAAGAGAAGACGCGGACGGATGGATCCAAGTCACGCGCAGAAGATGCCGCGCGAACGCCACCGAGGTTGCTGCAAAGGAGGAGACGCGCTCACGAAGCGCGACGCGCCGAGGCGGCCGTAGCATTGTGAGCAAGGCTCTGCGAGCAAGCAAGATGCCCAGATTACCAAGGGATGACATCAAGATTGTTGTTCGGCCGAAAGACGGCCTTGATATAAGTAAAACGTGTGGCACAAGTCTCGATGAGGCCATACGTCAAGAAGCGGGAGTTGCCGACGAGGAGGTGATCACGATCTGTCCTAACCCCACGCAAAACATCTTGGTGATAAGTACACCGGACGAAAAAACAGCCACAAAAATAGCCAAGATCAAGGTCCTGACAAAAAACGGAAACAAACATGAGACCAACGCGTATGTTTCGGCGCAACAACAACAATGCCAGCAGCCGAAGACCCGCCGGCATCCCGCCCAACCACAGCGAGCGCGCCCACCTTGTCGCGAGGCAGCTTACCCGCCGCGACGCAGTCACCCAGAGGGCAGCCACCACCGTTGTTGGGCGGGACTGCGCCGCAGGAACGGCACCTATCGAGTCTGGCACCGCCGCTATCGCCGCCACTACCACCGCTGCGGCCGTCGAAATCACGACGGACCAGAGGGACGCTGATCATGACGCCAAGGAGTTTCCGGCCACTTACCGGGAGGTGCTTCAGCACTACAAAAAGGAACCACAAAAATATCCACAACCCCCCGGTCGGTTAGACAGGTCCCAGGCAGTCGACTTGAGGAGGCTGCAGACGGGCACTTTCACCAACCCCTACCACATGAACCGCCTGTGTCCCGCGCAGCACCCATCGCCCGGCTGTCCATGGTGTGAGCACGAACGTGCTGATATGGCCCACGCGCTTTGGGAGTGCCAACGCCAAGAGGAAGAAAGCAGGAGGATGAGAAGTGCAGGATGTTCTGAAGCAGAGTGCCTTCCTGAGAGATGGCAAGCCGCCCTCCTCAGCGGTGCTCCTGAAGACCAAGAGTGGGCCATCATCGAGGACCTGGAAAGATGTTCCTCGGCGGTGGACTTCTGGCAGCCTAGCCCTGGCCATAAACCTTAGCCGTTGGACAAATAAAATTTACCCTATCCAATCCATAAAACAAGCGTCCGACGGGTAGATGCCGCAGAACAAGGCTGAGAGAGAACAACCTTCGCTGTTTTAAGAAGGATGCTAGTCACCTTCTGCTCGCCTGGAGAGATCGCGCCTGCGTACGAAATCTTAGACAAACGAAGGCAAACGATGAGCAAGGCAAAAAGTAACATTCCAAGGTAAATTGCGGAAGCGCTTCAGAATGCGAAAGAAAAGGAAAACTGCGTTAGCTGCCCTTCGTTTACTGTCTGAAAAAAGTTTAGACAACGTTGTCGCTTCCATTGTTTCCTTTTTTCGGTTCTTTAAGCACCTCAGCTTTTGTTCTTCTTTTCTTTCGTTCTTTTTGGTTGTCTGTTTGTCATTGTTCCTGATATATCTTGGAGGGTGAATCGCAAACCACGGGACAAGTGAGCGAGACGAACACGTCGTGTCGTTCTTCTCGCTGTGCTGTCTCGCGCTTTGCGCTCTTCACCCTCCAAGTGTGCATTACCAACTGACCCAAGACCACTCTTTAATATATCTATTCGGCTGTGGACGGTAGCGCTACAAAATGCCATGCGATGTATATTGAAATGTCACACCTGTACAAGTGTCTTAGTGCATGCGCTGCTGATATTGCAGTGAGCTACACTGGCCGGGTTGGGCAGTTTCGCATGGCTCCTCGAAATCCGTGCTGCGCATGCGCGGGGAGCAGTGACGTCACACGACGCACAGGTGGCGCGCCGCCGCCGCGCGCGCCTCGCCGGTCTGCGCATTCAAGAGGAGTGACGTCATAGCCGCGGCGCCAACGCGTGCCCAGCTGTGCGCCTCTGTTGCGCATTAACCATGTCTGACGCTGCGCCGAAGCCGCTGGATAGCGCCTCTCATTTTGTGCGCACGTGCACAGGTATCAGTGCGGCGTACAGAGGGGCATTGAGAAGGAGAGCGAAATTGCTGCGCAGCGGCGCAGAAGAGCGGAGAAGGGGCGAACTCATCCGATGCCGAAGTAGTTGCCTGGCAATTAGCAGTTGAGCGCAGGAAGAACGAACAGAAGGCTAAACGTGCTGCGGAGACGCCGGAGCAAAGGGAGGAACGTCTAGCAATGCGTCGCCAGCAGGCTGAGCGACGTGCCGCAGCAAGAAAACGCCGTCGATAACATCAAGGCTCGCTCGCGCTACGTATATCCTGGCATAGCCAAGCTAAGCCACTCCTTAATTTTAAAGACGATAGTCTTTTTTGGGATACTTGAACGCAGAAATATTGGTCTGTTTTTCTATTTGTCTGTCTGTCACACGATTCAGCCACCCGGCAAGCCACCTTGAACTGGTAGCTGCGTTCAGACTTATGAACGTTGGCGATCAAAAAGCAAATATTACGCATATCTGAGGCCCAACAGCAATACGTAAGTATTAGGTGGTGTGTTCCTTTACTGGAAAATACGTAGATACGTAATTATAAAGACCCTCGTGTTTATTAGGCTGCGCTAAAAATGCCACGCCATGCACGAGAAAGGCCTCTGGCGACGATTTGTTGCTGCCACCTGGCAGTTGCCGAGAGATTCTGCAAAAGCTCATGTTTCCCTATGACGCTGCCAGATTGCGTCCATATCTCTCGAACCGTAGTACGGCCGGCGAAGAGTATCGTCTTTCGACCACATCTGCAGCAAAGCACGCAGATACGTAGCCATTTTTTTTAGTTAGGCGAGGTCATCCACAGTAAATATAGGTGGCATTTCAGCGCTTCCGCATCTCATTTTTTTTTTGTCCTTGTTGTCCCGTTACAGTTTGTTGCAACAGTTTTCTGACATGCTGATGACACGACAGTTTTTATTACAGGGAATTCAGAAACAGAGATAGAGGCGGTGGCTAAACAAAACCTGTCTAGACTGTCCATATAATTGCTATCGCAATAAGAACACCGTCTGGCCTAGATGTCTCGGCCTTCTGAATTATTTAAATGTGAACTCTTAGAAACAAAAATTGTCTCGCAAACGCCCTAAAGAAAAACGCTTACAAGGAAACTGAATTTATTGCTGATCTCTCAACATTTAAACCTGGCGGATTGTGTCAACACGTTAGAGTGCATTTTTCAAAGGAGATTACATAGAATGTGTATTTTTATAATGTGCCGTCAAAGATGTCATCTGCTATTGTTGTCCTCGCACGTATGCGATGTATTCTTCCTATAAGTGGTGACGATTGAAATCAATAATGTATTATTATCATCGCTGTTGTAGCACTAAAGCATAATATGACGCACTACTAGTGCGACAAACTTGAGGAAGCCGCACTTTCTCCAGGAAAAATCGATGCGACATATTACTGGTGTACATTCCGCTTCTCCTAAATAATTTCGTTTTTGCGAAGTACGAATTTCTTTCGGTATTTCGTATCTGTGATTACACGTCGATATTTTGCTATAAAGATTTTCATAACTCATAATTACTCTTGCAAAGGCAAAAGCAACCCCAAGTGGTCGCCTAACCAGCGACAAAGGAATGTGTCCCGCACCCACTTCTACAAGCACCTATTGTCACGTGGTCGTGACGACGAAGGGGACAGCAGAACCCGGAATGTAGTCAAGTGAACTGTTTGTTTATTACGCAAACCTGTGCCGAGCTAAGCAAAGTAAATCACACTGCGAAGCTTTCACGGCGTGAACGGTCGACGGTAAAACTTGCCTACCGGCGAGATGCGCAAGCTTTTATACGCGCGTCATTGGGCGTTCTGGTGTCATCGCTGAGCTTCGCGAAGGCAATCCAATGCGCGCGTCGGGCATGCAAAGACTTTAAAACGGTCGACACGGTTCCCCAAGCGACACTGAATATAAGCGCGGCCTGCGCTGCGCGTCAAAGCGCAGTGATAACGGCGCTCCCCGCAAACAGACCAAAAACAAGCGCGTGTCTTACAGGCAATCTCAATCCTACAGGCAAACTTCCCTGCCAAATTGAATAGACTGTCAAGATTTCGGCCCTTCATGCAATCACAATTGTATAATGAAGCACTTCGCGCAGTTCAGTTCTTCGAGGATTCCCCTATTCCGCTTTTTCTTGGATGACCGCAGTTGTCGTGCTCCTTTTACGACTACGGCATTTTGTGTATTCTTTAGCGCTTTCCTAATACTTTCGTGTTACTAGATGCTATGAAACAATTCTTGATTCATTTGTACCGTGACTCCATGTTTTACTTGACATCTTGCAGTTTTGGCGAATTGTAACGGGTTCGTTTCCTTGGCAAGCTCCTCGTGCTTTTAGTAATGTGATCCTCCTCTCCAAAAGAAACAAAGTTTATTTATTTATTAATTGATCTTTTATTCTTTTTCAACAGGATCGACTGGTGGGCTAGTTGGTAAACCAGAACTTTTCAAATAATAGCGCACAGCAAACACAGACGAAGAACAAAACTGTGTGCGGTCTCGCTCTCTTCTTCTTCTGTGTTTGCTGTGCGCTATAATTTGAAAAGTTATCCTTTCTGTATTATTTCCTTTCCCACACCTTATCGTCAGTGCAGTGTGTCGTCATGTGTTTGCTGAGATCGCATTCATCATTATCAGCCTGTCTACGCCCAGTGCAGAGCAAAGGCCTCTTAATAGATCTCCAATTATCGTGGTCCTGTGCTAACTGGGCAAAATTTATCCTCGCAAACTTCCTTATCTCATATGCCCGCCTGACTTTCTGTCTTGACCTGCCACGCTTGCCTTCTATAGGGATCCACCCTGTTACCCTTAATGGCCAACGGCTGTCTTCTCTTCGCCCACGCCCGTTTCTTCTTCTTAATTTCTATTATCATCTCCTTAACACGCGTTTGTTCCCTACCCCACTTCGTTCTCTTCTTGTCCCTTAATGGTACACCTACAATTTTCCCTCCCGTTGCTCGCTGCGTCCTCAGTTTAAGCTGAACTCTCTTAGCCTCCAAGTTTCTTGCCCCGTAGGTGTGTACCGGTAACATGCAGCTCTTCTACTCTTTCCTCTTTAGTGACAATGGTAAGCTACCATTTATTATTTGACAATGCTTGCCGACTGCACTCCACCCCATTACTATCCTGTTATCTGAGCCTTATGATTAAGATCAGGGGTCACTACCTGGCCTAAGTAGACATATTCATTTGCCACTTCCAATCCCTCGCCACCTATCTCAAAGTACTGTGCTTGCACGGGGGTATTGAACATTAGTGTTCAGCATGTTAATTTTTAGGCCCACTGTTATACTTTGCCTGTTTAGGTCAGTAATCATGCTTTATAATTGATCTCCCGAGTTACTTTGCAAGGCAATATCGTCAGCAAATCAGAGGTTACTGAGGTATTTACCATTAACTCTTACCCCCACCTGTTCCCAATCCAGTGTTCTAAATACTTATTCTAAACATGCTTTGAATAACATTGAAAAGATTGTGTCCCCTTGTTTTACTCCCTTCCTTATCGGTATTTGGTGGCTGTGGACTGTGGTGGCTGTGGAGCCATTGTAGATGTCTTCCACTATTTTTACCTAGTGCTCGTCCTGATTCGGCAATGCCTAGCGTGACTGCTGAGGTATCTACCGAGTCAAATGCTTTCTCGTAATCTCTGAAGGCTATAAAAAAGGCTGGTTATACACCGCGCATTTCTTTATCACCATATTGATATTGTGAATATTGTCTACTGTTGAATAGCCTTTATGAAACTCTGCTTGTTCGTTAGGTAGACTGAAATCTATGGTGGCACGAAATCTGTTAGCTATTACCCTGTAGACTACTGACAGTAAACTAATCGGCTTGTAATCTCAATACTCGCGAGTATGGCGACCACACTTATTAGTTACAATTGCATCATCTCACTTGAGTCGGCCAAACAGAACTTACCACGATAACGCAAAAAACTTTAGCAGTGGCTTAGCTTGGCTATGGCAGGATATACCTAGCGTCAGCAAAGGTTCTGATTTTTTTCATCGAGCATCATGTTCACGCTGTTCTGGCATATTTGCTTTCCATGGTCTACCCATGTTAGCCTGCAATGAACTGAATGAGTTGCTCCGCTCTAGCAACTGGCCGAGCCACCGCTAGAGTCACGGACACCGGGCGCGTTCGGCGCGAGCGCGGGGAACCGCGATCGGCGTCGGCAGCAGCTGTACGCGTCCCACTATCGCCTGCTTCACTCGTCCTTCCTACCCCGCTGCCGCTGTGCTGCGCCACACTAATTCTTTTTATCGGTACAGGCGAGGGATGGCGCAACACAACGTGTGATGATGATGACTGTGGTTCGGTTAGGAAAGGACGCTAATTTCTGCAGGCCATGAAGGGAGCACGGCTAAGCGTCCGTGGGGGTGGGGGAAAGGGAGTGAAAGAGAATGCGTGCACATGCACCGTCCCACGGACGCTTAGCCGTGCTCCCTGCTTGGGCTGCAGAAATTAGCGTCCTTTCCTTCACCGAGCCACAATCATCATCATCATCCTTTCGCCGTGCGTCTATAGTGCGTCTCTCCTCCACTCCACCGTGCTTTCCTGTGGCGATATCTTATAACCGTTCCCGAAGTGGACCGGTCCACTTGGCCTCGCCTGATTGGTCACAATGGCTCTTTTGCTGACGCAAGCGCGGTTTTACCCAATCACGCGCGGGCAAGTGGACCAGTCCACTTTTGGAACCCTTATAATATACCGGCCCTGGCTTGGCTCTGAAAGGCGCAGACCGCGAGGTGCGCGCGGCGGCGAATCCGAATCGCCAGCTGTGCGCCGTGTGACGGCACTGCTCTTCGCGCATGCGCAGGACGGCTCTGCAACAGCCGCGCGAAACTGCTCAACCTCGGCCAGCGCATATCACGCTGCAAAACGCGCGATGAGCACCGGTTGCTGTTCAGCGGAAGCCGTTACTAAGCGACTTGGTTCCGCGGGAAGGCCTGCCTCTTGACGGCGCCCGAAACCGCACACACGCCCGAAACCGGGGATATGTGTTATTGATATACCAAAAAATTGAGCTCGTTCACGTTTATCAAGGCGCTGCGCGGGGCAGGTTGTCGTTGCATTAGTACGAGCTCGTCTACCAGCTTTATTTGCGGTCGTGACATAAACACACAATTGGCTAAGAAAGTTTGGAACAAGTTGTTTATTTTACCTCGAAATACGTTCTCAAGGAGAACATATTATAAATACAAAAATAAAACGTTTATTAACGCCTCCCTAGCGAGTTTTGCATACAGTAACTATGTTTTCATAATGAAGTAGCTTGCTTTAAACAGGAGGTCGGAACGATACATTCCAGTATGTAATGAAAGGATACAACGGAACTTACCTTTACAGGTGTCACGATACGGAAGGAAAACTGGCGAACGATATAGCAGCTCCGTAGTATTGAAGAATTTCTTTATGGTTTCGAAGTCATTGAGTACGATGATATTGAGGCAGTTGACTTTGAGCCTGGAATAAGTAAACGGCTTCACTTTAATGGTTCCAGGTAAAGAGCAAAAAGGGGGGGGCCAACAGTGTACACCCTTGTTTCACGCTCGAGCGCATAGAAATTGGCGCGCATAATGATTTGTTAATGTCTAATTTCGCTATACATTCTAGATACACCATTTTCACACCTTCACTAATCACGGATGCAACATCTAAGCGCAAGAACGCAACCTCATATAAAACATTATCGCACTTAAAGAACGCCAGATGGTCGAAATTTCCGGAGCATTCAACTACGGCGTTTGCGTGGTATCATATCGTGGTATTACGAGGTTTATTATAGTTTATTCAATAGCTATTCAATATATTCAATAATTCAATACAATTCAATACAATATTCAATACAAGTAGAAAATTGATACAATACAGAAGGAGGTCCCAAAGTCAAAACTGTCAGGGGGACCTCCTGTTAATACATGTATAAAAAATTGAGAACAAAGATTGGCAACTAAGGAAAAAACAGCAAGCAAATAAAATGAAGCGAATGTAATGAAAGTTAGTCAAACCTACGGTAGTTCAAAATATATAAATCCAAATAAAAGTACAACAGTGATAGAACAGATAAATAATTGAATAAGGTGATTATAACAACGTAACACATACACATCACTAACCAACACAGTTTGTCACTTCATAAGCTGCGTATGCATATTATATATAGATACACGCATATACATACGTATACATACGCATGCACTTAAATGCACATATTTATATTTGAACAAACAGACATATATGGGCACATGTATGTATTTAGGTGGCGCATGTCGTTAGTAAGAAGTGTTTGAGATTCCGCTGAAAACAATGTAATGAAGGGCTAGATTTAATAACAAGTGGTAATGAACTCCAGGATGAAATTGCAGAAAACAAGGCTGTCATTTTTCCGCAGTTGGTGTTTACTTTCGGAAGCAAAAGGTTACCATTTTCAGAAAACCGTGTGTTATTAGAATTGCGAAGATGTGTTAGGGGATGTCAGTGTGAATGTCATCGATCCTACTTCTGAATAATAAAATACAAAGTTTTAGTTGAAAGATGGAAATGCGCGGTAGAATTTCGAAAGAGCTAAGGAGTGGTGCTGCTGATGCTATGTACGAACTATGTGTGATAATGCGGACTGCTCTTTTCTGAAGATGAATGAGAGATGTGAGATGTGTGGTGTAGGTATTCGCCCAGGATGAAATGCAGTAAGTAAGGTGACTGTTAATGAAAGCATAGTAAAGTGATTTTAGAATATGTTGCTGAAAACAATGTCTTGTGCGAATGAGTACACGGATGCCAAAAGCAGCTTTCTTGATCGCAGAATTTACATGAATGTTATATTTAAGTTGAGGATCTAATGTGACACCTAGAAAAGTAATGAACTTTGATGGGCTAATGACGCAGTTATCGATATATATTTCGGGTGTTATAGTAACGTTTTTTTTGGGGACGAATGAAATAACATAAAAGTTGTTTTAACAGGGTTGATTTTCAACAAGTAATTTTTGCACCGTGATACAAGATTCGCGACATCGGTGTTTAATTTTACTACTAGTTTGGTAAGATCTTTGTCACTAGAAAAATATCGTGGTATCATCCGCATAAAGGATGCAGTCAGAAGAATTAAGTGATGATGGTAAGTCATTAATGTAGACGAGAAACAAGAGAGGTCCCAAAATTGAGCCTTGAGGAACCCTCTGGTTAGTTGTTATCGGAGAGGATAAAACACCGCCATAGTTGACAACCTGGGGTCTGTTAGCGAGGTAGCTCTATAACAGCGCTAAAGTAGGCCCACATATTCCCAGGGATTCAAGTTTAGCATGCAAAATAGAGTGGTTAATAGTATCGAAGGCTTTAGGTAAATCAATAAATACTGCCCCTGCCCATTGCCCATAATCGATCATCTGTTTTATGCTGTCAGTTAGTTTTATCAGTGCTAATTCGGTAGATAACTTAGCACGGAAACCAAACTGCTTGGATGACAAAAGGTTAAACCTGGTGAGGTAGTCCATCAGGCGATTAACAATGAGGTTCTCAATTACCTTACTAAAGAATGGGATGATGGTTATAGGGCGATAGTTAGAAAACACATTTCGGTGTCCCTTTTTGAATACAGGGGTTACTTTTCCTTGTTTGAGGATTGTAGGAAAAATGCAGAACGAAATGCAGTGTTAATAAGATCTGAAAGCACAGATGATAAGTCATGAGCAACAAGCTTCATTTTAGATGGATAAATTGAATCGAGGCCACATCCTGTGGTCTTCAAACTTGTTATAGTGCGAAGAACCTCATCAGGTGATGTGGGTTTTAAGAAAAAAGAGTGAGGCAAGCGAGACAACGTAGGCAAGTTAGTGACAGTCGCTGTTGAGTTGTTGAAAAATGATTCATTAAATGAATTCGCGATAGCGATAGGACAAGTTAGAACGCTGGTGCCGTCCGAAAATTCTGTCGCCAGTGCATCTGGCTGATCAAGATGTAAGAATTCCTTAATTACGTTCCAAGTTTTTCTACTGTCATTCCCATTTTCGAGCACTTTATTTTGATAGTAGGTTCGTTTGGCTTTTTAAGTAGGACGGTAAGAGTTTGTGAATAGTGTTTAAAGCGGGCCCTGAGGGGCAGGTTGAATGGCTGAAGTTTGACTTTTTGTGAAGATTATCTTTTTTATTTATGCGGCGCAGCAGTCCTCTAGTAATCCACGGGTTTCTAGGGGTTGAGTACCAACGTGATATGATGGATACAGATGTACACGTGTTTATGATACCTGTTAGTTTTTCAGTCAAAGTATTGAACGCTTTGTCAACACAAGGTTCTTGCGATAATTTCCCCCAGTCAGAGCGGGATACTGAATCAACGGATTTCGCAGAATCGAAAGAACACCTATTGACCATTTTATTTTTGCAATTAGTTTGTGTATTTAATAACAGAAAAATTGGATAATGGTCTGTCAGATTAAAATTGACCGCACCGGCCTTTTGAACAGACATAACGTTGCTGAGTACATGGGACATGAAGCCCAGAATTCAATCAAATTTATCTAACTGTCGAACGCTTTATGTAAGTCAACCTGTGTCATGCTCTGGGGCACCGAACCTACGACCACACGGTTACAAATATGGCGTCCTAACCAATCATCCACTGCCGATTACGTGCGAGGCACGCTTTAAAACAGAGTTCTCTGCGCATGAATAAGTAGGTTTAGCGAGCGGCGTGCACTCTTAACAAGTGCTCGCCTGACCACATTCCCGTAACCGTCACAGCTGGTGTGTTGTTCTTGTTATTGTTGCTGTTTCCCTCAATTCTGGCACATACCCACCCTGGGTGATTGGCCAAGATGTCAGAAACAGCTGGTGTGATGTCACGCCTTCCTCCTCGCTCCACCCCGCGCCAATCAGATTGCGCCGCGCCAAAATGAGCACGATGAAAACGACGCGCGTTCGCGCGCGCTTCTTCACTTTCGCTCATGTCTCAGCTAAACGCACGCGTTCAGAAGCACAAGAAGTGACCATCAGCTACGTTGCTTCACTAGCCTAGAGCCACTAGTGCAAGCTGTCCTGATTCATTTTTTTTGTTTTTCTTTTGCGGGCATTGCCGGTGACGGCGTCGATTATTTGGAAATCAGTTTTACTGAGTAACGCATATATCACGATTTCACGTGCCGATAGCCTCTTATTCTTCGTTCGTGCGCCATGACTACGGATCAGTTTGAATCATTCCCGGATGTCGCGCACCTCTGAAATCTGGCCGGTCACTCAGCGTAGCCACACGTGGGGTCACAGGGCACTAGACACTGGGCTGACCCGTCTGTTGTTTAAAAAAATATTTAGATAATGTCAGGAAAGTGGTCGTACGATAAATCTTCACCTTTAAGAGTGCACGCCTGTTCGTGCACGTTAAGATGAAGTTACAAATTTTTCCGACAAATTTTACTTTCCGAAACTCAGTTTTGCTAGTTAATGCCGCTGCTCCATCCCGGAGGGCCTTCATGGTCGCGTGCTTCCGGAGCGCGGGCAGCTCGGTGATACTGCCTCTGCCGTGGACGCCAATACCGATACTTCCATCGACACTACAGCCGACATTGACCATGACACCGCATTTTTTCTTTCTTATACGAGCTGATAACCGCTGTCATAATTCAAGGGATGCCGACTGCTAGTCCAATTTTCCAGCCACTGAAAGTGACATTTTTCGCACGTGTATACATGCCCTCTGCTCAGCTGTACAGAACGTTCCTCAATGGACAATATACTCACCTAATCACGGCACCGTACTTCTTGACCCACTCGATGCATTTTTTGCGGTGGAAGTCATGGTCGAGCAGTTCAACGTGGCCGCGGATGCTGGTCACAGGTGGCATGGGCGGGAGCTTGCTTCCTGGAGGAAGTCGTGATCGCATAAGCCACTCGTCAAGCAAGTGTAAACCAAGCCACAGGACTGCAGCCGCAAATGCTGTCCAGAGCACCATCATAATCATCGTCCCTGCCTTTGGTAGTGGAAGCAACCTGCGAGACGGAAGGGAAGAGAGAAAGCAAGATTTCAATTCAGGAAGCAGTGCGACTGTTTTCATCATGACGCGGTCGCAGTTGATACAAGCAGTTGGGATAAGCCCAGAGGCAAGAAACATCCGCGCCTGTGCAGAGGACTTAGTATTGTAACAGCGTAACATGAACTGTCTGCCGCGTACTCTATCAATCCTCCATTTCGTAATTGTTCCACCCCCACTCCTGCTCCTTCCCTACGATCTTCCTCACTGACAGTCTTTTCCCATTTCCTCTTTTTTTTCTTTTTGGTCGTCGTCATCTTATTTCCTCGCTCTCATCTTCTGCTTTGTCGTCCGCCTCCGTTATTTTTTCGTCTGCTACTTCGCGCTCTATTTTCTTCTCTATCGTGGTGACCATCTCCTTTATTGTCTTCTTAACTGTATTCCCTGCCCCGCCACGGTGGTCTAGTGGTTATGGCACTCGGCTGCAGATCCGAAGGTCGCGGGATCGAATCCCGTCCGCGGCGGCTGCATTTCGATGGAGGCGAAATGTCGAGGTCCGTGTGCTGTGCGATGTCAGTGCACGTTAAAGAACCCCAGGTGGTCGAAATTTCCGGAGACCTCCACTACGGCGTCTCTCATAATCCGAACTGGTTTTGGGACGTTAAACCCCACTAATCAAATCAAATCAACTGTATTCGCCCTCATCTATCATTTCGCTTTATCTCATTTCCCCACTCATTTGTCTGATTTCCCCTCTTCTTCCTATATCACTCGGTAGTCATCGTCTCTTTCCTCTTGTTTCTCGTTCTGCTCTTTTTGTGCATGAAATCGCATATTGCAGGTAATATGTGAAGTTTCCTAGAACTGCACCCCTACCACATGACAAGCGTTATGAGAGAGCACAATACCCAACCAAGTACGACGCTTCGTAAGCTGTGTTGAAATACTCGCCTATATGGAGCTTTTTTTTTCTTATTTTGAACGAAAGCGTTTACAAACAGCGTCGCCTGCAACGGCGGACCGCATCGCGACCACTTTCCCGCATTATGACGAGCCTGCAACAGCATACGCTGCTGAAGGTAAGAAAATTCTTATTGTTATCTGAAAGAAATCGAATCACATCAAAAAAATTGAAATTTCCGCAGGCTTAGACAAAGAATACACTTTACGATTGGCAAGAGCTTCGAGAAACCTACTGCAGGTAATCGGTACGACGGTACCAAGATACAGCATTCGCGCGTTAGAAGCAATTAGCAAGTATGCAACTTGAGCTATTGTTTCACGTATGTTACTTTTATCTTTGAAAGTACCAGACAAGGAGCGCTTGCGCTTGCAAGAGCAGCACTCAAAACGCAGGAAGCTTAGACCATTTTCTCTTACTTTACCCGGCAGGCAACCAGGGAAACTGTTCCCACTGATGAAAGGACTGCGTTTACGTTCGCCGCAATGGTCCGCAACGGTTAATAGACCATAGCACCCTGACCACTGAAAGTGGTCGAGCGCGCCTACGCGTGGCACAAGTCGGCACGGGCCAAATAAGGTCCCTAAAAAAATATGTAGGGACTTTAGGGCCCAATAGCACTTCTCGACATTCCTCATTCTAGTGATGTGGCCAAACATGAGTTCAACCATGAGCGAACGCAATCTTTGCAACTACGGGCAAACTCTTCTAGGAGATGATGACGGGTGATAAGCCCGTCGGCTTCCAGTTGCGGGCTTCCTTGATTGTCGTCCAAAGCTGTTGAGCACTCGCAGGCCCGTACCGGATTCCCTTTGTCGTCGCAATCCAAGGAGCTGTGCCATCACTGTCCGCTATGCGGGCAACACCCAACATTGTACCACGTTACATGGCCCTGCCAAAAAATCCAAGGTAGTGCCAGTAAACAAGACACCAACACCGGAGCAGTGGGGGGCTGCGCTTTCTTGCTCTAAGCCTGAAGAACAGCTCAAGCTGATCGAGAGGGCTGGCAAGATGGCAAAGGCCACAGGGACCCTGGACTGAGGACTCCACCTTCACCTGGAAGCTTACCTTGCGGAAATAGTTTTTTTTATTCCTTCATTCATTTGTCACTTGTATTGCAGAAAAATTCTCCTCGGAGCTTCGTGTCCCGAGCTCTTCCAAGCATATCTGGCAGGCGCGACGGCTTTTTCGTACGCCCACCAAGCTCATCCAACCAAACTTGCACCTAACCGAGCTAGAGGTTGTTAAGCGGAACCGTCAAGCTCTTTTGGTTCCGCCCACCATGCTTAAACTGCTGCGCTTTTAAAACGAGCGACGGCGTTCAATGCATAGATGCCCAGACTACTCATCCTACATTGACATTCCCGTATCTGAACGATTCTCCCGAGTGATTTTGCTGTGGAATATTTCAACACCGGGGTATGATGTTATCGCATCCACTCACGCTGTTCCGCACGCTATGAGCAACGCTGGCACGCTTGAAGTGGTATGTTGTTGTTGTTTTGTAGGGTTTAACGTCCCAAAACCAGTTCTGATTATGAGAGACGATGTAGTGGAGGGCTCCGGAAATTTAGACCAACTGGGGTTCTTTAACGTGCACTGACATCGCACAGCACACGGGCCTCAACATTTTCGTCTCCATCGAAATGCAGCCGCCTGCGGCCGGGATGTTGACGTGGTATGAGCGACAGGATACCCTTCATTATCTCCAAGCACTATAGCTGCTTCGTTAAACTTCATAGGTCGTATCCGAGTGTCGTATCCGAGTCCGTATCTCAGACAATATCAGTCTCTGAGACACTAGTTAACAAAACAGGCAACCAGCCTTCCGTTCATCGGAGAGGAGACCGAAGAAGTAAAAGAGTAAATGCAGCAGTTACACCTCACATTCAACGGGTACCGCAGCAATCTCAAGAAAGCTGCGAAGAAGGCAAACGTGAAAGTCGTGTTCTCCACCCGAACGATGTTGCGTAGACTATGGGCAATAAAAAATCTGTGCTCCAGAAAGCGACCGGTGTGCAAGATCCACCATAGCGAAGAGTTCAATTTTGTGAAATATCAAACCGGCGTAGTGTACAACATACCGCTTTCCATGCGGAAGGCTATATATGGGCCAAACGAGCCGATGCGTAAGGAACCATCTAAGAAAGCAAAACAATAATGCCAAAAACAAAAACAAGACTAGTGGTCTTCTCGCCAGTCATTGCCAAAAGTGCAAATGAAGCATTCAGTATAATCGGTCCACTCTAGTTTGCCATAATCTCAGTCAATGTGCCAGGTTTATCGTCGAAGTAAATATGATTTGCGAAGTTTCACAAACTTGCGTTAGTGTATCCTCGCACGCATTACCAGACAAGGAACTGCAATATTTGGATGCTCACAATACACAAAGCGCATGATAAAATGTCACATGTAGTAAACATCGTGTATAAGTGATGCTGGCTTCATTTCCAAATAAGCAAGTCGAAAGTTGCGCTGCGTGTATCTGCTCTTCTCCTTTGTCCGCCTCCTGGAAGGGCGTTCCCACCAGTGTAACGAAAGAAGTTCCCGTGCGAACACCTCACATTGGGCATTGCATAGAAGTGCCCGCGCACTCTTGGGCACCTGAACTAATGATGATGATAATGGTATGCTACACCAGATATTATTATTATAGCCTGAAATGCTTCGAATTTAATGCGGCTCAGCCCTACTTCGCAATGATTCTGGGCTGGTCTTTTTGTGAGTACACTTGTTCGCGTTCCAAATAGAGAAAAATCCGCGTATTTTGAGCTTCATCCTCCACAAGCTTGAACCTACACGCTGCAATGTCTTTCCTAGTCCAAAAATCATTTATGTAGGATCTTTCATTCCAAAGAACACTGCAGATTTCCAACCGGTGTACATGGTGAATTTCATTCTTTATGAAGATTCAAATGAACCGCAATAACGCGATAGGGGATATTCAAATCGCATTGTGGTCTGGCAACACTGGGCGCGTCCGTCACGTTCTTCAGGGCGCAGTCGCGGAATCGTGTGCTAGCGCTAGGATTAGGAGACTGCGGGAGGCTGTCGCTGATGGTGCTTTCGGGCCAAGGAAACCTAGCAGTTTCCTGCGGCGTAGAGCTAGGAAAGGTCAGGGGAGCTCACTGTTCTACCAAAAGTCAACGAGAACGCAATAACGAACGCTTGCCTGCTTAAATGCCCAAACATGAGGGTGCTGTTAAGAGGTGTTAGAGGTATTAGAGTGTTAGAGCTTCACAACGGAAATAACACGCCGAAGTTCGTCCGTTTGCGACGCGAGCTTCAGATAAGCGTCAGAAGAAATTTTCTGTTATCGATGAGTTGCAAGCGCGAATTGCTAAGATAAGCTCGTTTGGCAATATACTGTTCCACGTTATTTACCAATGCGATTAGAAACGCTCGCCAGATATCGAAACCACGTTGATTCTGAAGAACAATACGCTTCTTTCCATTCCTCACTTCTGAAGCCGCCGGCACCTCTACACTTTGCATTTGCGTGTGTCATGTTTTCTCGAAAGAAGCGATAGGTGCACAAATGAGCGGGTGCGCCAAAAACGTCTCGAAAAAACTATACTATCGCGTTTTGTAGCTTGCACGCGCGGCTCGCGCTACTTCACCGTCGATACGCTAGTACACTGTAGCCACGGTACGTCCGTTGATGTGAGCAGACGTTATGCTGAAGATTATTTTAAGTAGAACATACGTGTGTGCTACATACAGTTGTCATACTTAACTTATTGCCAGTGCCGCCAGGTCCCCGCCGTGTTTGGCTTAGTAAAGGGGGAAGGTCTCAGTTGGCCGAGACAGTAAAAAAGAGTTTGGAACCTTAAGCTTCGCTTTGAGTTGCACGCGGTAGTGAAATCTGACTCATTCTCATTGCGCTCTTTTCCGCTGGCAATGCTTTTCAGGCGCCTAGCCACGTGATTATCAACGACACCGCTTGGCACAAAGTGCGCAAGTTACTTGCGTTGCTGCGTGGCCTTCCTCGTCGTCTTGCAACATTTGACATAGATGCACCATAAGAACGCTCCGATGAAGAAGGCCCCATTATGATGAACACCTGAGCTAAGTGGTAATGGTTCGTCTTGAGGTGGGTGCAGCGCCATACGTAACAAGGACCATTAAAGGAACAAGCACTGTCCTGTACGTCTTCCTTCTGCGCGTTTGGTGTAGTGCTGCACCCACCTCACGAGGAAGAAAGCAGGAGGATATACTGCATGCGGGGTGGCCGAGCCCGTAGGCATAGCTCACAATCAACGATTCCGACGCCGCCACCGGAATTTCTACGAAACGAGCTCTTTAACGCTACAGCTTTAAAAATGGCACCCAACAAGGTCGCCTCAGCCGCTATCACGCTCCGTGGCTTTCTTTTGCGAGGCGGTGCCGTATAGAGAGGAAAACACGCGACTTAGGAGGGACAACAGGACCGTCGCGTCGCCTTACCTGGAAGCGTGCTTTACAGCAGTGTTCGAGGCGCTTCTAAATTTACTTCCTTTAAACGGCAACTTCAGCTGTTTTTTCACCATGTTCTGATATGGATATTTTTTCATAATACTGATAGTCCTGCGGTAGCGGGGGCGGACAAATTTGCTCAGAAATGCCGGAATATTTTTAAATAACCAACTGAAACGCGTATTCAAACCGAAACCTAAACGGGTAGACGTTTCGGGCAGCGTATGCGATGACCTCACAGCTTCCCCGCCATCAGAAATATGGAGAAGGCGCGAGAAAAATGACAGCCGCGAGGTCATTCAACGATGTATTGAGTTATGCTAGCTTTTCTGAAGTTCACAGCCACGATTTGAGCGCTGAAGTATCGCCGTTTTCCTTTTGAAGGCCCGCAGGCTCGGGCAGCCATTTTTGAAGGTGATGACGTCAAGAACACGGGGTGGCCCGCAGGGGAAGCCGCTAAACATTTTTAAAGTTCATTTCCAAGAAAACTAAATGACTTGCAACCACCTGGTTTGGCATATACTATTACAGTACGAGAATATGTATTGCAAATTTGGTTAGGATCAGTGGACGCCGGAAAATCACCGGAGTATCCCTTTAACCTTATGGGCGTCGAGATGTCGGTGAGCGGTACGGATTGAGGGTAAAGTTGATGGTTGCATTGCGATGCACCGGTTCGTTGCAATCGACGGCAAGCTGTAACTATGCCGTGAGCGCGCCGATGGGCAGGCTAAGCTTGGCCGCAAATATTTAGAACTACCCATATCTCATATTCACATTAAAAGCAACGAGTGACATCGCAGCGGCGCGACACGGAATGCACAATTCTTAAGTTAGTCAATTATTGCCCATCATCGACGCATGCAGCATGTACATGTGATGTTTTTGACGATATACAAAATATAACTTTCGTGACCGTTGATCCACGGTGCAGCGTCAGCAAACTTGCAGCTTGCCTCGCATGCTTATTCTGCTTGTTAACAAAATTAGCATGATGTTCTTAGAAGAGCAATCTTCTCGTAGAAGAGTACTCTTGTCGCTTAGGAGAGTACTCTCGCCGCTGGTAATTAAACTCCTATTCATTCGAAAAAAAGAGAAATCTGGCTAAACGGCTATCTTACGCACGTCGACTACAGTTGCAAACGCACGTAGTGCTAATATACTAGATGAGATCACCTGCTCAGGAGTTGGCAGTATGCTTCTTTCGTCGTTAAAAAATTCATGTATTTGGTTATAACCTGTTTTCGGTTGTTCCCGGCGTGTCACAGATACACGCTGCGCGCACAGCGGCAGGCAGCAGGAAGAAAACATCGCGGAACGACAGCAAGGAACCAGGAGGTAGCAGTCGATACAGCCTAATATAACACAAGTTTCGCTTTCCGGTGCCCTGAAGAAGATGGCGCATGACGCTTATGGGGATGTCTACAGATGGCGCTCTAGATAATGAATATCGCCTGTCTGATGATGAATTCCACAAAAGAAAAGGTTCTGAGGTTTGTTGCTATGTTTCTTAAAAAGACCTCCCCATCGATAATTTCGCCTTTCTGAAATTTGTATAAATGTAAAACATCCATAAACTTCCATGTGAAAAATGCCAGTGAATGGTTACATGAAACAGACCTGCGCAGACGTACCATTTGCTACTCTCGGAACGATCTGTATTATGTGCGATTGAATGTGTGTATGGTACTAGTGGCCCAGTCAGGTGACGTTTTTAAACGCCAGCTTTTGCCCTTAGCACCATGAGAGTGTTGTGCTTTCTAACAAAGGAACAAAAATATAGCTGGTAACATTCCCTGCCGCTTCAAGAGACACACTCTGTGCTTTCCCCAAACATTCGCCGCCGTTGCACTTTGTAAATTTTCCGTGTAAACGCACAACAGCTGCTCGTGTACTCTCGCATGTACCCATGAGCTTCGTTGCAGGCGACCTGAACGTCTCCTCGGGCGAGTATATAAAATACTCATTGCCGAGATTTTATGTGTACTTATTTTTGCCGAACGGAAGGCGGGCACCTGTGCTTCAGAGCGGGTCTATCCACGAGGCAGCCTGAAGTGTGCGGGCGCGGCGCCAACGCTGTGCTCTCGCCTCGTGAAGCAGTGCAGACTTCGAAGGTCGCCAGCTCTCCCGGCGGGGCAGCCACGCACAGCTGTGCGCATGTTCTGGCGGACCGCTGTTCATGAGTAGTGGCGCTTTCGGGCAATCAAGTGTGGCCTCGTCATCCCGCGAGCTTCCCGCCCTATTGAAAATCCCCCTACCACCCATCACCATAATCCACCATAACCACCAACTCAATGGTGGTTTTATTTATGGTGGAAATGGTGGTTAGATGGTGATTGATGTTGTGTGCCTCGCTGAATGCACATTTATTTGGCTGAGCCCGTCCATGCCTCTCATGCACCTCCATACAGTTGTTTACTATTGTGCGGACAAAAATAAAAGCAAAGAAAAGCGACAGTAGTGTACAAGGTAGGCGTCCTCTCTGATTAAGAGAAAGAACCTTCAGTGTTCGTTTGCTGTTGTGATTTAATGCTTTATGTGCGTTGCCATATGTGCAACGTAACTGGGCGCAGGTGTAAAAGAGGATGGGGCGCGTTCAGCCAATTAGGTGTGCATTTAATGGAGCACAAAATATCACCCACCATGCAACCACCATGTAACCACCATGTAACCACCATGTCCACCACAAAAACCAGCATGCCAATGGTGGTTATGGTGGATTGTGGTGATGGGCGACCAGCGCATTTTCAATAGGGCGGTCACAATTATTATACCCCGCAGGGCTACATCGTTGAAAACATGAAGCAAATTTAAGGGACTGCATGTTCAAAACTAGTCTGAGACAAGACAACAGAAATTTCGCGCTGTACGTTATCCCGTGGTTTCTTCGGATCATTGATGTGTAATGGACCATCGTCCACTCAACAGAGCGCAATAACTGCCAACGCAATACGTACTTCCTCCAGAGGCCAAGACCAGAACCGCGAACACTTGTGAAGATCACATCTCGTTAGTCGCTGTCCGGAGATCGTGATGAAGCAGCCAAAGTATTGAAGAGTTTTACTGAGCACTCTCTCCTAACATAAAGGCTTAGTCAATAACCAGGCCATTGACCAATGTCAAATAGATGAAAATTATCTTTCGCGATCCTTACGGATCATTTGTTCACAATGGGGGCCGCAACAACGAAGAGATATCAGCTAAGAATTGGGTTTTTTTATTTCTAACGAGCGTTTGATGCAAATTTCTGAAACACTTGTTTAGTGTTCGGAAGCGGCCATAGGAGCTGCATGTTTTAAGCGCGTCATCATCACGTGGGGATCCTGGACAGTCACTTCAGTGTTGCGCGTGGACCGCATGTATAACCTTAATAACAAGTTGCTTCATGCGGTATTCTGATTGGACAAGAGTGCCGGGACCTTGTTTACAAGCGTGGTGTTTACGGTGAGAACGGTAGATATATTCCTGGCCATTTAATTTGCATCGTTTGCAAGTTCCGTTCTTTAGAAAGAAAGGCCACGGCTTTATTCGAAGCACGGGGTTACTGCTCCAGGACAAAAATGTCGTCATCTTCGCGGGAGAGATCATTCAACGGTTCTTAGCACATGGCGCTTACATGTATGAAGGGAGGAATATAACGTAAGGGTTTATTTGCACAAAGGCAGAGGGTCTGGCTTGAGATACAGCCTGCTCTGACCTGCTACTTTACAGTGGGGATACTTGAGGGGAAGACAAGAACGTTTTCCTTGCATGTGCCTCGAGTAAAACGCAACCTGCTCGGGCACTGCTCCGCAGATAATCCGAGGGCGCCAAAACACTCTTTTGCGAGAGAGCGCTTCACAACACAGCAATTTGAAGGCAAACACTTATTGTGGCAACACGATCGGTGCTTGCCTTCAGAGTGCGGAAAAAAATAAGGACATCACAAATTCTAGCTGCGCGAGATCATACTCTATTGTGCGAGCGGTACTGCGTAGGACCTTCCTATTGTCTCAGCGTCAAGACACCTCAGCCGAAGAAGTCTTTCGTGCGCAAAGCCACCGCCCTGTCAGACTTCAACAACCGTAGCCTCCACCAGAAGCGACGCTCTAAGTATTTCCCCTACGTCGAGCTTTTGCCACGACGCGCCCGCTCCAGGCTCTACACATCTGCAATATTGTCGCCAGCTTCCCCCGATGTCCCACATGCCTTCGGATCATAGATACGCCCTCAATGCAGGCCGATCTTTGCGAGCCCCCGACTACCGACCGCTCTACTACCAGTGTACTACCAGTGTACTACCAGTGTACTACCAGTGCAAAAACAGGCCACGCTTACCTCCGCTACTCGTACCGTGAGACCACTTGCGTGCTTTCGGTGTCACAACCTCCGCCACCACAGGACTGGCAGCTGCCGAGCGGCGTAGCGCACTATGTGCCGGAACTGCTTCGCAACGTGAAAGGACCTCTCACTCGCCGTTATTAGGCCGCTACGCCTCTGAATTTGCACTTCAGTCCATTTGGGGCCTATCTCTCAGACCACACTAGGAGAACGAAATGCAGTAACAGTGTAGCAAAACGACACGGTCATTTCATTTGGCTACTGCATTCATTAGAACTCATCTTTCTTAGAACTGTGTTTTGCATTTGGTACGGCAGCAGAAGAGGCAGTATAACATGCCGCCGACATGCTGCATTCAACTTCTCCCACAGACTTAGTTCGCGTAAGCTGAGTGAAAGCGTGCGACCTCTCTCAACGCATGTTACTTAATGTGCACAGAAACGACACTTCTGCCACCGGGGGTAATTCTACAAAGGTAACAGGATCCTGTAGTGTGGCAAGTACTACCTAGAGGAGAAGGTAAAAAAGACGTGGCTGTCTGGTGTGCCGCTGTCCATCACTTCGGTTTGTGCCCCACTGTAATTGCACCTTAAAACAGTCGTCCCTTGCCTAGTTTTCGTGATATTATGAAGCGCAATAACACAATTGAATCGTCCATTCCAAAAAAAAAAGAATGTTTCTGAGATATCTTACTACGTTCCTTACACAGCCCGTCCCACGATAAATTTACCCACCTCAAGTCTCAATAAAGTAAAACATCTTTGAAATTTCATTCCAGAAACGTCAGCGAATGACTACGCTAAAGGCGGCACAGATAACGAGTGTCGTTGAAAGAGCTGCGAAAAATATATGGAGCAGAGCTGTGCCGACGTACCTCGTTTCACTCTCCGAAAGAATTGTGACTGGTAACAATGCGTTTCCCTGCTGCTTAAAGAGACTGTGGGGCTGTCACAATAATTCGCTGCCCCTTGCACTCGTGAGATTCCACGTAAACAGAGCGCAGCTGGTCGTACACTCTCGCATGAACCCATTAGTTTTGTGGCAGATGAGCTACAAGTCCCCTCTGCCAAGGTAATGAAACACTCGTTGCCAGCTTGTATATGTGTCCGTTTTTGCCAAAATGGCATTGGTTGTTTTGGAAAGTGATTTACGCAGCATTCTGTGTGTCGTGCACCTTTCCCTTTACAATGGCATACGCCTTGAATAGAACCTGTTTACAGCTACCCTTAACTTCCGACATCATCTACGGTGTTCGTGCAAGGTTTACGTGCACGCTTGTTTCTTTTCTTCAGTTCGGACCACTCTTTTTCCCAGCCTACCTCTGCATGATTGTGATGATGCGATGTCCAGTTGGCGACATTTGCAATAAACTCTGTGATAAGCTAAAACCAAATAAGTTTCTAACCTGAATCAGAGGCACAGATACGTAACGAAAGACTAACCTCGGAATCAACCGTGTGATGAACAGCGAGGCCGCGCTTTTCAACTTGGCTGATTCACCATCTGCGCGAGGTGCACTGACGGTGATTTTTATTTGTGTGATAACGGTTACCGACCTCCTGAATCCGGGTCTCGGGAACAACAGCTGGCTTCGTTGTCGCTTTTTTTTCTTTCTATAGCTCGCTTGGTAAACCCGGCGAAAGTAGCAGCTTTACAGCGCCCATCACATATGCCCATGCAAGCACGAAATGAACGCGCTCAGAATGAACACGCAGCAGCTCTTTCACCAAATATTGATTAATGCGCCATTTCTGTCCAGTTCAACAAAGGATTCAGGGTACCATAGTTCGGCTTTACCTTACGGATACAGCCTGTATCGCTGCCGCGGCCACGACTGAGATGCTTCTCCGCTTGCTTCACCTGTTTGCCGCGCTACTTTTTCTGTCCTCACCTCTCCTTGTGTACCATTTAGCGCTGCTAATCCTTGCTCGATTTCCAAGGTTCAGCTGCGCTACCTGCCTCTGACCACTCTTTTTTGCCAGTCACGTACTTCACGTACTTTGCACTGTGGTCGTTGATTGAGGCGTTTAGGCGTTTGTCCTGAAATGATGCAGGAGAGGTAGCTCCTAGTACGAACTCACTTATTCATTGCTGCTGATAGCGGTGCGTGGTTTTTAGGGATATCCTACTCAAGAAACTGGATAACTAGCAACGACGCAATGTAAGAATTGCTCTAAACAACTATGTAGCGGTGCTCCGACGCTGCAACCTAATCGCAGCGTAATGCTACGAACCACCCGCGTCTACATTGCCATCGATGCCCATAATGTCGCCCATTGTATAGACACTAAAACCGACTGTTCCATGGCCAGTGGACTATTTGCCACCGTGTTGGAGATGACTCATATTGCGTGGGAAGGGCCTGGTCACGATACCGCTCGAGGTCTCCCCTTTACGCCAGCTGGAATACTAATAAGAAGAGTAATTATCATTAGCCCTTTTTGCTAGTCGACCTTGTTAACCATCTGCCTCTCCGCCAAGTATGTCGCCCTTGTCATACACGTCCTATATCGAAATGTAGCATTTATCAAAGCACTATACAAGTGTATCCAAGCCATTCAAAGGAGAAAACGATGCCTCCAGATAGAATGAGCTGTTAATACGCAATAATGTGCGTTATTGTGCCATAGAGTGCACCACTGCCTCGCCGAGCGCGCGATTTCTCTAGAAGCACAGAGCTTCCGTGAAAACACGACCACGAGTCCCGATGGTGTCACTAACGCTATAATGAGAAATCTGGACTGGGATACTCTACATGACCTTATCGAGCTATTCAATAGCAATGTCTGGGAACTTCAAAGGTAATTTACAGTCGAATAGAAGCACACGAAAAAAGGAACACACGCTCGGAACAGAAGTTGCTCCTATTACATGTGCCCCCCTATTCATTCCACACCACCTGCGCCGCACCAACAGTGCATTTAACTGAAAGCTTGTGGCTAAAAATATAACTTCACTGTTTAACGCCGTTGTTCTCGTCGAACTGGATGGGGGCTCCGCACCTGAAAGTAGACTTTCTGCGAGAAACACTGTTAGCTTGTGCATACCTTAACCTTTTGTCGTCTTTGTTAACCCCCCACCGTATCTAATGGACTCAAGGGTTCCCTTTGAAAGGTTTATGCCTGTAGGCTGGGGAGCACCGAACCTGTATATGAGATACGATTCCCTGTATTTTCTGTCCCTCGGCGAGCGGAAGTTTCCTTGAAGTATGTAGAGTTTCAGTTCATCGAAATTATGACCTGTCATATTAAAATGCTGCGCCACTGCCTTCAGCAGGTTATTCGCGGTGTCCGCGCGGTGCCCGTTTAATCTAACATTAATTGGTTGAACAGTTTCGCCGATGTATTGCTTGTGACAGAGTGAACATTCCAACATGTAAATAACGTTTGAACTAGTGCAATTGAAACTAGATTTTACATGATGGACATAGTCACTTCCCGTACTTTATGCTTTAAGATCATTTTGAATATGCTTGCAAGTCTTACATCTGGGACGGGAGAAAGTTATTACGCAGGCGGTGCGCTGAGGGTTTACTTTGGCATGTACTAACAGGTCCCTAAAGTTTCTATTACGGCGGTAGGTGACTCTTGGTATTTCCGGAAACGCTTTTCTAAGGCGATCGTTGCTTGTTAGTATTGGATAGTGTTTGCGAAGAATATTATTTATGCTTGGAAGCGCATTGGAGTATTTCGTTATGAATGCTAGCGGTTGGTTGGCCTGCGCGTTAGGGGCTCTTTTTTCTAGTGCTGGTGTCCTATCTAGTTTACGCTCGTCATTGTATGCCTTGTTGAGAGCGTCGTGCGGGTGATTTCATTCAGCTAAGGTTGCCTTTAAATTGTTTAACTGGTGAACGTAATCCGCGTCGTTGCTACCAATCCTTCTCATGCGCCTTGCCTGTCCTATAAATATCAACTGTTTGCAGTGTCGCGGGTGATGCCTATTATAATCTAGATATTGCTGGCTGTCCGTTGGCTTTCTGTAAAGCGTCGTCTTTAGTTTTCCTTTTTGGATGGATACTGTCGTGTCGAGAAAATCGATTTTACTAGAAGAGTGGTGCATGGAAAACTTAATGCTGGGATGAAAGTTGTTAAAATGCTCAAAAAATGTGCTTAGTGCCACCATGTTCCCACCATGTTCCCAAATAATAAAGGTGTCGTCTATGTAACGGAGGTAGGTGCGAGGTTTTAGCGGCAACGATTCCAAACGCTGTGCTTCTAGTTGCCCCATAAAGATATTGGCGTAGGTCGGCGCAAAAGGAGTTCCCATGCTGGTGCCAAAAATTTGTAGGTTGTTGGTCAAGTCAAATTCAAAGTAATTAAGTGTAAGTACTAATTTTAGTAACGTGATGCAGACTTCAGCGGCGTGTGCTTGTTTGCTATTCTGTATTGCCTTCGAGAGCGCTTCGATTCCTTCAGTGATAGGTCTATTCGTGTATAGGGAGGTGACATCTAGCGTTACCAGAATTGCCTGATCCGATAGTGTTTGTATTTCGTTAATAGACTCTATAATCCGCAGAAAGTGAAGTGTATCCTGAATAAAGGACGGAAGGTTGGGCGGTATGTCAGATAGATGGTGATTAAGAAACTTCGATAATGACTCCGTTGGGGTGTTGTTGTTAGATACTATGGGTCTGCCCGGTATTTCAACGGTAAGTAGTTCATCTATGCTGACCTTATGGATCTTAGGAAGGAGGTAGAAACGGCCTGCTTGTTTATTATCAGGCATTAGGAACCGGTACTCGGATTGTGTGATTAATTCGCTGGCTAAAAGATCTGTTATCGTACGCCATATCCTGTTGCTGTATTCTACAGTTGGGTCGGAATCTAATTTTCGGTAATGTGCATTGTTAGTGAGCTGCTTGATTGCCTCGTTCTTGTACTATTCTATCGGCCATATTACTATACTACCGCCCTTGTCTGCTGGTTTTATTATGTCGTTTCTGTCCGCGAGTTGTTTCAGGGAACCGTGTTCTTCGTGGGATAGGTTCTTTGGTTTTCGACTCTGTCTAGTTGTATTCAGGATGTCTCTTGTGACTAGTTTTATGTATTGATCTAGCTCTTGGCATTGCTCAGAATCTCGTGTCCACGTGCTTGGCGGCCGGAGCGCGTCAGTATTTGTGTCTCCTGCCTCTACTTTATCAAAGAAGAATTCTCTGATCCGCAGACGCCTTGAAAACTCTGTTATGTCTTTGTGTAGCTCAAATTCGTTAACCGCATTATTTGTCGGGCAGAATGTTAGACCGCGCTCTAGAAGACCTATTTCAACTGTATTTGGGCTCTTTGATATGTCTGCCACCTTATTATTGTGTTCTCGGTGCTGCACCGAGGGACAGGCTGTTTCTATTGCACTTATAGAATTATTTTGGACGCACTTGGTTGCGTGGGTGCTTGTGCGCTTTTGTATGGCTATTATCTTGGCTTCTTTCCTTTCGACTAATTCGGCTAGTTCTTCTATTTCTTTACCAGTTAGTTTAATGTCATTCAGTTGGTCGGTTATTACAATAAGCTGATTGCGGCAATGCTCTTTTAAAATATCTATTAGCGAAAATGAAGCATTTTCTAGGACGCCATTCCATTTTTTCAATAGGCTAGGAGGAAATACACCAAGCGCACATCTGACCTTAATGCTTAGACCTTTCGGAATTTTATTTTCTTTGGTGTAGCTAGAGTATTTAGCTAAGTGTAATCTGTAGTTTGTTTGTTAGGCGGCGAGCTTACGTGATTGTAGGAAAGAACGAGATTTGTGATTATCTAAGTTGAGTTCTCTGTTTGTTAGTCATTTGTGTTTGTTTCGAGCAGACCTCCGGGGGCTAGAGTTCAGGGGTAGTTTTTGCTTGTTGCTTCTAGTTTTGGTGGTGAGGTCTGCCACGATGTCGGTCTCTGTATCTGTGTGTTTGCTAACACATGTAGATGTCTGTGTAAAAATAGTGCGTGTCTCTGTCACCTCTGCTTGTTCTATGTGTTTTGTTGGTGGTGTTGGCTTCACGTCCACCGTCTGAGTAGATGCATCCTGTGACTTAACTTTGGTGGATCGCGTGTTGTTGCTACTGTTGGTCGATAGTGTTGCGTCTTGTTCAGTATGGGACGTTTCGTTAGAACGTGTAGTTGGTTGCGTCTCCTTAAATTCATTCCTGATTCTGTACTTAATGTTTCTGCTGATCACTGCGACGCCTGAAAAATTCGGGTGTAGTGCGTTCCGAGCTAGGAGAATGTCAGGGTCCTGATGGATTTCAGCGTGATGGATGACGTCAACGTTTTCGTGGCCGTGTTCCGTGTCGAAAAGAAAGTCATTAACCGTGCGCGTACCCTGTGAGTGAGCTAGTGTGTGTGTGTGTTTCTACGATAAGCAGTTTATGCTTGTTTGCGATCCTCGGGGAAACTGTTGTGAGGGTAAGTTTACTGTTTGGCCTGTTGGTCTGGAAATCGTTTATGAGTGTTTTTATGGCCTGCACAGTGTCGTCACCCGTGTGATGTGTCAAGTCATTAGTTCCGCAGTGAATGATGAAGTACGTAATGTTCCGTGGTGCAGCGGCAATGAGATCTTTCATGTCGTGAATTGTGGCGCCGCTTTTAGATCTAATGTATGGTGCATGTTTGCCTCTTGGGAAATGTTCATGTATGTACTTGTACTGGCTATCACCTATCAAAGCTATGTGTGCTAGAGAAAGCAGGGGACACTCACCATGTTCCGTCATCTTCCGTTCGTTGAAATGCGTTTCGGCAAATGCCAAGAAAAGCGTTTCCAGAAATACCAAGAGTCACCTACCGCCGTAAGAGAAACCTTAAGGACCTGTTAGTACATGCCAAAGTAAACCCTCAACGCACCGCCTGCGTAAATACTTGCTCCAGTCGCAGATGTAAGACTTGCAAGCATATTCAAAATGATCTTAAAGTTAAAAGTACGGGAAGTGACTATGTCCACCATGTAAAATCTAGTTTCACTTGCACTAGTTCAAACGTTATTTACATGTTGGAATGTTCACTCTGTCACAAGCAATACATCGGCGAAACTGTTCAACCAATTAATGTTAGATTAAACGGGCACCGCGCGGACACCGCGAATAACCTGCCGAAGGCAGCAGCGCAGCATTTTAATATGCCAGGTCATAATTTCGATGAACTGAAACTCTACATACTTCAAGGAAACTTCCGCTCGCCGAGGGACAGAAAATACAGGGAATCGTATCTCATATACAGGTTCGGTACTCTCCAGCCTGCAGGCATAAACCTTTCAAAGGGAACCCTTGAGTCCATTAGATACGGTGGGGGGTTAACAAAGACGACAAAAGGTTAAGGTATGCACAAGCTAACTGTGTTTCTCCCAGAAAGTCTACTTTCAGGTGCGGAGCCCCCATCCAGTTCGACGAGAACAACGGCGTTAAACAGTGCAGTTATATTTTTAGCCACAAGCTTTCAGTTAAATGCACTGTTGGTGCGGCGCAGGTGGTGTGGAATGGATAGGGGGGCACATGCCTTAGGAGCAGCTTCTGTTCCGAGCGTGTGTTCCTTTTTTCGTCCTGCTTTCTAGCACTGTGCACACAGTGCATTTGCAAGATATGTACAAGGAGCGGATTCTTTGGAAGCTTTCGCTCTGGCCCCTTATATTAGTCACGCTAACACCTGTCACCGAACTACCCCTTCACCCAACCCCCCCCCCCTTTATTTTTGTTGTTAT
>CM023487.1:63753363-63797136 GCA_013339685.2 Hyalomma asiaticum | reverse complement strand
TCGGTTAGCATCTTACATCCTAAACTACGGCCCTTGTACTATAGAAGTGGCGTCTCAGGAGATATGTTCATGTCTCTGGCTGCTGTTCATCCAGGAAGACGAGGGAAAAAGGGAGTAGGCGCGAAAAGTGGAGAGGTAAAGGAGACGACGACAGTGAAGCAGAGGAACAAGGCACCGAAGACAGTAAAAAAGGAAAGAGATACGCAGAAGAGGACGTCCACTACGAAGAGGAGGAAGGATACAGCAATAACATTTCGTGCAAGACAGTTTGATACGTCATGGGCGAAGAGTGATTGAAACCCTTCATGCGAGAGCAGTTACTTTCCATGCGCCCAGACTGCAGTATTGTATTTGTGTCCCCTAAATTACATGCGCGATTGCCAATGTCCATAACGCGAGTTTCAGGAACAAGTGGATGTCAAAATATTATTTCTCAACCCTTGAGGTCCCTTGGGAGATTTGCGGTAAATGATTTCCAAACTACCCTAACAGATTTACTGTGGGAGCCAGCGTCATGTCTTACTCTAGCGTGCCGTGCTAACAGATTAAATGCCTTAAGAAGCCGTCCAAAACTGGCGACACGACTGTCTTGAGTGTCTGTTTCAGTATTTTCGGTTTTGTTATATTTTGTTTAATTTTATCATGTTTCACTGTAGCGTGTCTCTATATTTAGGACGTACAAAAGCAAATGTCCAATGGCTAAAATTTAATACACAAGTCGGGGTGGTATTCGTCGTCCGTTTATTTTGAACCGAGAAACGCTGACCGCCAGAAACAATTTACTATTTCAGTCTGTTTTGCCTTAACTTCGTGATCCCAGTTTCTAACCACTTGTTTGAGGATGTTACTGCGGTAGCCTTATACAATGTGCGCAAGCTTACTTCCTTGAGACGCCGAGCACGGCGGCAGTCCTCCATCGGTCCATCTCCCACATGCAGGCCATTGTATACGGCATCTTCTTCCGGTCCTCCCATGCTGGCTGGCGTACGTGTCCAATCACGTCGTCGATTTCTTTATGCACCCGCGCTTGAATAGTGCCTGGGTTTCTCGCGAAATTAAGCACGTGCCAGAACATCATCATCGATGTGGTTGTTGTGGCACCCAAAAGGAAGGCATTCATATTACCGACAAGGTTGTCTTCTGCACAGAAAGCAAGTGGATACTATATACACTCTGTTAAGAAATTCTCTCAAAATCTTGCATATTGCAGCTGACGCCACCGAAGCAGTTCATTCAACTGGTTCTCATAGTTCTTGGCTAACTTGAGCTCCTTTGACCATATCTATCTATCTATCTATCTATCTATCTATCTATCTATCTATCTATCTAGCCGCCTACATCTCGGTGCTCTCCTCGTCATTTAGTTCACTTAGTATACATGAAAACAGGGATCGTGGGCTATGATTGCACGGCTAACACGATTTATTGATTGTGATATTGTTACGTAATCCATCTGTTATCTACGTCATCAGTAACAACTGCACGATCGTGCGCAGCTCATACGTCCCGGCAGTGATAGGCCAGCGCCGTGCAGGTTTTCACCACAGGTATATCAATGTTAGCGTAGTATATAGCCTGTGCCAATCAAGGGCCAACGAAAATATGCGTAGCAAACTTCACGAGAACGCGCTTTGCGCAGGGAAAACAAGAGAAAGCGACGCTGTTTCCGGCTATTGTTCTCTCATTGTCTACTTAACGAGCCGGCGGACGCAGACAAACATAATGCAATGACTGAAAGAAACCTATCACGCCGTTGGAATCAGGCTCGGGGCGCCAGTGTGCAAAACAAGTACGCTTCCACACGCCTCTTTTCCGGAACGAAACATGTCGATCCCAGGGGCAGTTTTGTCAATCGCGTTTGTCTAGTGTCACCTCCGGATGTAGCAGATGTTAACCGCTCTTTTAGAAAGCTATTGAAATAATAATTATGAAGTGCTGTCGCTCACCATACGTCTGCCCAACTTTGCTTCATGCACTTAAATAGTTTCACCAACGGCGATTACGATAAACAGCTTAGCGCACCCTATAATGCAATTGTCTTCGATAAAACAGACGACTGCGCAATTACGGGAGCGCCAACATTAAGTCGCAGCATGATCTAGCTAAGTCGCTACAGTGCTGTCGAAGTTATAGCAAGCCTTCGTCGCTCATACAAATACCCTGTTGGCGCTGTGTAGTGTGTTGGCACTGTGTACTGTCCTGACCAGGTCACTTTACACAACAGTTCTTTTGCTACACCTCGTAGTCGTCTCAATCATCACGACCAAATTGATCTTCCCAAAGCGCCGCTAGCTATCGTCCTCCCAAGCGCCTCTAGTCCTCGTCTATTTACTGTTCTACGTCGCCGCTTAGACCTGCCTGTCTACTCTTTGAACTTTGTCCGTGAAAATAAATCACCCAGCCTTTGGCCGATAGCCGCATCGTACGGCAGAACGGATATTCCTGCAGTGCATCACATCAGCAGAGGGTGGTACAGATTGTAGTATAAGTTATGTTGTTTTGTGGGGTTTAACGTCCCAAAACCAGCTCTGATTATGAGAGACGCCGTAGTGGAGGGCTCCGGAAATTTGGACCACCTGGGGTCCTTTAACGTGCACTGCCATCGCACAGCACACGGGCCCCAACATTTCGCCTCCATCGAAATGCAGCCGCCGCAGCCGGGATTCGATCCCGCGACCCTCGGATCAGCAGCCGAGTACCATAGCCGTTAGACCACCGCGGCGGGGCTAGTATAAGTTATAGGCGCTGATTGTAGCATGCCAGTTACCAGACGTGATTTCTGCGTGTATCTGCCGGAATGATACAAGTCACTAAAATGTGCTTCTGCTACTTGCTCCTGACTCGAATGCACTTTTCGACACGCGGACGGCTCGGGTTTAAACAAGTGGATTATTGCATTACGCGCAATTCACAGTGATATGTCTGTGAGCCCAACAAAGCATAAACAGTAACATTTTCTTTGCTTCCACGGACTCCTAATAAATATCGTGGTCGATTCCTAAAAGGAAAACCTCCTCTGGACGACATTTCTCTACAAAGAGGCAAAGTGTAAGTTTACCAAACCCTAAGGCACTCAAAACGTGAATCTGGGTCTTTATTCGCTGTTTTAGCACAACCTTATTGGTAGAAAGGAGGTCCCTTCCCAGGTATTTGGTGACACGGTAAGCCATTAAAGAACACAGACGTACTAATGACAGGGAACCTATTCTTAACCAGCACCAACAAAAAATAACATTACATGATTGCTTTTGTACGAGGGAACTAACTTTGGTGCTATAAGTGAACACTGTGTAGATCATTAGAATTACCTGTAAAAAAGGGACGAGGTTCATTCTTTTTTTCCTCTATCATCTTCTTGTATTTGTGAATGAATTCACTGGTTTTCTCTGCACATATCCGGGATTGATATTCTTGAATATATTTCCTTGAAAAAAGAAAACACAAACAATGAAACTAAAAGGTAACCAAGCGCAGGCATCCACTTGATGAATCTGAGCCTTTCATTCGCATGCTTCTTTTACGCCTTTTTAGAAAAAAGCAGGCCACTGACGAGATGTATATTTTTCCTTTGTTCCATTGTTATTTTTCATCACGACCTCAGTCTTTGCTATTACCGGAACATGCCTTCACTTTGATATCGTTTAAAGAAATGCTCCACTTTAAGAGCCATCTGTTCATGCGAAGCTAGTTGCTTGTCACTTTGGCAGAGAATACTTGCCGCATTTTCAATTAACCACATAAGTGCATTTATAATAGCGTTCATAAAAACGTATTCGCAAAAATATTGCCACTTTGGAAAAGAGTTGCTATGGACAAAATGACTCATTCAGCATAGGCTATGGAATTCTGAGAAGGACCTGAGAAAGTACCTGAGAAAGTACCTGATGCTTGCAAGATAGAGTGAATTACCGCAGGCAAAGGGATTGCACACGCCGCAATGGTGCACGCCGGTCAACGCACCTTCATATTTAACTATCCGCCTTTGCGCAGCACGGGCACGCTTGCTGCAATGGGTGCCTGTATTTTCTTTGTACAGGAGAAATACGCTACTATAGTAGCACATCGCTGTGTATTTGTTCTTGTGAAGAATCATCCAATGTGATAGAGAATTTTTGGGGAAATAGCCTCGAGAACACTCAGCCGAACTTAAAAAACAAGGGATATACTCGAACTTCAACAATCTTATTTCCTAGTTAATGAGGCATCTCGAATAACTTTCAGAACTCTTCTCTTCCACCAAGCTTGAAGTTCATGCAGCTTCACCAGCCTTTACGGTTTTCGGTAAACACCTACGGACGAATACGAGTCCCTGGATTCGGCTCTTCTCGAATTTTGGTGCAAAAACCCCGCGGAGCTCTTTGCGTTTACGCATGCCAGCGTCTCGCACTCGCCACAATCGACATGTTGTTGAAGCTTTGTGCCGTGGGAAGACAGATAGCTTCAAAACGCTCAGTTCTGCCTTCATGGGTGAAAGGCTAGAGTACCGTGGGGGCGCCTTCTCTGGTCAGCTTTTCATGGAAGATTCATTATGTTAATCGCCTTCTCTATAATATGGTGGACTTATTTCACTTTCGTCCTACCGAAATTAAGTTTTCGCTTACATGGACATTACAGTCTGAGCTGTCACGCGCGTACTTTTTAGTTATGTAGTACGCAATTTTTTTGGGCTGACTTTACTTTCACAAGTTCAACCTCGTGCAAACAAAAAAACATGACGGGGGGCACGCGTGCTCGCTGGGTGCGTATATCGACAGTAGATCTAAATGAATATTTGCACCGTGGACGCTGGATTTGGTGGCGCCGCGAGTTGCTTAAAACGCCCAATCCACGTGACATATCTTCCCTACGTCTCTAAACTCTAATCTCCATTAATCCACGTTATCCTGCCCTGATCTACCTCAGACACCATGTCCTGTTAATCCATGTTAATCATCTCAATACCCTTCAAGGACAGCTTGTCACATTGTAGCCTAGGGTATGCTACCTTAATCGGCCTTAACCCAAGCAGTGTGTTTGGTGCGAAATCCATGGAGGCCTTGGGTTCGGGTTGAAGGAGGGCGTGGGTTCTTCGAGAGACGTGACAGTTTATGCGATTTACACTGATGCCGAGGTTGCTCACGGATACATTGCACTGACATGCAGGGCTCATTATAAAGGTAATGCGTGCTTTCTGGGAAAAGAATTGATTTATCGAACGTCCACGAATGGTTAAAATTCCTAAAAATAATCCCCACTCCTCCTCTGCGTCGATTAACTTGCGCACATGTGTCTACCACGCCCGGAACATACCCTGAAAGTCCTCCACGGGATTGTCCCTCAGGAAGTTTGTAACGTGTATTGGAAGTTTTCACCGTCTCTCAAAGCAGTGAAATGTGATACTAATCATCAGCCGTTAATAAAAGCACAGTGCCGCCCAAACGCCCTCCAGACCCTTCGTATGTTTGTACTTTTAATACCAGTTATGGTATAAGTAACTGACTACTCACGCCGAATGCATTCTTTCTCCGCTCCCGGGGCGCGACCTCAGTTCTTTGTTCGGAACGCAACGCGTTCGTTCGCTGCAGCGTCACGAAGCGGAAGCAGCAGTTGTCTTTTTTCAAGCTGCAGATTAGCGGGAGCTGAGGAATCAGGTCGTCGCAGGCTTCCAGGATTGGTCACTCTCGTTTGGTTGAGCGGGTACTGTTTCACGACAGGGTTACCCGTAAAACATTGACGCGCGTGCTCTACAGGCGACAATGAAGATAACTATGTCAACGTACATTCGCATCTAGTGGATATTTGGGATTTCACGAAGAAAATTTTGTGTCTTTCCTGTGTTCTGCTGTTAGCAAGCTGTCCTGCTACTCTTGTGGAACCTCTCACTGCCGTCTGTTCACGTTGTATCGCGCCGCTAGGCGATATTTGGTATGTCGATAGCAACCACTGGGCAAACGGTGAAGATCCCGAAAATTGAGGAGCGCTTTTCGCTGTCTTCTTTTGCGCAGTATACCACAAAATGAAATATTTTGGTGCTGAAGTGCAGGTGACTGTTTTATAAAAATTAAGAATATTTTGGCGAGCTTACACGCGTGACGTGCAGAGAAAACGTGGTCACGCAAAAACGTGGCCTCGGACAACTGTTTAGGGGATAAGCATGACCCCGGCCAGTGCCATGCAGTGAGAAGTGAACAGAATCGGCGTTCGCAAAATAATGATATTCGTTCTGGCCCTAGTGATTAAACTACCTATTGTGACCGTCGTTCAATTTGAAGACTGTTGAGCATGACTGTTTTACCACCCCAGTAACCTCTACGGCTACCTCTTTGTTTTGAGTGCCTCTTTCAGTGATCACACTGTGCAATCCGTCTCTTCAGTGACGAATGTATTAAGATTTACAGTTCATTCTAGCCGTTAGTTTAGGTTTCTCTTCACGGAGGTGGCGATCAGCTTTGCGCCACTTTGCCTAGTTTACCCACATACCAACGCATATATGAGTATCATGCAATTCTCTTTTTATCTTTCTTACTTTATTTCATACGTCTGCATCTTTCCACCACCTTTCTGGTTCATTAGAGCTGGTACGCCATGTGAGACTACGAATTTAATTATATTTTGTTCATTAACCCATTCGAGAAGAGCCCCTGTAGTAGAAAATACCCATGACGTACACCAAGATGCACAACTCTCACATTGGCCTATTCGAAAATTTTGCAGTTGTAATGGTCCTCTATGATGAAAGCCCTCTGGTGCGATTCTACGTATATCAGGCACAAATCATAGCATGGCGGTTTTCGTAGAGTTTGACATATAATCTGCGTATTTTTGTTATCATAACGCGAGGGCGATGTGGTGCGCAAGAATTAAGAGTGCCACTTGGTACGCGTCCTACCTAAACTGCGTCTTGCCCAGTTAAAGGCTCTCAACTGCTCCTGTGAAGGCGCGGCGGATCGCATCGCGCTATATTGCACGCAGTTCCACAGGGATTTTCTCCTTGTAGACCAGCCAGGGTTGTTGGTTGAAAATTATTTCGGATAGAGCTACAAAATAATGCTACGAAGCGACCATAATCCTAGATTATGGCGCATACCATCCAGGGAGAAGAAGAAGAAGACGGGACTGGCTTGTGGGCGGACTGTCCACAATTTTCTTTGCTGTCCAAAGCCTCTCTCTAAATGCATTTGTAAATAGCCGTCCCCATGTGTCGTTTTCGTATTATCTTCGTGCACGAATAATGAACAAAGAAGTGTTATGAACGCGCCCTTGTGCTTGGCTCGTTCCTTTTAGAGTCGGCTTTTCCCGGGATATCCAAAATAACCTTCGTCATGAAACACGGAGAAGCCTGTAACCCCTCCCTCGTGGCTGTTGCAACACTGCGGGTATCTTCTATTCCTCGCGCTCGCTTGCGCCCTCGTTCCATAAGATCTGCGGAACTGCTGAGAGCAGTAGAGTGTATGGCAGAAAAGCTATGCGTTCGGACTGATTAAATTGATTGATTTGTGGGGTTTAACGTCCCAAAACCAGTTCTGATTATGAGAGACGCCGTAGTGGAGGGCTCCGGAAATTTCGACCACCTGGGGTTCTTTAACGTGCACTGACATCGCACAGCACACGGGCCTCAACATTTCGCCTCCATCGAAATGCAGCCGCCGCGGCCGGGATTCGATCCCGCGACCTTCGGATCTGCAGCCGAGTGCCATAACCACTAGACCACCGTGGCGGGGCGGACTGATTAAATGTTCTAACCCAGTGCTCCGCATTGAGGAACGGGAAATAGGTGCAGCAAGATTGACATATAGAAAAAATTATGAGGATGAACATAGCGGTCGGAATGGTTCCGCGGGATAAGAATCTGGAAGCGTTATTGAGCACTCTGCTGTCATGTAAAAGGAACCTCCCCGGTCCGAGCTGCTGATGCTTAGCCTTAATAATATGTTGCTCCTATTATGCAAAAATATTTTACGCCATAATTGTGCAACTCTTATACACCTACCTGTTAACGGCGTCCAGTTCACCCAGTAGACTTGTGACGCGGTGGTTTCGAGTAAAAGGAAGCCACGCCAGGACGCGACGCAGAGTCCATGGTAGGAATTCTATTGGGGGCCCAGAGAGCAACGTAGCTCGAAATTTCTTCACCAACCTGTGCAGATCTCGGCGTGTCGGGTGATCATGCGTCAAATGGGCACCGTACAAGAATGAAGCAATAGTGTTGAGCGAGCACTGCAGGAGACACTCCTGCACATCCAGCGGCTCCACGTTGGTCTTGGCAACACTTTCATCCAGGCGGGAGAACTCTCCCTGCCGTTCGGGACGCGAGAAAGAAAGGAACGCCGTCATTCTGTGCAGCACATGAGCACATAAACCAGCATTGCTAATAGTGGCTGCGTGATAGTTCACACTCCTGCAGGCAGATACTTGCTGGTGATGCTTCGCTACGTTGTTGCACAGCTCGGAAGCAAAATGTTCATGGAATGCTGACACCAATTAAACATATTCTATCTTATGGGTGCTCTGTATTGTGTATTAATAGCAGAAAAAAGCACGCGACTTGCACAAAGTCGCGCAAACAGGGCGACAGAAGCAAAAATAAAGAAAGACTGAAACAAACGATTCACGCGCTCGCAAGAAAATCTGGCGTATTTTGCAACTGTGGTGTGTTCTTTGTGGAAGTCAAGAAGTTATTTTTATTTCTTATTGTTTATCGTATATAAGGTTACCGTGGGACATAGGACCATGGTGGCGACGGGTCGCCGCAAGTTTTAGGGACGAGCTCACCTACCATCCCAAGAACACGGTTGAATTAACTTATTGAAATAATATGTTTGCCCTAATTTGACTTGTTCCTAGGGCGCGTTATTTTTTTATTGAACGACGACCGCCATTTTTGCGCTGGAGATGCCTCTTACCGCCTTCGCATTAAGGATATGCGATACCACTTTGCGTCGATACTCCAAGCATCTACGAGTTCTGTCGGTGGTATTCCTATTGATGATTGTGAATTACGATGTGGGCGTGGCTAGTGGCTCCACACTTCTCAATATTTTTCCCATCACCCTACTGCACAGTTCAGTAACACTATCCAACAGCAAGACGTTGTGCTCAAGCACGACGCCGCGCATGCTTTTGTGGTTGTTGTTGTTAATAATATAATAATATAACACTTCATGCGGACCAATATGCCAAAACTACAGGGTTACCATGCGTGTCCCGTATTGGAGGTCCCTGGAAGAACATTCGCCCCAAGGTGTTCTCAGACGAGTTCCTTATAAACGTTGGTACACCTGTGTTTTCTGCATTTAACTGCCATCGGAATGCACGCTCCATGTACGAAATTTTATCCTGCTAGGCCGACCTCTGTAGGCACACATCCTACTCATGTGTAACTGGTTCAGTGCTGTGAGCGATCCCTAGCGACGACATTCACATCAAGTAAGGGAAATGGATCACGGGCCGGATTGTTTGTTTCAGAAAAGCTAATGCGTCCAAATAGACAATGAGGCTAATGAATGCGTATAGGAATAATTTCTAGTATTGAGTGTAGTACTTATAACTTAAATGTAAAGGAATTTCCAAGAGGACGGAAAAATGTCAGTTTTGTTCTCTGAAACTTGTTGCATTTAGGTGGCATGCGAGAGTTTAATCGACGGCAGTTAAGGTGGTACTACGTGAAGCCTGCAGGCGCAACGTGTATTGCGCAAGGGCTGCCATGATTGTGAGTGGTGCTCACTAGCACACTCAAGTGAAATGTGCAGAAATACCTAAAAAATAGACTGACGAAGAAGCACCACTGTACTTCAATTGTAAGAGCAATTAGACGCGCTAAGATAAAACATACGTGCTCCATTCGAGCGCATTTTTGATCCCTTCGACCTTATGCGATAACTAATAGAATGTAGCTGAATATACACCATATCCCACAGACGATAGCGATCGGACGTCATGCGAAGCATTGTTTCGAGTGTTAGCAAAAGGACGAACGTCTTTGTGGAAAGTGCGCTATTCTATTTATGACTGCGTGGTCACACCAAGAACTGGGACAACACCGTGGCGTCTGCGTGGTGTGGTACGGCGCAACCATTAGTGCAGAGGTGTCTGATTTATCGATGACTGATTGGCTCTACGATAAGCTGGTATGCGTATCATAAGCGTCATGCGTTGAAGAGTTGTGACAGGGTTGAGTGAAGTTGGAGAAAACCATTCCGACTTATAGTCGGACACATCATGATTGTTTAAAGTACTGCTGTGAGAGCGACTTAAACACTATAAGTTCAACTGACGTTATACCAGCACCAATACCACAACTGCTGGTGCAGTAGGTTTACTTGCGGGAGGAGCCGCCGTTGTCTATTGGTAGCATGCTCGCTTGGCACTTCGGGATCCCGGCTTCTATCTGAACATCACAGCGCGTTTGTCTATGTTTATTTCGCCTACATTTCAGTGATAACCTACGACGAACGGTGCGCCTTTCTTGACTGTGAAGCCCGAAACGCATGCTGTTGCTGCTGGCTCATGGATTTGTTAGCATCGTCGAGGAGGATTTTTACTCTACTTCGGTTTGATCTAGGATGAAGTTCGTGAGGTCGTTTACCAGTTGTGTTTGGGGTGCTGGACGTTTTTCAGAATAATAGATTGCAGAGACCTCTCTCCGCCACTGACGGTGAAGCAATCGTTCAAAGAACTGCTGCACGAGGGATGCTGCATTGTGCAGCAGTTTCGTCGGACCTTTCAGCGCCTGTATGAGGAATGCTTTCAGTAATTTCGCCAAGAAATAATCTGGTGCCACATACTGCCAATTGTCGATTTCTTTTAGTGCAGCAACCGTAATAGATGCAGAGCACTGTCTCCGCAATGTCATAGTTCACCTCGCCAAGCCAAATACCTTGAAATGCCACATTCACAGGCCAAGATTGAATCACCTGCTCGTAAAGAGCTCTTATTGGGCACCTATACAGAGGCAAAGAATGGAAAAAGATTGCGTAGGTACTGTACTCGATTTAGTGCAGTAACTTCCAAATTGCTTGGCAAGTTTTCTTACCTTCATGATGTCCTCCATAGCTTTTCTGTCAAATCCGCAGCCGCGCAATATGGACAAGCAGAATTTCCTGTTTGCTGTCCAAACTTCTCCGTTCATTGTACATATACCTGAAAAAACTGACTTTATTGAACTGTAGCTACAGAATCTTAGGCAAGTTGAGGCTACTGTGACACGTTATAGCCCTACAGAAACGTTCCTCGTGGTCGCTCCAATATGCTTGCACAAAAATAATATTAAATGTATGGCAAATTTACAAACGATATGTAGTGCGTCCGGTCTTCATATGGAAACGTGGGCAATTATTGGAACATAAAACGGAACGTTTCTGTAGAGAAGGCCGGTTTTCCTTACAGGAAGCTGAAAACTTGGGCATGATAGCAGGTTGCCGGGAAGAAACTGTTACCTTATATCCTTTCTGTGTTAAGTTATGATCTGAGTTGTTCCCGCCAGGTAGAGCACACAGCAGAAACAGGACTGACTCGGAATCTGTAAATACGGCTGCTTTCAAATTCAATTCTCCAAAGTGGCCGCCGCATGTACAACGGCAGTCGATATTTCCTTCCTTGATATTATAAGCTCAACTCTTTAGGCTTTCACGGAACACAAAGGTGGCTCACGCTGATCCTCCCACTGACTTCAAACCATCGGTTAAGAGGTAATGGTGATCGTTGTAGTCTTTGAGCAGCAAGAGTACATACAGCTTCTTTAATGCTCGTGGTGTGGTTTATGTCTTTGTCCAAATGTCTAGCATTGTCTGCCGAGGCATTTTTTCGTGTGTGTAAGGGAAACGGGTGGCTGAAACACAAAGAGGGCATGAAACGGATGGAGGCAAACAATTTCAAGAAGGTGTTGGAAGTCTCTCAGCAGGCCTGGCGTCAATGTAGCGGTACTTGTAGGCCGCTGTGCTCCTACAAATGGATGCTCTGCGCTGGCCCGCTGTGCGGAGGGGCGTGGTCAAGGTGTGAAACGTGTGCCTTAAGCACAATGAAATTAAGGAGTATTGTGGTAGGACGATCCTTCGAAATTGTAATTGTATCCGCTGTTTATGTCCAGGCCCTGACCACTGCCGTTTGTTCATACTGTGCTTTTCAGGTGTTTGCCAGCACCGCGAAGCTGTACCTCTCGTATTAGAGGAACAGCGAGCTCTACAGCTGTAACATGGTTTTCACTGACGTCCCCTGGTTTTCCTTACAGAGAAGTTGACAAGCTTTCACGTGTTCTTCAGCCGTTCGTTTAGACTTGCCCAAGGTTAGCTCCAGCAGAGTTCACGACTGTTGATGGCGCACGAAGACCTGTACGTCTTTGTGTAGAAACATCATGGCCATTGAATATTATGGAATATGCTGCCATTTGTTTCCCCTTCAAGGCCACGAATGCCGATTCCTCAGGCGCATCTGCAGGCTTTCCTCATCGGTGTATGCCGATACGGAAAGTGCGGTTTTCCGTGTGTAGCGAGAATCCAACTGTGTCTTACACACTGCGCCCAAACACTGGTATCACCACAGACGGACATTCAAACAACATCTTCTGTATGTTCTACAAGACAGACCAGAACCACGTGAGGTAAGGAGGGGCTCACGGTGAGAACTTGCGGAATACCTTTATCATGGCCTGCTCAGAAGTCGGTACATGAAGACTGCGCGCAAGGAACGATCTGTCCTGTAGGCTATACGGATATCCAGGGATACAGCCTCTTTAGGAGCAGTAACCCATGGCCCATCGGCATCCGAATATGGTGCGACGTATTCTCGTATCTTGTTTCATCGTGCAGAATAACTGTTACCAAGTCACTGACACCGCAAGTGGAGCAATGACGGTGACAAAAAACAGCCATACCACATAGAGACACCTCGTAGTGTTCAAGGAACTAAGTAGAACTTACCTCTCGGTGAGTTGCTTGAAATCACGAGAACCATTTACGTGGAACATTGCAAAACGTGTTTAGAAAGAAAGAGGAACCAACAGGTATAGATCCACATATTGCTTCCCCTCCCTTTCTATCTGCTCTCTTTTTTACACGTTGCGTTGAAATATGTTGTCGTGAGTTCAAGGAAATACTCTAGTCTGGCAAGGTGCATGCTCTGTTAACTTTCATACATTGATGGCTATTGCAATTGGCGGCATCATGAGAGCTCCACTAGGGATTTTCAATGCTAGTGGAGCCTAATGGCTGCTTACGTGCTGTGTGTCAGCGCACAATCATGCATCTTCGCTGGACCCTTCTACAACTCGCCAATAAACGCCACTAAAACTTGCAAAGCAGGTCACTCTGTCCTATGTATATCTTTCATGAAACCGCCGTATCGGCGCAAACGCGAGTGTGGAGGTCACGTCTGACCACATGCTGCTGCCCTTTGCGTGCCGCATAGCTGTGTCCGCGCCTTGTAAGCTCCTTTTACGCACAGAACTAAGCAGGATTTATTGCTTCGACTGAAGGCAATCAAAGCGACGTAGGCGTTTCCTCACTGATGGCTTGATGCGACAAGGACAGTAAGGTTTTCTATAAACACAAGGTCGTGTAGGCACACTATGTCTGGGAACACTCTAAGTCACCCGTCGTTAACGGTCTTTGTCATTGATTGATTTCTTAGGTTCTACGTCACAAGTCACGAAAGAGCCATATATGAGGGACGCCGTTGTGGACGACTTGGCAAATTTCGACCACCTAGGGTATCTTAACGCGCGCTCCCGTCGGACGGTGTGCAGCCACCCCGGCTGGGATTCGATTGCACGAACTTCGGATAAGTAGCCGTATGCCATAGCGGCTAGCGTACCGTGGCGGTGCACCGGAATTCGTGAGTGTTCCCGTTCGGTGATATTGCATGTATTGCGGGCCCATGAGGCTCTGCGCTGTCTTCCAATTATTGAGGTAGGCTAGTATCGCGAACGATTCGGGCATCACAAATAAATACCGGAGCAATTACTGTTTTTATTTCAGAAATTGTCTCATATAATTATATAGGTAAAAAGGCACGCTTTATCCTCAGTTGCGGTATCATTACGCGAAAGAAATTTAGGATGTCGCGCCAAATTATCAGTCACAGGAAGAATTTCCGGCATCTCGCTCATGGGGCTAGTCAGTGTGAAAGATCTGGTAGTTTAATGAAGAGAGCTGCTTACCTTTGGGGCCATCACGATAACCGAAAGTACAGGGCGAGCGTACCAGGAGCTCAGTCGTGTTCCAGAATTTCATTATATTTTCGTAATCATTAAGTACGATGACATTGAAGCCATTTACCTTGAGCCTGGAAAATATGTCATCGGATTTTTATGGCTTCCCAGCGGGATTTTCTCAAATAATAGTTGATTTATAAGAAAGCTTTAAATGGAGTGTTTTTGGCTCCCAAATTCACTAGGCTATCAACCTGTTTTTATCTACGCACTCGGAACGAAAACATATAAGCTGTCGTGCAACAGGCAATTTTCCGCCTTAATTTCAAAAAAGAAAAATCTGCCTCGTTAAAACGCGTGTGAGACCATTAAACTTCAACTATAAGATGTGGCAAAATTACGAGGAGCTGAACGCACACGTTTTTCATACGCAGTGAGCATCCCATACGGCAACCTGCACACAGCGCGAAGGGATGCTAATGTCGGGCAGATAACAACCAGTTTTATCAGGGGACACTATCACGTTACGTAGAATCTCGTGACTCTAATGACAGCGAGAGTGCGAGCTCGCCCTTCCCAAACAAGCCTTCGTTGAGCACAAAGGACGACTGCATGGCGTTAACACCAAACGCAACCGTTCCGCTATGTGTTTCGCAATCGCAGCACAATGTATTTTCGGGCTTCAGTTCCTACCACCAACCGTACGTTGGAGCCGTTTTGAATCGTCCCAAGAAACCGCCATCCATAGAGAGCTTTGCTGCAATATGGCGCCGCTACGCCGCCGTAACTAGGGTGGTGTACTGCATGGCGTGAAAATGTACTTCATGGCGTGAACGCCGGACGCTAAAGCGAGCCACAAAGTAACTGTACTGCGACCTTGGCGCAGTGCGAACACAAAGTTCGGGATACGCTAGTTTTATGGTGGTGATAATACGACCATCGAAGGAGAAGAACCTGTATAAGTGACTGTGTAACAGAGATAACGAACCACGAAAGAGCGGTCATTGCGTAGCGCACTGAGGATAACAGATGGAGATCCATAGCTGCGCCTCACTCAGCAGTGGTCCGAATCGCGTTTACTAGTAAATGATTCTCCCGCTAGCATGCGGGCCTGGGCCTGGGATTCCGTTTGTGGCTGCCGTACCCTGTGGACATGCGTGCTGTCCGGCCTAGTGCAGTGTTTTTTGGCAGGCACATAGCTGAGGGACGACCGACCTACGTAGCTGTCCACTGAGTATAGTTTTCTTGAGGGTGAGGAGTTCCTGAGGTGCTGCCTATCCACTGGTAGGCAAGGTAGTCTACCGGCCTCAGTGCACGTTAAAGAACCCCAGGTGGTCAAAATTTCCGGAGCCCTCGAGTACGGCGTCTCTCATAATCAGAGCTGGTTTTGGTACGTTAAACCCCACATAACAACAAGTCTACCGGCCTGCGTGTCCTACCGATCAACGTCCAGACCTAACTCGAGGTTTCCTGACAGCGTAGCACGTCACCGTCGTAAGCAGCATCACCATCTCTACTCATGTGCAGCACTGCGGAGGGAGTGTGCCGCATAGTGAACCGCCCCGCCCACCAGGACCACCAGACACAAGGGCGAGTCAAGAATGCGTGAGTACTGGGCCTACCACGGCATAGACGGAGGTACATACCAAAGCCAAAACTCACGTGTGCGGTCCCCCTGTTGTCATGTTTTGCACCCGCCGTTTTATTTCTTTTGTGAAGAGGGCGCTTTTACTGTTCTATGTTAAACAAACCTTACGTATTCAAACTTGGATCAAGCAGGATAGGGTAAACATGTAGCTTATATGCGGAAAATCTGCATCACGTGCGAGAGAACTACGCTTAGATTAACATTGCCCCGTAATTTTCCATCTAACACGCTAATAACGCGCTGATGGAATTACAGAAGATCAGATACATGTGACAGAGCACTCCCACATTAGAACAGGCTTATCTGTCCTTACTTGATCACTCACCGCGGCGATGATGAGATATGTGTCGCCATGCAGTGTACCATTAAATGAAGCATTCGGACAAGTGGCTACTAGTAATTCAACCTGAAATTGCTAGTGGCTTTCGACGACGTTGTGGTATTAACTGAGGTGTAGCAGGTCGCAATGAGGGCCGGAGGGCTAGGGAATTATTTCATTGCTAAGTAATAGGCAAGTGGGAACCTACCGACACATTGTAGAGGAAGAACTAAGAGCACGATTCCCGATTAATAAGCTTTTATCGCCTATATAAAGCAATCAAACGAACGATCGGGCAAGAATTCTTGTAAGGAAGTATAACATGATGTGAAAAAGCTTCTGATCAAATGACAGCGCAAAAATGGCTTAGTCTTCAACTGGCAGTCGCTATTGAGCAGACGAAGCCTTAAATCTTTGAGAAAAATACGGGGCATAAGAAGACCTAAAAAGCAGAGGCGAAGCGACGCAGAAGGCAATGTCACTACCAATACGGATATAATAGTTTCAGCAGGTAATGCGCTCTAATAGAATCTGTTCAGTGTCTGTTCAAAACCTGTATTGATTGAAGAAGGAGTCATCCAGAACAAGAGATCCCCCCGTAATAACTTATTAAGTACAGGAAGCATCGAAACAAATAAAAATTAAGCAGAACGTCAGCTAGGGAGTATGCCGGCATCTTCGCAGAATACGAAGATTCGCTTAAGTGGGAACAACTGAACGTCATGGTGTGGCAGAAGGACATCCTTATCACCTTGCTCTAACCAGAACTAACCAGAATATAGATACCGTGTGAATCGGTGCGGGATAGAAGTGAAAGAGCAAGGTCCTGCGCGGATTACAAACTCTTGCCATTCACCTTAGGCCCATGATATGGCGAAAAGACGCTACCTTTATCTGAGAAAGCCAGTGAAGGATATCTAACGCAGGTGCGGCGGCTTAATATCGCCTTCGACTTCTCCTCTACAGCTTGCTCTTTGTATAAGCCACGTAGCGCTTACCTCTATATTTATGAGATCCTTGCAGAAACACTAGCGCTTCCGTTTCTTAGGATAACTGCGATCCTCTCAAACTCTCCAACTTTTTGTGATATATGACTCGCCATAACACTAACGTAAGTGAAGGGTGTTTCGCTCATACATTAGAAGAGATTATCTTCCGTAGCTTGCTAAACATGTTCAGGCACAATGGAGAAGCAAAGATTCGTGGCGAGAGAGGAACGGGAGAGCGCTTCATCATGTGTTGAAACCTTAGGCCTTAACGCTCCCGCTATACAAGTACTCCTGGAATGTCCTTTGCAGATATTTCACAGGGCCAGTAGTTCTGCGAAGCACTAATGTAGCTCATTAGTGCATCGAAATGAGACCTAGGGGCATTTTTCCCACTGGCACTTGGATTTTCATGTGCGGAAAGCGTGGTTTAATTTTTATGCATCTCCCCAAAGTGCTGATAGAAAACATTCCAGTGTTGCTAATGTACGCACCTCATCACAGACCCGTACTCCTTTGTCCACTGGAGGCATTTGTTCCTGAAGAAGTCGTGAGCAAGGATTTCAAGGTGCCCTCGTATGCCCGTCACAGGGGGCATTGGCGGCAGCTTGCTTCCGGGCGGGCATCGCCGTCGCAGAGTCCACTCGTTCAGGAAGTGTAAGGTAGTCCACAGAAGAGCAGCGAAGACAGCGGTTAAAAGTACTGGCGTAATCATGTCCTTCCCCGTGCCACCTAGGGAAACAGAGTGGTGCAGAGAGCGAGACGGAGCTTAATGGCCCAATATGTTGTCGTCATTGCCGTGTAACTAATATATAACCACTTAAATAACATGGATAACTGATACAACTGCAGCGGCTCCTTGTCTTTTATTTCTCGAATACCTTAATACGTAAATGTTCTACAAAGAAAAAAACAGTTAGATTCAAGAGAAGAAATTCAGTTTGCCGCACTCGTGATTCATGCAGAAGGAAACTACACAAGAATGTACCACTGTCAAGCATCTTGTGCTCAAGGAAATTGACCATGTGGAAACGAACATGCCCTAGTTCAATACGTGTGTTGCATTTTCTTTGGGATTAGAAGAGACGGCTTACTTACGCCTGTACGCTCAGCTATACAAATGAAAAAATTCTCTCAGACATTCCCCTGGCCAACTGTGTGGCGAGCCGGCAGAAAACCTGTTCGCTTACGCAGCAAAAAAAATGTGTTTACAGTTACTGCAATGGTTTTTGATGTGCTGTAAAGGAAAAGATCAACTAGTGCACCCCTAACTCTTACGTTTAGCCATCCGTTCAACTCTCCAATGAGAATATTTGAAATCTAAACAAAAATTCTCCGCCATAGTCGAAAGTTCCGAAGCACCAGACAGTTGCGTTTATTGGGCGCACGGGCATTCTCGCAACACATTGCACCAAACTAAATTTTTCTGAACATCGTCATTTGAAAGAAAGAATCCGGCGAATACAAGGTCTTCCCTGTGCCTAGTTGGAACAGCGGTGGTGATTCAATTCCTCCAACCTTGAAGAACGAGCTCTTTAACCTTGGCTTATCGCGCATGTCTAAACTTACCGTTAGCATTCATTCGTGGATTCCCTGTAACCATTTAGATTCTTCTGTAATATTGTAAGGCTTTATTAATTTCGTCTAATAAATAAAAGTACGTACCAAAACCAACACTAACAAAGCAAATTTCTGGTAAACGAATCTAAATAATCAATTACAAATGGCTCGCGGGCACGCATCGAGGTGCTGCGAGACCACGATCTGGTACGCATTGTGTTCCTGTGGTGCAACACTGCAATTTTCTCTAGTATGTCCCCGCAGACGATTGTCCACATCGAAGCGGACGTATCCACGACAAAACACGAGAATATGGACGACGCGAATATTGAGAGGTTATTGATTCTCATTATGAGCAAAAGAAACGTGTAGATGAGAAAAAACACGAAACATATAAATGCGAACATTTATTTCAAATACAGCCTGTCACGATATCCGAGACTACCGTTCGAACCGTGCAAGAAAAATCAGTATTTGGCCGCGCACATCGGAAACGTTTGTATCAAATTTTAACTACGCGTTCTGAACGGTAGCTTGCTCGCCCCACGAGAAACTGGGAGGCAGGTTCAGGAAATGTTATATTCTCCAAAAGAGCGGAGCTTCGGTTCCCTCTGCGATATTCTAAAATGTTCCAGCGTTTGTCAACACCTCCGCGGTCGCGCTGTTCTACAATTATTTCGCAAGGCCGGGCTCCAATTTACCTCATCGGGGTGTCGCTTCGGTCGCCTTCGGATAACCGTTCTAGACCACCTCCTCGAGGCTTCAGGTGTTCAACCAGACACCGAGAAAATTCGTACTGTCGCGACTTTTCCCCTTCCCCAATCTGCCTAAGAAGTCTGGAGTTTTGTTGGTCTGTGCTCACACTTCAGACGGAAGATTTCGCAGTCATAGCTCACTCACTCACGGAACTGCTCAAGAAAAATGTGGCTTCTATATGGGGTCCCCCTAATGCTGCCGCGTTCCCACGCACATTATACTTCTGACCACCGCACCCGCATTGCCCACTTTCACCCCTCAGCTCCAACAGAAGTCCGAACCGATACCAGCAGATACGGACTCGGAGCCGTCCTTGCACAAAGCGAACGAGGACACATCCGCGTTATCGCCTATGCTAGCCGCCTCCTCACTGCCGCACAGCAAAACTATTCAGTTACGTACCGCGAATGCCTTGCTCTTGTTTGGGCTGTCCCAAGTTCCACCCATATCTACATGGTACGCATTTCTCTACCATAACGGACCATCACACGCTATTCTGGCTTTCGTGGCTCAAGAGTCCTGCTCGCCGCTTTGGTTGCTGCGCGTTGCGGCTGCAAGGATATGGCTATACCGTGACTTACAAGTCGGCACGCCAACACCAAGACGCATGCTCTCTGTCTCGTTAACCAGTCGAAGAAGCCCCTGCATTTAGAACAATTATACCGATGCTTGTGTTTTATTCATATCTAGACTACTTCATATCACCGACGAACGACGCGTGATGCATCCTTGCGTGCCATCACTGATCACCCCGAATCGACCCCGAATCGACCTCGACAAGTTTCGCCTATTTGTCCACCGAGATAGTGCACTGTGCCAACGCAGCTTTCACCCAAGTGACTCGACATTACATCTTCTCATCCCTAATTGTTACGTCGCTACCAAGATGCATCAAGGAAGCCAGATAACAACAAGAACGAAGGTTTATTCAGCAGCTTGTCTTTGTAGTAAGCGCACGTGACATTGCAGTGACGTGCACTGATAAGCCTGCATACTGCTCACACATCACTAATCATCTTCGCTTGGCCGTCCTCCATGCATTTCACGACCATCTAATGGCTGGCCGCCTTGTGTGTCGTGCCCTTACGACAGAGTACACCGATGCTCCTTTTAACTTCGGCTTGCTCGCTCTGTCCGCAAGTACGTCGAGCGTGTGAGAAATGTCATCGGTGTAAAACAGTATCGATGCTTCCAGCCGGGCACGTTCAAGCGCTGGGTGTTGCTTTCGAACCATTCTTTCGCGTTTGCTTCGACTTACTTACCCCGCCAAGTCCGGTAACAGGTAGGTCGCTATGGCCACAGACTGCGCCACGCACTAAGCGGTCATTGTGCGTTCCGAATGCACGTGTGGTTCCTTATGTCGCTTATATTCTTCGCCATGACGTAATTCTATTGCGTGGTGCTTGACGGCAGCTACTTACGTACCGTGGCCCGACATTTCCTTCAAGCGTCGTCGCACGCATACTGAGGTCATGCCAAACAAAGCACAAGTTCAGTACATCACATCATCCGGAAACCATCGGCCTCACAGATCGTCTGAATCGAACTGTTACAAAGATGCTTGCGAAATGCGCCTCTTCTGACCCCAAAGACTAGGACTTTCCCTTACCGTATGTCACATTCGCGTGCACTTCTTCGCGCCACGACATCGCTGGCTATTCCCCAATTTTTCCAGCCTTACCTCTCGATACGTCAGTTCCTCGTCTCGCAACACCGACACACACCGACGCTATCGCCAGAGCTGTTCACGCAAGGGAAATAGGCCGTAATGGCCTTTTGGCCTCCCAAGAGAATCAGCGTCGTTTGTACGACCGAAGACACCGGGACGTGCAATTTTTGCCTGGCTCTCTGGTAATGTTATAGTCTAGGTCCCTTCGCGTCAGTCTCTCTTAAGACTGTTGCATCGGTAATCAGGCACATGCCGCGGTCTTCGTGCCGCCACCCCTGTGATTTATGAAATCGCATCTGTGGCCCCCTCTGCTGCGTACGCTGCATTACCTTGTGGTATGGCGCGCGTCACCCGTCTGACGGCTTATCATGCTCCCGATGATACTGAGGGACGTCGTCCCAAAGACGTTGCTTCTAGCACTGGGGGATGATGCTAGATGCCGCTCGGACGACGCGCGCGGGCGTATCGACCGAACGGCAAAAATAGCTGTGAGCTTGGCCGGTCAGCATTGCCGCAGGTGTTGTAAATAAAGGTACCGCGTCCCTGACCTGTCGTACGCGTAGCAATATGAAAAGCAATAAAAGACTGTTCGGTGTGTGCACAGCACACGCATGCTCAAGTACTCTGGTGTCATGGGAGAAGTGCGTGCTTGTTGCGTTTGGTGTTCCTGCGACGGCGCCATAGAAGAAGGGTCAGGTGGTGAAGATGACGACGACGGGCGAAGAAATGCGGCCGCGATGGCCAAAGACGCGAGCATGGCGCGTGGAGCGTGCACGTGAGGCGCCACTTTCAGGGGAAGCGAGGCGGCGTTCCACCAGAGCGGACGTGGCACAGGAGCTCTCCGCGAGAACCACGGTCGAGGCGTAGTCACGAGTGCCTGGCGGGCGCCAAGAGTCGGAGTGGATGGCTCCGCTTGGCACCGACCTCCCAATGCAGTCCACGGAACGCCTGACTAGCCGCCCGTGCCACCAACAGCACCGTCGGGTGTAGGCCTGAGAGCTGTACCACCGGCCTAGGATCTCGCAGTCAGGTCCACGACTCGGTGGGTCTTCATCTCCGTCGCTACCTGCAGCACGGTCGGGCGTAGTCCCGAGTGCGGCCCTGCCTCATCGAGCACACTAGTGCCTCGAGTTTCGTGCCAGCTCTCCTGCCTCTTCGGGCCACGAGGGCCTTGAGTACCGTGCCGGCTTCAGTACCTCCTCGTTCCTTCGCAGGCACCATGTAGACGCCAGTGTAGACGCAGCGCTGCTTGTCGACGACCTCCCGCGACGACCTCCGACTCGCGCCGACTTTCCACCTGCGTCCTTCCCCCGAACGAGTTGACCAGCCTCGGTAAGACTGTTTCGAATTGTGATGATGATGATATTTGATGTTTTGTGGCGCAAGGGCCATTTTTGGCCAAAGAGCGCCAAGACAAAGGAAATTCAGCAAACGATGGTGAGTGCTATTACAATGGGCATATGCATGGTGGCTGTAAAGTGGCCTAAAATACTGCGCACTCAAAGTGCGTAAAACATATAACCATTTAAAACCATGAGAGTGACATTAAGTGTCTGCAATGAGCCTAAAAACTGTACAATGAATAAGAATACTAAGAGGCTGAAGTGATGCTGGGCACTGCTGCCTCAGAAGCCCTTGCTTTGCAAGGGGCCAGAGACGCGTGCATTTAAGGCGTTCTCTCGTAGAAACATCCTCTTGCAGAGGATGTTCTACGTACGTCTTTCAGAAATAACTTTCAATGTGCCGGCATCTTTAAGAAAATTTAATAGCGTATGCTGGTGAAAAAGTGCATCAATTCCTAAAAGCATCGCAGGATGAAGGGGAATATGTTCCCGATATGCCCTTGAAAAGTGTCTTTTTCTCAGAGGCTCGAGATCTTGACATTGTATGAGGACATGAAGCACAGTCAGTGCCTCCCCGCACCTATCACAGGTCGGAGGTTCATCCCCTGTCAAAAGATAATTGTGCGTTCCGTAAGTGTGTCCTATTCTCAGTCTCGAGAATAGGACATCAATTCGTCTAGATTTCGTAGTGGGGGGCCAGTTTTCTATATTTTTCTTAATTAAATGAAGCTTGTTGTGGGTCTGGGCATCCCACAATCGTTGCCAGTACATATTAAGTCTTTTACGCACGTAAGCTCTCATGTCCATCACAGGGACAGCAATGTTTGATTTGGCAGTGTTTGTGATAGCAGATGTGGCAAGCTGGTCAGCCAGCTCATTCCCCTTTATATTACGGTGTCCTGGCACCCAGCATACAGTCACATGTTGGCCAGAAGTGTAAATAGAGCACAAGAGAGAATACAGATCAATAATGACTGGATTTCTGTGTTTGCAATATGAACTTAAGGTTTTCACAACACTCAATGAATCTGTGTATATGACAGCTTTATGTACTTTCGATTGTTTTATGTGTTTCAGAGCAGACAATAAGGCATATGCCTCAGCTGTAAAGATGCTGGTGTTAGGGTGTAGAACATCAGATTCCGAGAACGATGGGCCGACAGCTGCATAAGACACGCCGGCATGGGATTTAGAGGCATCAGTGTAATATTCTGGGCAGGAAAACTTAAACTGAAGTGCCAAAAAGTGCATGTGGATATGGGCTTCTGGTGCATGTTTAGTCACTTCCACGAACGACATGTCACAGTCTACCATCTTCCAAAGCCAGGGCGGGAAAGGTTCAGGCGGAGCCATTAGGTGATGCTCAAGCAGTGGAATATCCATGTCATCACAGAGCTTCCTCACACGAAGAGAGAATGGCTGTCTCACTGATGGTCTGTTATGGAACAACGTTGCGGATGCCATATCATTAACAGTGGCATGACAAGGGTGTCCTTTGTTGGAGTGTACATTCAGAAAATAATTTAAGGCACAGTATGAACGCTGTATATGGAGGGACCATTCATTCGCCTCGACATAAAGACTTTCGACCGGGCTTGTTCTGAAGGCACCGGTGGCGAGGCGTATGCCTAAGTGATGAACAGGGTCCAGCATCTTGAGTGCGCTGGGTGTAGCCGACTGATAAGCTACGGCGCCGTAGTCCAACCGAGATCGAACGAGGCTCCTATAAAGATTCATGAGGCACTTCCTGTCACTGCCCCATGATGTGTGCGATAAAAGCTTTAGGATGTTCATTGTTTTCAGGCATTTAGCCTTGAGATATTTTATGTGGTGAATAAAGGTCAGCCTGGAATCAAGTACAATACCTAAAAATTTTTGTTCTCCATGTAATGCTAGGCGCTGGCCATGTAGTTCAATAACTGGGTCTTGGACCAAGCCCCTTTTTCTTGTAAAAAGGACTACTGAACTTTTCTGCGGATTTAGCCTGAACCCGTTCTCATTTGCCCACTTTGATATATTGTTTAGGGCAAGTTGCACGTGCCGCTCACATACTGTCAGATTGCATGATCGGAAGCCTACCTGCACATCATCAACATACACAGAATAAAACACATCTCTTGGAATTGATGATCGCAGAGAGCTCATTTTTACAATAAAGAGGGTACAACTCAGAACGCCACCCTGCGGCACTCCAGTTTCCTGAATGAACACTCTAGAAAGAGCACTACCAATCCGGACGCGGAATGTCCGGTTCGACAGGTAGCTCTCAATGATATGAAACATGTTCCCGCCAACACCCATTCTAGACAAATCACGGAGAATCCCATAGCGCCACGTCGTGTCGTATGCTTTCTCAATGTCCAAAAACACAGACAGAAAGTACTGTTTGTGGACAAATGCGTTGCGGATGTAGGCCTCTACACGCACGAGGTGGTCAGTAGTCGACCGGGCCTCTCTAAATCCGCACTGATACGGGTCAAGGATGCGATTATATTCAAGGTGACACAATAGGCGGCAGTTTATCATCTTTTCAAACACCTTGCAAAGGCAACTCGTAAGTGCTATTGGGCGATAGCTTGTTACTAAGGAGGGGTCTTTTCCCTGCTTTAGAACAGGAACAACTATGGCTTCTTTCCACGCGATTGGAATGTGTCCCTCAGTCCAGATATTGTTATAGATTGAGAGCAATGTCACTTGTGTATCGGAGTGTAGATGTTTAATCATATCATACATAATTCTGTCGGGTCCCGGTGCCGAACTCTGACATGAAGCTAGTGCAGTTCTTAACTCAGCCATGCAAAACGGACGATTGTAGGGTTCATTCTGGTGGCATTTATATTCCAATCGCTTGCTTTCTTCTTTCTCTTTGTATCTCTTGAAAGACTGCGGATAGTGCATGGAACTAGAAATACGTTCAAAATGCTCTCCCAGAGCATCTGCCTGGTCTACCAAGGTATTTCCCTCGTGATTCACAAGAGGCAGTGGTTGGGATGGCTGCCCATTTAGCCTTCGCAGATTATTCCAGACTTTTGCCTCCTGAGTGTATGAATTTATACCTGATAGGAACTTCTGCCAGCTTGCGCGTCTTGCCTGTCGTCGTATGCGCCTTCCCTGAGATTTTATCTGTTTAAATTGGACAAGATTTTCCGCAGTTGGATATTTGCGCAGGATACCCCATGCCTTATTTTGCTTCCTTCGCGCCTGTTTGCAGTCATCATTCCACCAAGGAACTCGTCTTTTGCATGAATGACCATTCGATTGCGGAATAAACCTTTCTGCTGCATCTAAAACAAAAGTGGTAAAATATGTAACAGCAGCATCTATGCTAAGATCATTGATAAAATCTTGTGATAAATACGTAAACTCATTAAAACGCTCCCAGTCTGCAGATTCTAGTTTCCATCGGGGAGCATGAGGCAGAGAGTCTTGTTGCTCGTTCAAGTTCAATGTTATGGGGAAATGGTCGCTTCCAAAAGGGTTTTTGATGACATTCCATTCCAGGAAAGGAAAGAGGACTGCAGAGCCAATCGCGAGATCAAGTGATGAGTATGTTTTGTGTGATAAGTTGAAATACGTTGGTTCCTTTTTGTTGAACAGGCATACGTCCGATGTTACCAGCAAATTTTCTACAAGACGGCCTCTTTGGTCACAGCGCGAGTCTCCCCATAAGATATTATGGGCATTAAAATCGCCTACGATAATGTAAGGCTCTGGAAGTTGTTTAATGAGGGTGTACAACTCCTCTTTGGTCAGTTGATAATGAGGCGGTATATAAATAGAACAGATTGAAACCAACTTATTAAATAAAATTGCACGGACTGCAACCGCCTCGAGGGGCGTTTGAAGGACAATATGATGGCAAGGAATAGACTTATCCACCACTATCGCGACACCTCCCGATGAAGTAGAGGCCTCATCACGGTCTTTCCTATAGACGGCGTAATGCCGGAGAAAGTTCACCTGTTTTGAGCTTAAGTGCGTCTCCTGGACACAGAACACCTTCGGCTGGTAGCAGCGTAGGAGCTCACTTATGTCGTCTAGGTTGCGAATTAGGCCCCTGATATTCCAATACATTATTTGCGTCGACATATTAGCGAAAAGTATGGCGTTCCGTGTAGGAAGATAATGAAGAGTGTATGCTCAAGGGTCCTTATCAGGACCCCTGATTTTCTGCTTTTCTTTCTTCTTGCGGTCAGCAGAACTGCACCGCTCTTTCGGCACCGATGGCACCGGTGTCGTGTCCATTGCCTCATGGGAGGCACTGGACGCCCGCGCATGCAGGCTCGTTGTGCGAGCTTCAGGCCTCGCCTGGCGGGGCGAAACCTTGAGACCCGACGGCCCTGCGGTCGTCGGCCTCTGTTCACAAGTTGGCGGAGTAGACTTAACTACTGCCGCCACGGGGGCAGGTGCCACAGCAGCCGGCTCGCTATGCGCAGGCTGAGCAAGTGGCGGGGGTCGGTGCGACGCTGCCCCCTGACGCGTCGCATCCGCATATGATGTGCCGTGGAATGCTGAACATCTCTTTCTGGCTTCTTTAAAAGAGATGCCTTCCCTGACTTTCAATGAAATAATGTCTTTCTCTTTTTTCCATATGGTACAAGACCGTGAATATGCTGGGTGCTCACCACCACAGTTAACACAGGAAGGTGCAGCTTCGCAGCTGTCAGAGATATGGTCTGTCGAGGCACACCTGGCACAAGTGGATTGTCCTCTACAAATGTGGGAGCTGTGGCCGAATTTCTGGCACTTAAAACATCTACGTGGATTGGGTATGTATGGCCGTATTCTTAGTTTGGTGTAGCCTGTTTCTATAGTCTCTGGAAGTTCACTTGAACCAAATGTCAGTATTATGTGCTTGGTTGGCTTTTCATGGTTGTCCCTTCTTATTTTTATTCTTTGTACATTGATCACGTTTTGTTCCTTCCAGCCATCAAGAAGTTCTGCGTCAGAGAGGTTCAGAAGATCTTCGTCTGAAACGACACCACGAACGGTATTCATGGATCGATGAGGGGTGATTGTGACAGGAATTTCGCCAAATGTCTTGAGGTTGGGAAGATTTTCGTACTGTTTGATGTCTCGAAGTTCAAGCAGCAGATCGCCACTGGCCATCTTAGATGCCTTGTATCCTGGTCCTAGTTTGTCAGTCAGGCTTCTTGCTACCAAAAACGGCGAGATCGTTCGTGCCTTTTCATGTGAAACGTCACTATGAATTACATGATATTTGGGGAACTGTTTAGGATTCTTTGCAAAGAAATTTGTTGCTGCTTCGGTCCGTACCCTTTTAAGGCTACGATCAGATTTTAGAAAGGATGCGCTCAACATAGCATGCCGGTTTTGCTTCGGCAGCGGTGCCAGCCACCCACCACGGAGCCCAACAAGGGGACGTGGGAGGATGTGTTGCACACACCTACCAACGCCAGCTGTACACCGCCACTATAACCTAATATGGTGAACCAAGGTTGGCCATCCACACAAGGTTAACCCTAGCCGCCACGAAACGGGGAAATAAACTGAAGAGAGGAGAGGACAGGACAGATAAAAAGTGAGAAAGAAAGGCGAAGACATAGGGAGAGAGAGATAGGAAAGGCGACTGCCGATTTCCCCTGGGTGGGTCAGCCCAGGGGTGCCGTCTACGTGAAGCCGGGGCCAAAGGGGTGTGTTGCCGCCACGGGGGGGCCTTAAAGGTCCAATCACCCAGCATTGGCTCAACCCCCAGGATCCCCTTTTCCCCGGACACGGCTAAGCCACGCACGGCGACACGTGGGAGGGGGTCGCAACCCCCCCGTTGGCTCGGGTCCGTGGTGTTGCCACACACCAAACGTCTGCTCATGCAGACGCCCCTGCGGGGGAGGCGTGTTCCTTGTACTCGCCCTCAGGGGTGCCTGGAGCTGGATTCCCAGGAACTGGCGTCAGGCAACCACGGCTCCAGGGGATAGCCCGAGTCATCTGTCAATGAAAGGCGCAAGCTGAGTGTTGTGGCATTGTAGGTGGCACGTTTCTCAATGTATGTAGGGCATGTGCAATGCAAATGAATGGAGGCGAAAGGACACACAAAGACGACATGGAATGACACTGACTTCCCACTATCGTTTAAAGCACAAACCCTTACACATGTGCACTTGGCCAGGTGGAAACTGTATTTCTTTATCAGTAATACACAAACTTCACACACAGACACCTAACCACCTAATAAGTATAATTATGTACCACTGTGTTTGGTTTTTTTGCTTGTTTTACAGAGGTCGCCCTTTAGGGCATGGCATACATCGACACTTGCGCGAGGAGGTTGCGCGAACGTGTCCGGGAGGCGGAGTTAACTTTAGAACGTAAAAGGCGCGAACAGGCCGAGCGCGAGGAACGTGCGCGGCGCGAGCAAGCCGAGCGCGAGGCATGTGCCCGTGAGACAGATCTGACATTAGCGCGTGAAATAGTAGCTATAGAAGAAAGAAACTGGCTGTTTCGCATGCACTTGTTAGAAGCGCAAAACTCTGCAAGAGCTCGCGCGTCCGTTGACACTAAGAGTATCTCTTTTATAGAACGAGGGACTTGGCAGTGCTCAGACAAGCTGAACGAGGCAGACAGCACCTTCCCGAGCGTGAGGCAGAATACTAGCCAGAGTGACATAGACTTTGTAGCCTCTGGGAGGGATGATACTGTTAATAGAGGGACAGTAGTTCTTTTAGGGAGTCCCACTAGAGGAACAATTCTTTCCTGTCCTGATAACGGCGGCGAACGCCGTAATGAGAACCCTCAAAGGGTTAATGTCGATTTTTCCTCGTGGGTGCCGCCAGTTGCGGTAACGTGTAGCGCCGCCATGGGTGATTGCCCGAAACCAGAATCTGAGATGACGTTTTCAGATTCGTCGCTCATGCAGCGTTATGCCACAAGGAATGACGTAAACATGGACGAGGGCAGTAGCCACTTCCTTCAAGGTCTGTTGACTTCAGAACATAGTAATTCTAGTAGTTTGTTGTGTGGAGAGCAGATCAGTACTGAAGTAGCCGATAAAGAAAGCCAAAGGGATTCAGGTGAAAGCACACGTGACATGGGTGCAAAGAATGACTTCCGATGTGATGGCACAGGGTTGATGCAAGGGTTGTTCAGGTGTGCAATGACTGATGAGTCACCTGTTCGATCATGTGAACCAGAAACCATATCTCCAGAGAAGCACGTTCTGCAGACTTGTCTCTCGCAGCAAGACGCTTGGGCGCCCGAAGTGATCACTCATACGCTTTTGCATCGAATTCCTGGCTCGGAACGCCATGCGATTCAGTGTCATGTTCAGGCAGAGGTTGTCGTGAGAATCAACGAACAGAAGCAAGTCTAAAGCACATGTTGCATGTGCAAAATACTGACCACCGAGGTGATAGCAGAGCGTTTGTACAGGGGTGTTTCAGCCGGGAAAGTACTGACAAGTCGTCTTTTTTGTTACCTGGTTCATAAATCCTGTCTCTAGAGGAGGATGTGTTAAGGACTTGTCTAGTGCGGCAGGGAATTTGTGTGTCTCACGAGTTCGCTCACGCGTTTTTGGTTCCCAGCACATATCTGGAACACCTTTGTATTCCTTGTTATTATGTTCATCTAAGGCCTCTACTAAGCACCAGCGCAAGTGCGCTGTTCGAACGGACCATGGTACTGAATATTTTCTCGTGGGGTCACGAACGCGAGTCGTTGCTACGTTTGCGTAACAAGATCATGAGAGGTGTTTTTCGTTTCGTTTGGGACGCGATAACCTAAGCGCACATCTCAAATAACCGGTTTCTGCTCTGGATTTTGACTATAGACAACGGAATTAACTAGTAAATATGCGCCATGGTTGTGCGTTTGCATGTCGCAGTGTTCAACCTTTGGCATAGCACCTTTAGCACTGGAGTTTCTGGCTACCTGAATGAACTCGTTGTGTCTTCTCAACGTGAGATGATGTTTGTGAATATTCCGTGTGCGTATGGTATTTTCGTGTGCTCCAATGAAATTAGTGTTTTCAACGCAGACGTTAGAACTGTGGACTTTGTGTGCTGTGAACTGTGTGCCCTGTATGCTGGACAAGTGTGGTACATCAAATGTGCGCACTTACCCGAAGTTTTTTTTTAATAAAAAAAGCACTTATCGAAAGGGGGGCTCATGTCATGGGAGAAGTGCACGTTTGTTGCGTTTGGTGTTCCTGCGACGGCGCCATAGAAGAAGCGGCCACGAAGAAGCGCTGGCTCAGCACGTGAGGTGGTGAAGATGACGACGACGGGCAAAGAAATGCGGCCGCGATGGCCAAAGACGGAGCATGGCGCGTGGAGCGTGCACGTGAGGCGCCATATTGAGGGGAAGCGAGGCGGCGTTCCACCAGAGCGGACGTGGCACAGGAGCTCACCGAGAGAACCACGGTCGAGGCGTAGTCCCGAGTGCCTGGCGGGCGCCAAAAGTCGGAGTGTATGGCTCCGCTTGGCAGCGAGCTCCCAATGCTGTCCACGGAACACCTGACGAGCCGCCCGTGCCACGAACAGCACCGTCGGGTGTAGGCCCGAGTGCTGTACCACCGGCCTAGGACCTTGCAGTCAGGTCCACGACTCGGTGGGTCTTCATCTCCGTCGCTACCTGCAGCACGGTCGGGCGTAGTCCCGAGTGCTGCCCTGCCTCATCGAGCACACTAGTGCCTCGAGTTTCGTGCCAGCTGCCCTGCCTCTTCGGGCCACGAGGGCCTTGAGTACCGTGCCGGCTTCGGTACCTCGTCGTCCCTTCGCTGGCACCATGGAGACGCCAGTGTAGACGCAGCGCTGCTCGTCGACGACCTCCCGCGACGACCTCCGACTCGCTCCGGCGTTCCACCTGCATCCTTCCCCCGAAGCAGTTGACCAGCCTCGGCGAGATTGTTTCGAAGTGTGACTTCACTCGTGTGTTTCCTTGTGTTTCTCTCTCTCTGTGTTCTGAAGTGCCGCGTTTCCTTATTGATTTATTAGTTCTTTGTTCCATGTCGTTGTTTTTTATTGTTTTGTTATAAAGTCCTCGCAGAAAACAGCCTCGCCATCTTTCGGAACGCCATCTTTCGGAACGGGGATGAAAAAACCAGCAAAAGTGCTCATCGTTCCACGTGAGGCTCAAATCTAAAAATTGTAGACAAGATTCTTGCGGTAATTCGATCGTGAAAGATAGGCCTCGTCCTATTCTTTTAAAGACGTTTAAAATAGCTTCAGGGGATGTAAGGTCTCCATGTAAAAGAATTAAAAAATCATCGACGTATCTAAAAACTCCCGTGTTAAGAAGGAGCTGTTGCCGTGCGACTCTGCCCACTCAAAGATTGTCAAGAGGGGCGTAGCCTCTCTCTGCTTGGAATCGGCGCTGAGGAGGTCCTGTCCACAGAGCATGGCACGTAGTTTTCGCAATCAGGATAGCCGATTACAGGCTGCAGGCTTCCCTCGATCAGTCATGACGGCCGTTGTTGAATCACTGCTGCAGAAGTTTAAACGTGGAACATGGGAAGCGTCGGCTGCTACCCAGCCCTCAAGGATTAGTCCACAAGTTGTCCCATATATCCATAAGCTCTCGAACAATTTCAAGAAAGTCGCGGGTACCCCGTGCCTATAGGCACGGGGTACCGATGGTCTTTTCGGCGCCCGAAAAAATCGGGAAGTTGTGCCAACGTATTTGCGCTAGCAAAAAGCGCGACGGCGAGAAGAAGCATGAGAGACCTTTTGTTAAAAAGTGTTCCACGGGGGTCGTGTACTCGATACCCCTATCCTGCGGCAAGGTGTACATCGGTCAAACCGAAAGGTGTGTTAATGACCGGTTAAGGGAACACGCCCAAAAATTAATAAAAACGAGATGACAAGTATGCGCACCTGGTTGCGCATTGTATAATTTGTGGCTGTGAAGCAGGATTCTCCGAGACTAAGATTCTGGGCAGAAGCAAAAGAAAAACTGCACGTGAAGTGTTAGAGGCTTTCTGTTAGAGGCACGTGAAGTGTTAGAGGCTGTGTAAGCACCCCGTCGCTCTCTGTATCCCATTGAAGTGCAGTTCATAAAATCTAGACTATGAGATGAAAGGAGCAGTAAGAAAATGTATGTCTTGATTGTGTGTGTTGGCTTCATATGATGTTCATGCGCGCATGTGCCACATGTATATATTCAAGCCTTCGTGCGATGAATAAATCAGTTGGAAGTGAGCGCTGTACGTGGTTGATGCCTGGGTGTGTGGGTGTGTGTGTGTGTGGACGTGTGGTGTGGTTGCGCTCAAAATAAGTTTTGGAGAAGGTCGAAAGGTCACCGTTTCAATGATTTTGCCGTAATCCAATATATTCTCCTAATCTCTATGAAGTAGGTTACGGCAGCTGGCTCTACGGAACCTTCGCAGGTGGGAATGACGTCGGTATAGTCGTGCGCCTTTTCCCGATGGGACTATTTCAAAAACCCAATAATTTGTACCGATGGTAAAAATAAATTCCATTTACCAGACCAAGTCGCATTACCTTAAGGACAAGCCCTTTTAACTTGCTTTAGATCCGCCACGGTGCTCTAGCAGTTATGGCACTCAGGTGCAGACCCGAAGGTCGCGGGGTCGATTCCCGGCCGCGGCGGCTGCATGTTGATGCTTGTGTGCTGGGCGATGTCAGTGCACGTTAAAAGAACCCCAGGTGGTCGGAATTTCCGGAGACCTCCACTACGGCGTCCTTCATAATCACAGCTGGTTTTGGGGCATTAAACACCACAAATCAATCAATTACGCTTCAAGCGCAGAACTAGTGCTTCGCTAGTACACTCTTAGCACGGTAACCTTTAGTTGATTTTATAGGTACACAAAAATGTGAAAATATGCTCCTTTACTAAAGGTTAATGCACTTTAACCTTTATAAAGGAGCATATTATCACATTTTTGTTTTCCTATAAAATAAATAAAGGTTACGATGTTTAGAGTGTACTTGCAGTTACCTGCAGGGGAAAGGAAGAGTAAACCTTAGAACTCTGGCACTCTTGGCAATGCGGAACGACGCCGCTCTCTCAAATGGCTTGGGAGTACTTGTGCATCGCAGCAACGTCAGCACCTGCAGAACGCGTGTTCTCCGCTGCTGGGCAGATCATTTCAGAAAGAAGGAGCAGGCTAAAGGGAGAGAAGGTTGACATGCTTGTGTTCCTTCACCAAGATGCTTGGCTTATTATAATTAAACTGAACGGTTCAGCCGTAGCGGCACGGAAGCTGTTCATGTCACGGAACTGCAAGACCTCGAATTTGTATTGTGTTTTGTGGTTTCAAATAAAAATAAAACACGAACTTACTTTTTGTTTGTAAGGTTTGACTGCTTCGTTTTGAGCATTAATTTCTTAGTGGGCATAGTCCGGCATTTTCACTGCGGTAATTGCATTCACAAAAGAATTCCTCATAAATGAAACCAGCCGAGTACTGCGAATAGCAGCCTATTGTGACTTAGAACTATCGGCAAATGCACTATCGATAGTATCGTAAGTTCTTTTTTAAGCTATCGCTACTATCGATAGTCCATTTAACGATAGTTCTGCATCACTACGACCCGATGAACACTGGTGTCCGTAGTTATTTGCCTGACGTCCGCAGTGTATACACTTAGCACGGTAACCATTGCTTTATGTTATAGGTGCACAAAAATATATATATATATATATATATATATATATATATATATATAGGCACTGGATCATGACTTCCAATGAAGTGCCGGTGGGAGATTTCACTTGTGCATAGTTGAACCATAAGGATTCGTAGCGTGCGCGTTAACTGAATTAATCCGGAACTCGGCACGATCTACGATGAACCTCCGGAGCTTCGCCCACTCATCATCATTCACTCCGCGGATATGCATGGACTTTTCTAAAACTTGCGCGATAGCGGTTATGGACAGAGGCGGCGGCGGACAACTACAGCGCAAAAACGGCCCTTATTGGGATCTCATAACAGCTTACGCTGTAATATGACAACAGAAGTCCGTGCGACTGAACGTGATATTGTCGACCGGTATTACTGGTGAACGATGAAAGGGAGATATGAAGCGCGACACAAACGCAAAGCAAACGTGTATGTACAGTCCAGAGGCAGGGCCACCACGGTACCGTCCTACCGCCCGCGCAAGCGAACACCGATCGTTGAAAGCAAAGAAGACGTCGGGGCCTTTTGCGGCGGGCCTACATGTCAAATAGTACCAATCGAAGATTCCTGGCGCGGGTGCCTTTGTTATGCCAGCCACCGCGCGTGTTGTCGAGGCAGAATCTCTTGCGATCATCATCATCAAATCGAGATCCCACGGAAGAAATTCGTTGTCCCGTGAAGAAAAGATCGTACCACAGCGACCCTGACCAGAAGACTAGCTTTCCGCAAAAATTCTGTAAGCCCTGCCAACTGACGTCTTCTAGCATATTAAACGAAGTAAAATACCGGCATACGTGAGTTCACTTCAATGTCTCGAATGGCGCTTGCCCGTAAGTTTGGTGGTGCAGTTTTCGTTGACTCGAGCGGTCCATGCGTGTTCGGCGCTGCGGCGTCGGGTGATCCCTGCAGATGACGCACGCGTGCTCCCACTTTTCTGGAGCGTACCTAGTCCGCTCTCCCAAAACTGGAAATTCGCGGTAATGGCACACACAGATTCGCGGGGGCCCGATGTGGGCATCACTGTTTATGCCGGTATGGTTTTACTTGGGACATGTTACGCAAGACGCAGTGTCTATGAATCACGAAATACTTTCACGACGCACTTCTCAGAACGCGTGAAACGAATGCAACTGCTCGTGAAACAACCAACGATATGTTTTGCGGAATAGTACTCCCAACGCACGCGCCGCCGGCGTGTAAACTAAGCGAACACATCGGAAGTATGAGCGACTGCATTGCTAAGTATAAGTAGGAGTGGAACCCGAATAACACCACCGTTTCCTTTAATTCATTTGCGGAGTTTTAGTTCCCTAACACAGCCATGATTATGAGTGACGCCGTAGTGGAAGTGTGCCATTTGGGGTTCTAGATGTGCACTGCCGTCGCGCAGTACATGGGTCGAAACATTTGCCTTTTTGTAAAAGCAGCAGCCACGCCCGGTATTCGATCCCGCGACCCTTGGATCAGCAGCTCTACACCTTAGCACGGTATCCTTCAGTTTATTTATAAGTACGCAAAAATGTGAAAATGTGCTGCTTTGCTAAAGGTTAAAGCACTTTAACATTTATAAAGGAGCATATCTTCACATTTTTGTCTACCTATGAAAAACTAAAGGTTACCGTGCCAAGAGTGTGGGCCACAAGCGCTAGACCACCGTGGAGGCACGTTTTCTTTCCGAAGTTTACTGTTTGCCTGAACGTGTCCATAACTATGTGTAAATGTTACTTTTTACTGACCTCGGGGTGGCTTTCCATCTCTCGGTGCAATCAATGGGTACCTCGCCGTGAGACATTATACACAAGCATGCGGGAATATTTTTTTCCTTCGTTCCCACAGAGTGACCCTCCCACCAAAAGTGATTGTGAGCTTATATGCTCAGAGCACTGTCTTGCAAAGAAACATTTGTTTCATTGATTCATTAGTCACACATTTGTATATCTAAGTGGAAAGGCAATGCAGAAAAAACATCACGAACGAAACCAATATTTTATAAATGTATAGGCTTTACACGTTGCTTTTGATATAACTGATGTCACGTTTTCCCTCTTATCAGGTTTAATGCCCAGAGTTACTTTTGTAGGGTCTTCCTTCTGATGGTTCCGATGACCGCCGGGACACGTGGAAGTACGGAGTCGGGGCAAAGGTGGCCTCACAGCAAAGCACGCAGGTCTATTCAAACTGTACGCTCTTTACAAAACTTGGCCGGGTGGCCAGTACTGTCAGCAGTACTGTCAACAACACCACTGGGCTGAAACCGCACCGAGCGGTTCGTTCCGAGCCCTTAACGTTTCCACTCAAACGTGAATAAGCACCAAGCTTTAAAACTTTCTCATCTCTCGATTAGAGGCAGCGCCAAGCTCCTCCTCTGACCACCTTGTCGCGTCCACGACCGTAGTTAGAACTAAGCTCTCCCCTCCTCTTCTCTGTTCTCCGTTAAACACACCTGATCGCTTCTGCGACCGCCTTCTGGGTTCTGGGACCAACCCATATGCAGCACTTCACCAAGAAAACCTGTGTTCACTCTCTCCATGAGAGCCTACGTCGCGCCTTCGCGTTCCCACACTTCGACCCGCACGCTGCACCGAGATTTTCTCAAAGGTAGTATCAGTCACTAATTCCGTGATGAGTTAGCAGATCTCCACTGCAGGCCCAAATTCCCACTCTATTTACCAGGCGGCATGCATCCAAGCCGCCGCTTCGACAGGACTGCCTGACAGGTCTATTGTCATCAAGAGCACTTCCGTACATTTTGGGGAATGTTGACATCCCCTGATGAATTTCTCTCGCTCTCTCGCATGGCGCTCGCGTTTCCTCAAAGCTCCTAAGGTGGCTTCCCGCGGGGCACGAGACGTGACGTCATCGGCATGCGCACCGCTGCGCTGAGGATGGCGCCGGTGTTCCCGCAGGGGTGCTACCTGGTGGCGAGGATTCGCGGTCCCGCGGACGGGGATCGATTCTCGCTCTCTTGGCCTTGGGACGTCGTCGCGCGTGGTCGATGCTCGTGCGCGCGGTGGCGATGAGCTCCGCTGGGACGACTCCGCGGATGCCTCTCCCGATCGCCGATTGCGCCTCTGTTCGCGCGACTTATCTCGCGAGCAATACAGGCTGACTGTTCCAGCATGCGCGAACACTACTCGCTCGGTAACCTGCTGCAGTGAGTCGAATGTCATCGATTACGCGGGGGTATTGCATTAGCATGTCTGCTTTGTATAGTTCGGCTAGCGTTCTTACTATGTGTAGAAGGTGCAAATAAATGCCCTACTGTGGTTTGCACTGAGGTGAACTGTGTTCTTTGTTGCTCGATCGTGGGAGAACCCCGTGCCGCCCCTACATCTGGCGCTCAACATGGGGCTCTTGGAACATCGGACAAGTTTTTCTCGGTTCAAGACAACCTTTGTTTGAATCTGTCGAGATTACTACAGATATGTCGCGCGCGCGCGCGCGTGTGGTGTCTGTGTCTGTGCGCATGCGTGTGTTGTAACAGCACACATTAATAAGTATGCACTGAGCGGTTGAAGTGCACACTAGAGCCGGATTTCGCTATCGCGTTCAGCTCTTAAAGGCGAAGCTTAAGTGTCCCCCAATTTTTGCGCCTCTGTTCGCGCGACTTATCTTGCGGGCAATACAGGCTGACTGTTCCAGCATGGGCGAACACTACTCGCTCGGTATCCTGCTGCGGTGAGTCGAATGTCAAAGATACGCGTGGGGTATTGCATTAGCATGCCTGGTGTGTATAGTTCGGCTAGCGTGCTTACTATGTGTGAAGGCGCAAATAAATGCCTTACTGTTGGTTTGCACTGTGGTGAACTGTGTCCTTTCTTCATCGAGCGTGGGAGAACCCCGTGGCCCCCCCACAATTTCCACGACGCGGTCATCTCCCCCGAACAGGCGACCCCATGGCGACAGGTCGACCGCGCAGAAAGGTCAAAGGATTACTTCTGCAGGAGACTGCAGATTTACGTGTCGGCCTGTGTCTGAATTTCGCCTGCATTTCGAACCTTTGTCCCTCTTTCTAACCCTGTATATATATATATATATATATATATATATATATATATATATATATATATATATATTGCTACGGCACATACGCGAGTATGAGCTATTTCATGGTGTGACCAGAGAAGACGACGACGAAGCGACCACCTAACGCTGGCTGTTCTTGCTGTGCGCAGTTACGGCAGTGCTTGTAAATACAGCTGTACATAGCCTTGTTTGTGCGTAACATCGTGGTGGAGGTGCGCGATCCTTGACCTCGCCACGGAGCTTCGCAGCGGCCGCTTTCTTGAAGCTCCCAAGATGGCTTCTGACGAAACGGCGCCGCCACCGCTAATCCATCTGCGACAACCTACGTCACCGTTACAACACCCCGAGATCCCGGCGTGTTCTCAGGCCGCGAAGGTGCAGACGTGGAGGACTGGCTTACGCGGTACGAACGTGTAAGTGCCACTTCCACCTGCCGGTCGCCTTCAGTCGCTGACATCCCCGCAGAACCCTTCTTCCGCGTCGGACTCGACCTTCTAGGCCCCTTCCCCATCTCAGCCTCCGGAAACAAGTGGGTAGCGGTGGCGACAGATTACGCCACGCGCTATGCGATCACCCGCGCACTACCGACAAGCTGTGCCACTGATGTTGCGGATTCCTGCTGCGCGACGTCATCCTCCATCATGGTGCTCCGCGACAGCTACTCACTGACCGCGGCCGTAACTTTCTGTCCCAGGTAATCGCCGACATCCTCCGTTCTTGTTCCACTCAACACAAACTGACCACTTCATACCACCCCCAAACAACGGTCTCACCGAGCGCTTAAATCGCACCATTACAGACATGCTGGCTATGTACGTTTCGACGATCATCGCGACTGGGACGTCGTGCTTCCTTACATCACATTTGCGTACAACTCCTCTCGTCAGACACTGCTGGATTTTCGCCGTTTATCTGTTGTACGGACGAGAACCCGCTTTACCTCTGGATACCATACTCCCTCCGTCGGCCGCTGCTACCACTGAGTATGCCCATGAAGCCATTGCACGCGCAGATCACGCTCGCCAGCTTGCCCGTGTTCGGCTTATGGCGTCACAAGGCAGTCAACAGCGTCGCTACGATGCTCGACATCGTGAAGTATATTTTTCGCCTGGTCAACTTGTCCTCCTATGGACTCCATGCGCCGTGTGGGCTTATCCGAAAAGCTCCTTTCCCGATACGCTGGACCGTACCGCGTGTTGCGCCAAGTGACTCCTGTGACGTACGAAATTGCTCCCGTCTCGTCCACGCAGGCCGATCTCAACTCATCCAGCGACGTCGTTCATGTCTCACGGCTCAAGCCTTACCACTACACTTCTGACGACACCTTTTAGCCGCTCCGAGACGGAGCTTCTGCCGCCGGGGGTCATGCTACGGCACATACGCGAGTATGAGCTATTTCATGGTGTGACCAGAGAAGACGACGACGAAGCGACCACCTAACGCTGGCTGTTCTTGCTGTGCGCAGTTACGGCAGTGCTTGTAAATACAGCTGTACATAGCCTTGTTTGTGCGTAACAATATATATATATATAATATATATATATTATATACAACTTCCTCCTACGTGCTTGATATATATATATATATATATATATATATATATATATATATATATATATATATAATATATATATATATATATCAAGCACGTAGGAGGAAGTTGTTCCTGGATGGACGTCAATCCTTCCGAAACGACGATATGGTTGTCCGAGGCGGTACATTTTTGAACTCTTCCGCTCCCCATGTTAGCACTTCATTGTCCCAGTTATAGATATATATACGCTCTGCATCGTTTTTAACCGTAAATAATGCTTCAGAATACTATTCAGTTTGTTCCATTCCTTGTATGTAAATATATATATACGCTCTGCATCGTTTTTAACCGTAAATAATGCTTCAGAATACTATTCAGTTTGTTCCATGTGTATTCTCGCATTAGAGGAATTCCTTGGTATGTAATGCATCCAGCGCCAAATTGTCAGATTAGTGCCTTGCAAAACTGTGTCCGAGCAAGCATCTCATTCTTCCCTGTTTCATATTGAAGCTTTGTGAAGGTAGAAACACACTAGGAATGGTACACAAAAGGTGCCTGCAAGCATACGCCGTTCGGCAGGTGTAACTCACGTCCTGGAGCTGCAAACAGCAAATATTCAGTGCTCACCTGTGCCGGCGTTGTTGCTGAGGGCAGAGATCGCCTGGACTGGTTACTTATTTAGTCGGAAGGTGTGTGCACACCGCAGAGTTACATGGGCGCTTAAGAGCCTATGACTCGCCGTTGTGTCTATTATCTTTTTCATCGAAACACGTCACAGCTGTTTTTACTCGTTCGTGCACCTCTTTAGCGCTATCGCAATCCTAGCAGCAAGCACAAAAATAGCCTGCTCTCATAGTAGTGTGTAAGAATAGGCCGCACAATGTTGAGGCCTGTGCACAGCCTAATAAAATGACAATTACTGGCCCTGTTTGCGTACATGAGATGACCTTGCGTAGTTTTAGGTTGTTGCTTGTGTATATATATATAGGGCAAACTTTTATACCTTCAAGAAGACCGATAATACAGGTGACCTCAGTGAGCCGGTTTAGAAGCCAAAACCGCCCATTGTAGGTGGCGAGAAACTTTCGGCAAACCCCTCGTTTTCGTGCAGGAGTCCACAGCCCACTAAATCTCCTGGACGGTAAGTTACCGGACGATGGCGAGTGTCGTACCGTGCTTTTGATCTGTCTTGCGACGCCAAATTGCGCAAACACGCAATCCGACGCGCCTCCTCGGCAAGGCAGACGGTTTCTGCAGCTGTGGAATTTTTATGTGGACCGAAAAGGAAAACTGTCGATTGTCTGCGGAGGCGGACGAGCGCATAGAAGGAAGAAAGCTGTAGCCAGTTGTCTCGTGCTTGGCTGTGTTGAATGCGTGCGTAACACAAGGCAGCACGTCATCCCAGTTCTTGTGGTTGGATGAAACGTACATGGATATCATGTTAATGATCGTCCTGTTAGTGCGCTCTGTGAGCCCATTTGTCTGCGGGTTGTATGGTGTCGAGTGACTATATTTGGACTCACAGAACGCAAGCAGCTCTTCCACAACATCCGCTGTGAACTGTCTTCCGCGGTCGCTATTAATCACACTAGGTGGACCATGTCGCATAATGAGATGTCACAGCGGGAAACCAAAGACGTCCGTAGCAGTTGCGGAGGGCACGGCCGCCGTCTCGCATTAGCACGTGAGGTAGTCGGTACAACAATTATCCAACGGTTGCCACTGGCTGACCTGGGAAGTGGACCCACGAAGTCAATGCCAACTTGTTGGAAGGCGTACTGTGCGGTGGCACCGGCTGCAGGAGACCAGTTGGAGCAGTAGACGGACGTTTGTGGCGTTGACACTGCATGCAGCTCGCCACGTACATGTCTATGGACCGTGGCATTCCGGTCCAATAGAAACGTTCCTTAATCCGGTGTAGCGTCCGCGTATGCCCTAAATGGCCAGATGTAGGATCATCGTGCATGGCACTTAGAACTGCCGCACGAAGACTTTCCGGCACCACAAGAAGAAAACACGCGCCAGTGCTCGAACAGTTATTCTTATACAAGAGTGCACCGCGTAGACAGAAATCACGTGCTGATGTAGAGGCGGATGCAGCGTTGAAGAGCGAGGATAATTTAGTCCTTTCGCTATTTGTCTCTGAAACTGTCCAGGTCCAGAAATTTCGGCAACACGGAAGCCACAAGATGATCGAAATCATCGGTCTCACAGTCCGTCGAGTTAATTGGCACACGCAAGAAGCATTCCGCGTCGGCGTGTCATCGACAGCTCTTGTAGGAGACACTGAAGCTGTATTCTTGCAGCCGAAGTGCCCAGCGTGCTAGACGGTCACAGGGGTCACGAAGGTTAACGAGTGGTGGTGGGTCACCACTGTGAGAGGGCGTCCATAGAGGTAAGAACGGAAGCGCTGGACTGCGAATATAACCGCCAGGCATTCTAGCTCAGTCACTGTACAGTTCTTCTCGGGCCTACTCAGTGAGCGACTTGCATAGGCGACCACGTGCTCGCCATCACCGTAGCGTTGAACTAGGACGGCGCCAACCTATGCCGCTGGCTTCCGCATGAAGTTCCGTTGGGCTGAAGGACTGAAGTGTGAAGAACCGGTCGTGACATCAGCAAGAACTTCAGTTGACGAAAGGAAGGCTCGCAGTATGCAGTCCACTCAAAGAGAGTATCCTTTCGTAGCGGGCTCGTCAGCGGATAAGCGACATCGGCGAATTTAGGAATAAAGCGACCGGAAATACGAGCAGAGCCCCAGAAAACTGCGGAGCTCCTTCACAGAGCGCGGTGTCCTGAACCATTCAACGGCTGCTGTCTTGTTTAGATCAGGCCGGATGCCGTCCTTATCAACAAGGTGCCCAAGAACAAGAGTTTGGCGTTCACCGAAGTGACATTTCTTAGAGTGCAAAACAAAGCCAGCGCTTCTAATGCAGTTCAAGACAACATCCTGCCGTGAGTTGTGCTATATATATATATATATATATATATATATATATATATATATATTGTGGGGAAGAAGCGGCAGTCTGGCCTGGGCTTCGGACGAGTAAAGGTGCTTATTGTTTTGCTGCCTCTGTGTTCTCTCTGGGAGCTCTGGCCGACCACTAGCCCTGAGCCACAATATATATATCTCAAAAAAGAGTTCTTCCTGGCTATCGGTTTAATATGCTCTCTGAAAGACACAGTGACAAACATAGGATTTATTCTGACGTTACGGCTGGAGGCCAGCCTTTTGCCGAAATGTCAGAATAAATCCTATGTTTGTCACTGTGTCTTTCTGATAGTATATAATATATGCTCCTTCCAAGAGTAAAGGAGGAGATTTAGTTGGTGCAAGGTTTGGACCGCAGTCCGGTATGCGACAGGCATAGAATACATCAGTTGTTGATGGTATTTAAATACCATAAACAACCGATGGATCTCGTGCTATCGCCTTTGTCAGAGGTCGTGCACATGTTGGTGTTTGCATTGTGTACCAGCCTCTTATGTGCACCAGTCATATATATATATATATATATTATATATATATATATATATATATATATATATATATATATATATATAGATATAGGAGCTTTATCAAAGCTGGTGTAGCGGGAACTAGTTGCACAATCCGCTGAGCTCTGTGCCTGCTAGCTGGAGCCGTCTCGCCATTTGCAGCGATATATACGGGAGCTTTATCAAGGATGGTGTACCGGTTGCACAATCCCCTGACCTCTGTCTGCTAGCTCGAGCCTCTGCTTTGAAACGAGCCCAGAGTCTCGGTGGGGCACTGACAACCATGCGATAGTGCCCGGGATAGAAGCAGTAGGTGAGTTTTGGGTCTCATTAAACCGCTTTTTGGTGGCTCAGGTGTCCGAGGTGAACGGCGTTACGCTGGCACATTCCTCAGCTTATCTGGCGGCTTGGCATTGACAGGCATCCTGCTGAGAGTCCGGTCGGTAGGGCAGAATGGTGTCGCCTGTGTGCAACTCAATACATCACCCTCCTGTAATGACCCTCAAGTGAGGGTTAACAGTATGACAAATATTATATATATATATTATATAATATATATATATATATATATATATATATATATATATATTATATATATATATATATATAGCCACGTCAGGCGAATGGCCTTTAGCTTCGCTTCGCTTTTCTGTAACCTTTCAGAAATAAAATCTGTTCATTTCATTCATATATATATAATATATATA